>JAJSOF020000005.1:17601259-17728759 GCA_025594305.2 Periplaneta americana
TGGACTACCTTTCAACCAATCTCAGTTCGGTAATCACGTGATCTGACCTATAAAGGAGATATGGTTGGTATTACTGATCCTGACATGATTGCTAATTTTACCGTTCATACTTCATTAGGACTCTCTATTCTGCTGCCAATGATTTCCTATTACAAGGGCGAGTATTTTGATTCGTTGTCTTCTTCTAGTATCAAGATTTTCCTTCTGGTAGTAACAAGTACAAAACAATAGACCTCTTTGCTGCCTTTGACCCTTTGCATGACGTGGGATGATGATTGGCGGTAAGGTTATGAATCTGAAATGAATGCCGCTCAAGTGTGCTTCTACAGAACGATTTCAGTTTTCACACGTTTAAATCATTAAAATAACACCTACATACGATAAAAATGTAAAGTTGAACACGTAGCAACATCATGTATTTCCAAATTGAACGTACTTATTCAGAAATTTTCCAGTGAACATTTCATATAAAAGGAGAAAAAATACAAATCTGTCTCTGTGAAACTTACAGCAGAGTCCGTATAGGCCAGTTTCTATCTGATGCGTTTCCAATTCACTGCGGGCTGAAGCAGTGATATTCACTATCACCTTTACTTTTTAACTTCGCTCTAGGCCATTAAGAAAGTCCAGGATAACAGATAGAGTTTGGAATTGAACGGGTTACATCAGCTTCTTTTCTATGTGGATGACGTGAATATGTTAGGAGAAAATCCACAAACGATTAGGAAAAACACGAGAATTTTACTTGAAGCTAGTAAAGAGATAGGTTTGGAAGAAAATGCCGAAAAGACAAAGTATATGATAATGTCTCGTGACCAGAAAATTGTACGAAATGGAAACATAAAAATTGGAGATTTATCCTTCGAAGAGGTGGAAAAATTCAAGTATCTTGGAGCAACAGTAACAAATATAAATGACACTCGGGAGGAAATTAAACGCAGAATAAATATGGGAAATGCGTGTTATTATTCGGTTGAGAAGCTTTTGTCATCTAGTCTGCTGTCAAAAAATCTGAAGGTTAGAATTTATAAAACAGTTATATTACCAATTGTTCTGTATAGCTGAGAAACTTGGACTCTCACTTTGAAAGAGGGCAGAGATTAAGGATGTTTGAAAATAAGGTGCTTAGGAAAATATTTGGGGCTAAGAGGGATGAAGTTACAGGAGAATGGAGAAAGTTACACAACACAGAACTGCACGCATTGTATTCTTCACCTGACTTAATTAGGAATATTAAATCCAGACGTTTGAGATGGGCAAGGCATGTAGCACGTATGGGCGAATCCAGAAATGCATATAGAGTGTTAGTTGGGAGACGGGAGGGAAAAAGACCTTTGCGGAGGCCGAGACGTAGATGGGAGGATGATATTAAAATGGATTTGAGGGAGGTGGGATATGATGATAGAGAATGGATTAATATTGTTCAGGATAGGGACTGATGGCGGGCTTTAACCTGCGGATTCCTTAAAAGCCATTTGTAAGTAAGTTGTAAGATAGAAATGAAGTGATTAAAACGTCAAGAACTAAAACAGCATTGTAATTATAGAAAACACAGGAGAAATGCTAGTCTGTCGGTAAAGAAAGAGTGTAAGAAGAATTTTCAGCCGCACAATCTGAATGTTTTTCTAGAATTGTGCGAAATGATGGTATCTACTGAAAGAATTTTAGTTTCGTCCTTTAAATATGCAGAAATATTATCCGAACTAATGTAAATTTTTCTTCTGCAAAAGAATTTTACAATGTAACATTTGTTCGGATCAAATTTCTGCACATACAGGGTGTTTCGGAAATACTTTGGCAAATCTTGAGGGCATGTTCCTCACACCAAAACAAGAAAAAAAAATCATACAAACATATGTACGAAAATCCTTATTTTTTTAGTTATTAATGAAAGAACATAATGACACGTCTGTTAGATATTGTCAGCTTGGTAGCAAGTGTTGAAACTTTAATGAATTCAGAAACTCATAACAACTGTTCAAAATGTTCTCCTCTTGCTTCCACACATGCATGCACTCGTCGGATCATGGACTTCTTGGCAACACATAAACATCTAGGATATAATGGGTGCATCAGCAGACTTGTTTCGATAACACCATTCGATTATTATCTAACAAAATGAATATTACCTTTCGTCTCGTTTCTCTTATCTATACTCTAACCACGACGTAAATACCAGATCACTTATCTGTGGCGCGTTAAGTACACCTCTTCATAGAACATCTCGTTAGTCATCATCTTTTACAGTATCCACCTCGCGACAATGGAATTCCCTGTCATATAGTATTAGGGGCTGCAAGACAGTAAACACTTTTAAAAAACAGCTTAAAAGATAACCTTCTTAGCAATTCACTCCAATCATATTGACTTAAACTATCGCTGTCTACATTGTTACTCCTTCCTTTAGACATGCATCCTGATAGTGCTGTATTTTCAAAATTGTCTCATAATAATTACTTTCTATTAACTTACCTAACATTATTTGAAATGTATTAACATTCTATGTATTTTAGATTAATTCTGCTACATAGTTTGTATTTCAGTGTTTAATTAATAGTTCATAGTATTTTGTTGTTTAATTCGTAAATAACTCTTGTATACATGTAGCTCTTATCTAAATCAAATTGTTGAATTCTTTGTAAGTTCATACATATGAATGTATACTTTTGCTGGTTGAGTGGAAGAGAAGGCCTTACGGCTTAACTCTGCCAGCTAAAATAAATTATTATTATTTATTATTATTATTATTATTATTATTATTATTATTATTATTATTATTTATAAACTTATTATTGTTGGTTACAAAACTTGAATTAATTGTTTGAATTTAATGAAATCGAACGTTAAACGTAAACTTTCATTGTTATGAGTTTCTGAATTGATTAAAGTTGCAACACTTGCTACCAAGCTGACAATATTCAACAGATGTTTCAATATGTTCTTTCATTAATAACTAAAAAACAAACGATTTTCGGACATATGTTTATATGAACTTTATTCTTGTTTTTGGTGAGGAACATGCCCCCAAGGTTTGTCAAAGTATTTCTGAAACACCCTGTATAAAACACAAAACCAACATTTTTCAATAATTTATTATCATAATACACTTTACTGAGCATATTGATAATTAAAATATTGTCTTTCCCAAAACATAAAATGAAATGTTGCATTTTTATCTTGAGAAGGAAGCAAAAAGTTTTTTGTTTGAAATTTCTTAGAGAATAACGCCCTGAAATTAATGTCATTACTTACGGTTCATCCTATACACACATAGACATCACCAAATTGCAGAGTGGAAACCAACTTAATAACATAAGAGACTAACTGTTGGTATACAATCATGTATATAAACCTTTAGGAAAAACAATTCGGTTTAAAACGGTGTTGGGAACATCAATACATATTGGATTAAAAACTTGAGAATTGATTGTGTATCTGCATCAGAATAACGTTGTAAACGTAATTAAAAGCTTGTGTTCAGGTATTAAAAGCCTCCGATATAGCTAGTATGGGGTAACACATTCAATTAAAATAAACATGGCATTTTGAGAGTTATGGATACGAAGATAATAAGCTTTTCTGATGGGTATATTTTCATTGCAACAACTTCTATACATCACGTATTAATTGCAATGTATGGTGCAAACAGCGCCGCCAAACGTCGTTTATAAATTACAGGCTGCACATTATTGGAACAAATGAATATTTGTCACTCTCCTTTTTAATAATACTGGAGATGCCTTTTTTTTTTTTTTTTTTTTTTACAAAAAGACATACTGAAGTATTTGAAATATCACAGAGGCGTGATATTTTGGTTAGAGGAATTTAGGTCAGCGAAAACCTTTAATTGATTGTATCTTATCAACAGTAATCTCCAGAGCTGCGATTCATTTAATCGAAACATTTGGTGTCTAGACTATAGCTGCCGTGGCTAATGAGAAAGACAGTCTACGGCGGGACGCTACATTCGTAGTCACAACTAGAGAGCGGAATTTAGGCAAAAACCTGTTTTTCCTTGATACATATAGGCTTGTAGGACCATAAAATCCAGACGCTTGAGATGGGCAGGACATGTAGCACGTATGGGCGAATCCAGAAATGCATATAGAGTGTTAGTTGGGAGGCCGGAGGGCAAAATACCTTTGGGGAGGCCGAGACGTAGATGGGAAGATAATATTAAAATGGATTTGAGGGAGGTAGGATATGATGGTAGAGACTGGATTAATCTTGCTCAGGATAGGGACCAATGGCGGCAATGAACCTCCGGGTTCTTTAAAAGCCAGTAAGTAAGTAAGTACATATAGGCTTGAGATTTAATATTTATATTTTTCATGGAAATATAGGTATAAATAAAGGGGTTTTATAGTGCCTAAAAATGCCTATTTCGACGTTAGTGCCTACTTTTAAGTTTTTTTTTTTTATTTTTGCATCTTTTTCATAACTGTTTACTCTTTTTCTTAACATCCTGTACCGTTTACATCCAAGACGGATAACAACCCTTTCTAGCAGTGAACAAAACACCTCCGGGCCAACCCTTCTCATTATTACAATTTTTCAATCCTAAAATTTCAACTTTCAGTCGACCTGGGTAGCGTCGTCGGTATAGCGCTAGTCTTCTGTGCTCGAGGTTGCGGGGTCGATTCTGGTCCAGGTCAATGGCATTTAAATGTGCTTAAATGCGACAGGTTCATGTTAGTAGATGTAGATGATCCTGCGGAACAAATTATTATTATAATTATTATTATTATTATTATTATTATTATTATTATTATTATTATTGTGTATCTTCCTCTGTGAGAAATTTAACACAAACTCGCTGGGTTGTAGCCGAATAAGCATTCTCTTACATTCCAAGACAGATAACAACTCCTTCCTTTTTTCTCACCATTTCTAAGTAAAACAGTGAACGACACAATAGTCACAATAATGCTGATCATCTACTGTGAAGCAAACTATGGAAATGTTATTAGTGAATGAAAAACTCTAACTTAAAAAAACAGAATGTCTTCATTTGGTGTATGCATGTATACCCTTGCAAAATGTGAAATGTGTCAAAGTTTCTTTCAATCCAAGAATTTTGCATTAAATAAATGTTAAACCTTATATTAATGACATTCTTTAACAAAAAAAAAGTCTTTTTTATTTTATAGAACCTAAATAAAGGAGTTTAAGAGCCTATTTTAGGCGCCTAAAATGCCACTCCCTAGTCATAACATGGCCAACACTGAACAAGTTTATACGTACTATATAAGTGCACGATTAACATGAGTTTAATATAGCAATTCCTTTGTTTTTTAGAACTTTGAAAATGTATTTATATTAGGCGATTGTTAAGATGGCCATGACTAGACCATGATAATCATGTGACCCCGATTCGTGTCGAAGCCTGTGTTTCTCGTTAGCCACGTATAGCTGCAGTCTGACGTATAGAGTTACGACGAGAACACGATATCAAAGGAAGTCCTCCCGTGAAAGTTTGTTTTCCTTACTCAGGTACATGAACATTTAGTTTGCTACGAGCACAAGCGCTGGTCAGAACGTAGTTTTACGCTGTTAAGAAGTATGCCGAAAATAAAAAAAAAAACATAACATGCAACAAATATTGATAAACGAATTTGGCTGTGAGTACTTTTTTGTGGAAGGTGTAATATATTTTGTAAAGTATGTAATGTGGAAACAAGAGCGGAAAAAAATATATTTCGGTCAATCACATTATAATTCAAGAAGAGCATACGAAAATTGATGTTAAAACACAACAGGAAGAACCCCCCATCCACATCACGGAGTACAAGTACCCAACAAGATTTTTCACCCGACTGTACCTCTTTTTATTTTGATACAAGCGGAATGTATAGACGAAGTCTCGTGACGAGAATATTGTACGAAATGGAAATATAAAAATTGGAGATTTATCCTTCGAAGAGGTGGAAAAATTCAAATATCTTGGAGTAACAGTAACAAATATAAATGACACTCGGGAGGAAATTAAACGCAGAATAAATATGGAAATGCCTGTTATTATTCGATTGAGAAGCTTCTGTCATCTAGTCTTCTTTCAAAAAATGTGAAAGTTAGAATTTATAAAACAGTTATATTACCGGTTGTTCTTTATGGTTGTGAAACTTTGACTCTCACTTTGAGAGAGGAATAGAGATTGAGCGTGTTTGAAAATAAGGTTCTTAGGAAAATATTTGGAGATAAGACGGATGAAGAGAAGTGGATTAGCGGCGTGGTTTTGACGATCTAGGTTTGGGATAACGGCGCGTTTTTGACGCTCCCGTGTTGTGGCAACAGCGCGGTTTTGACTCTGCAGTTGCAGGTTAGCGGCGCGTTTTTGACACTCAAGGTTTTGGTAGCGGCGTGATTTTGACGCTCTGTAGGCGGTGGTTAGCGGCGCGTTTTTGACGCTCTAAAGATGGGTTCGCATCACGTTTTTGACGCCCTAGTGTGGGTTACCAGCGCGGTTTTCACTCTCTAGGTTTGGAGCTCGTTTTCGACGCTCTAGTGTTGGGTTAGCGGCGCGTTTTTGACGCTCCAGATTTGGGTTAGCGGAGTGGCTCTGACGGTATAGTCTTGGGTAAGCGGCGCGGTTTTGACGGTCTAGGTATGGGATAGCTGTACGTTATTGACGTTGTGGAGTTGGGTTAGTGACGCGGTTTTGACGCTCTGGTGTTGGTTTAGACGCGTGGCTTTGACGCTCTAGTGTTGGGTTAGCGGCGCGTTGTTGACGCTCTGCAATTGTGTTAGCGACTCGTTTTTGACGTTCTTGATTTGTTTTAGCGGCGCTTTTTTAACGCTGTAGGTTTGGGTTGTTGCGTTTTTGATGCTCTAGTGGTGGCTTAGCGGCGTGTTATTGACGCTCTAGGTTTGGGATAGGGCGCTTTTTTACGCTCTGATGTTGGGTTAGCGGCGCGTTTTTGACGCTCTAAAATTTGATTCGCATAAGGTTTTTGACGCTCTAGTGTTGGGTTAGCGGCGCCTTTTTGGTGCTCCTGGTTTGGGTTAGCGGCGTGGTTTTGACTCTATTGTCTTGGGTTAAGGTTGCGTTTTTGACGCTATAGATTTGGGTTAGCATCACGTTTTTGACGCTCTAGTGTTGGTTAGCGCTGCTGTTTTGACGCTCTAGGTATGGGATAGCTGCACTTTATTGACGCTGTAGAGATGGTTTAGTGACGCGGTTTTGACGCTGTGGTGTGGTTTAGCGGCGCGGTATTGACGCTCTGTAGGTGGGTTAGCGATTCATTTTTGACGCTCTTGATTTGTATTAGCGGCGGTTTTTTGACGCTGTAGGTTTGGGTTGTTGCGTTTTTGATGCTCTAGGGGTGGCTTAGCGGCGTGTTATTGACGCTCTAGGTTTGGGATAGGGCGTTTTTTGACGCTCTGGTGTTGGGTTAGAGGCGCGTTTTTGACGCTCTAAAATTGGATTCGCATTAGGTTTTTGACGCTCTAGTGTTGGGTTAGTGGCGCGGTTTTGTCGCTCTAGGAATGGGATAGCTGCACTTTGACTCTGTAGAGATGGGTTAGTGCGCGGTTGTGACGCTCTGTTGTGTTTTAACGGCACCTTTTTGACGCTATAGAATTGGGTTAGCAACTCGTGTTTGACGTTCTTCATTTGGATTATTGGCCCGTTTTTGACGCTGTAGCTTTGGATTGTTGCGTTTCTGACTCTCTAGGGGTGGCTTAGCGGTGTATTTTTTACGCTTTAGGTGTGTGATAGCGGTTCGTTTTTGACGCTCTGCTGTTGGTTAGCGGCGCGGTTTTGACTCTGCAGGTGTGGTTTAGCAGTGTGGTTTTGACGCTCTTGGCATCGGTTAGCGACGCGCTTTTGACACCCTAGAGTTGGGTTAGCATCACGTTTTTGACGCTCTAATGATGGGTTAGGGACTCGTTTTTAACCCTCGATTAGCGGCGCGTTTTTGCCGCTATAGGTTTGGGTTGTTGCGTTTCTGACGCGCTAGGGGTGGCTTAGCGGTATGTTTTACGCTTTAGGTTTGTAATAGCGACGCGTTTCTGACGCTCTGGTGTAGGGTTAGCGGCTCGGTTTTGACGCTGCAGGTATGGGTTAGCGGCGCGTTTTCGACGCTCTTGATTTAGATTAGCGGCGCGTTTTTGACGCTGTATGTTTGGGTTATTGCGTTTTTCACGCTCGTGGGGTGGTTTAGCGGCGTGTTTTTGACGCTCTGAGTTGGGATAGCGGCGCTTTGTAGACGCTCTGGTGTTCGGTTAGCGGCGCGGATTTGTCGCTGCAGTTTTAGGTTAGCGCCGCGGTTTTGACGCTCTACGGGTGGGTTAGCGGCGCGTTTTTGACGCTTCAGTTTTGGATTAGCGGCTCGTTTTTGACGCTATAGTGTTGGGTTATCGTCGCCGTTTGGACGCTGCAGGTGTGGGTTAGCGGCGCCTTTTCGGCGCTCCGAGTTTGGGTTAGCGGTGTGGTTTTGACGCTATAGGCTTAGGTTGACGTGCGTTTTTGACGCTGTAGAGTTGGGTTAGCATGACGTTTTTGATGCTCTAGTGTTGGCTTAGCGGTACGGTTTTGACGCTAAAGGTGTGGGATAGCTGCACTTTATTGACGCTGTAGAGTTGGGTTATTGATGCTGTTTTCACGCTCTGGTGTTGGTTTAGTGGCGCGTTTTTGATACCCTAGTGTTGGATTAGCGGCGCGTTTTTACGCTATAGAATTGGGTTAGCGACTCGTTTTTACGCTCTTCATTTGGATTAGCGCGTTTTTTTGACGCTGTAGGTTTGAGTTCTTGCGTTTCTGACTCTCTAGGGGTGGCTTAGCTGTGTGTTTTTGACGCTCTAGGTCTGTGATGACGGCGCGTTTTTGACGCTCTGCTGTTGGGTTAGCGGTGCGTTTTTGACGCTGCAGGTGTGGGTTAGGGGCGTGTTTTTGACGCTCCATGTTTGGGTTAGCGGCGTGGCTTTGACACTCTTGGCTTAGGTTAGCGGCGCGTTTTTGACGCTGTACAGTTGGGTTAGCATCTAGTGCCCCCTTTCATAAACTGAATATTATGCAATGTAAAATGTGGATACTTAGTGTCAGAACCTTACTCACAAATTGAAGGGTGTGATTCCAAAACGCTTTCAGCCCATTTTTATGAAAGAACTGGCTAGTTTTTTATCCACTGTACTACGGACTGAGCGAGTTTTAAGTGGCATGCATAATAACACAAACTTTTAGACAAGGATTGGCGTTGGTTTGGAAGAAAACAAGCTAAAAATACAATAATAGACGTCTCAAACAATTATATATATAAAATAAAAATGTCGAAATCGAGTGCGCGAGTTTTGGGATCACAATCTTAAACTATTTTTATGGTACTTTAAATGTTTTTAGGTAAATGTGGATCCGTATCTAGTCAAGATTCATACTGTAATAATGCAAGTATTAAATACAATTTGTTTGTGTAAGTAATCTACTTATAGATAAATAATTCATTCATTTTAATTGTTCAAGAAAACGAAGCTAAAATCTAAGTTAAATGAAGATTTATCAAGATTTATATTAACACCAAGACCAATTTTTTCTACAAATTATTACATTACATCTAATTACCGTCCACGTAGCGGTCAAGATGCAGACAGAATTAATGATGGATGTGAGCTAAGGTCATGTGTTTGATTCCGATCTCATTGATGTTTGTGTTTTGTCAGAGTGTCGACCAATGATATTAGATGAAGGAATTCCAGCAATTCATCTTGTTTTTGCTTAGTATCAGATGGAGGTAAGAAGCTCATACGAATCAAGGAGGCCATGGTTGAAGTGTTGTAAGTTAACATGATGCATCAGTAACTGGGAGAGTTTGTAACTGTACGTACACATTAAAGCTCGACGCTAATGAAAACGCTTATACTACAATTCATGGCACACGCTTCTGATTTTAATTCGTTAATAATTGAACAGCTCAGAAATCGATGGAGCTCCTCCACATAACCTACAAGCGCGCTGTGTGGCTTGAAAGCTTCCATGAAGACAATAAGGACAACCTGGATTAATTCATGCAGATAAACACAAGCATTTTTCTGAAAAGCATAGACACAGCACAGACGGACAAGATGGGGATCTTAAAGGGAATTATGGTATGATGAGCTGGTGAAATGGTGATAAGAAAACTTGAGCTTTTCCAGAAATACCTTCTCCACATTTCTCTGTACTAACTCAAACATTATTATAACGGGTGTACGCCTGAAAACAGGTTTCGTTTAGTACGACGCCGTTCGAAAAATGACATGGGCAAGCAACAGCCCGCTTAGTGGTGATTCAGCACGTCAACATTACTCAAAATGATGATAATGATGATGATGATAATAATAATAATAATAATAATAATAATAATAATAATAATAATAGAAATGCATAAAGAGTATTGGTTGTGAGGCCGGAGGGAAAAAGATCTTTGGGGAGGCCGAGACGTAGAAGGGAGGATAATGTTAAAATGAATTGAGGGAGGTGGGATATGATGGTAGAGACTGGATTAATCTTGCTCAGGATAGGGACCGATGGTGGGCTTATGTGAGGGCGGTAATGAACCTCCGGATTCCTTAAGGGGATATGTACGTGAACGACCACAAATATTATCAGAAAATGCAGGCTCTAAATATCTAAAATTTTATAAGGAAATGAACTCACAATTGGACAAAAATTACAAGATACCACAACGATACTTATTGGAATTTAAATATCTAATAAAATTACAAAAAAGTTATTAATAATATTTTTTAGAATTCACTTTTTACTTTAAATTAAGTTTTCCAAAATTTGAACATTTTGACGTATTATTTCATAACTCCACAACAATTAGACAGAATTCTGGAATTTTGTACACTTATTTAACGTGCATTTATGCAAAGGTAGAATACAATAATGCCCATTTCTTTGAAAATAGAAAAATTACGTCACAAAACATTATATGAATTTTAATATATTTTATACTGGACAAATAAAAAATTAATGATATCAAAATAAACAACTCTACATGTCTGAGAGTAGTCTCATTTTCAGAAATAAATGCTTATTACATGAAGGAAAAATATTAAAGATCTCAGAGAGATCATAACAATGTTATGGTTACCAAATGATTTAACTGCAGAATTTTTTTTTTTTTTTTTTTTTTCACACTTTGATAAAACTGATTTGAAAAAGATTATTCGTAACATTTTTTATACTTTTATCAGATATTTAAGTTCTAGTAGGTCTTGTTGTGGTACCTTGTAATTTTTGTCCAATTATGAGTTCATTTTCTTATAAAATTTTGAAATTTATAGTCTGCATTTTCTGATAATATTTGTGGTCGTTCACATACATATACCCTTAAGGGGTTAGGTACAGCTTACAGCAGTAAATTTTTTGGAAATATTCAAGATTTTTTTCCTCCATTACTGTATCTTGTACAATAATGAAAATTGGTAGATGTAAAACACTGTACTTCTGCTATATGAAAAAAAGGTATTTTTACCATTAAAAAATTATTTACATTGCTACGTAAAGTATATATTTAATAATTTATCCATAACCAACCTTGTAATGATAGCAAAGCATTGGTTCGTAAAATTTTTATCTCGTCTCATAAAGACAATTTTTAGTATTTTCTTTATTAAATATGCATTATTTCTCAATAAATTTTATATGTAACTTTGTCAATCATTTTAATCATTTATTGTTAATTCATACTTGTTTTAAATTTTAAACTTGTTTATTGTAATATGTTTAACATCGATTTACTTACTTTTACATAGATATCTATTTATTGGTCTGATGATGCCTACAATAAGGACGAAAACGTTCACTAATATTTATCAGTAAAATAACTTTTTCGATATTTTGCTACAATAAATAAGTCAAAGACTGAACAATCAAGACTACACATTTTCGTACTATCATAATTTTAATTAGGTCCATCACAAGATTGCTTACCAATTTTTAACCACACCTATTGCTAACTTAACTATTCGCTTCTACATACTTAAGCAATAGACAGTCCTAAGTTCGTACAAGTGGGAAAGGAAATTCCTGTGAGCTTTTAACGTAGTCGTGACTTTTACGTTATTTACGTTTTTAATTTGTAAAAAGGGTGCAATGTGCACTTTTAATGAACTCCGAACTTGTACCACTCCTGAAGATCTATTCATTTATCGCCCTCTAACGGTTTTGAACCCACGATCCTCGAATCAATTGGCGAACGTGTTAGCCACCCCGTCACCAAGTGTGACATATTTCCTTGCTCAATCTAAAGAAGTTTTGAATGAATTGTTTATTACCGATTTAATCACTGCTTTCAATTTTTAACGGTATTTCTATTGCTTTTGTCATAACTTATTTCTTTTTAAAAATTTTAAAGAAGCCGACCAGAAAGTTTGTCTTACAGCAGGAATACAAACTCATTATGTGTTCTGAATTGTACTTGCTTCTGCTCTTTTAATATTTTATGACGCATAAATTGGTGCAGCCAGAAGGAAAGCCACTGGAAGATGAGGGAAGTACTTTTCGTGGACGAAAAAAAAAACTTCTCCCAATTACTTTGGCTTTAGAGATTTTATTAAACTTTTGTTTCGCCGATTTTCCTAGTTTAACAGGCATCTCTCAATGCATGTTCAGAAATAAACTTGTCGCACTTATTTTAAAACAGCAAAATTCTGAAGAAAGAGGAGATCTCACACTTTAGTGAAGAGAGTCAGAAAATGGTTTTTCTTCTTAATACTTACTTACTGGCTCTTAAGGAACCCGCCCTCACATAAGCCCGCCATTGGTCCCTATCCTGAGCAAGATTAATCCAGTCTCTATCATCATATCCCACCTACCTCAAATTCATTTTAATATTATCTTCCCATCTACGTCTCGGCCTCCCCAAAGGTCTTTTTCCCTCCGTCCTCCCAACTAACACTCTTTATGCATTTCTGGATTCGCCCATACGTGCTACATGCCCTGCCCATCTCAAACGTCTGGATTTAATGTTCCTAATTATGTCAGGTGAAGAATACAATGCGTGCAGTTCTGTGTTGTGTAACTTTCTCCATTCTCCTGTAACTTCATCCCTCTTAGCCCCAAATATTTTTCTAAACAGCTTATTCTCAAACACTCTTAACCTATGTTTCTCTCTGAAAGTGAGAGTCCAAGTTTCACAACCATAAAGAACAACCGGTAATATAACTGTTTTATAAATTCTAACTTTCAGATTTTTTGACAGCAGACTGGATGATAAAAGCTTCTCAACCGAATAATAACAGGCATTTCCTTTTATTCTGTGTTGAATTCCCTCCCAAGTATCATTTATATTTGTTACTGTTGCTCCAAGATATTTGAATTTTTCTACCTCTTCCAAGAATAAATTTCTACTTTTATATTTCCATTTCCTACAATATTCTGGTCACGAGACATAATCATATACTTTGTCTTTTCGGGATTTACTTCCAAACCTATCTCTTTACTTGCTTCAAGTAAAATTCCCGTACTTTTCCCTAATCGTTTGTGGATTTTCTCCTTACATATTCAAGTCATCCTCATATACATCTTTTTAATTGTAGTTAAAAATCCACAGAACTTTTAGCATATATATATTGTTTATTTATTTGTTATATTGTTTATTATGCACAAGTTCTACAAAATTTAAATCTTCCATGTAAAAAAATGTAAAAAAATGTAAAAAAATTGTACAAAATTGTAAAAATTGTAGAAAATTACTAAACTGTAGAACTATAAAAATTTGTAAAAATTGTAATTGTAATATTGTAAAATGTTGACATGTTCCACATCTTAAAGCTTCATTGCTCATGTAAGATCTATGGAATAAAATAAATGAATGAATGAATGAATTCATTTACTCAAAGTTATCCACAAACTCATACACCCATACATATGAAGAGCTCACACATCTATCCACAGCGATTATTAATTTATTGCTTAATCAACCTAATAATTAATTCAGCAACTCATTAAATCACCCATCCACATTAGGCATTCAATTCATACATACATCTAACCATCATCCCAGTATTCCACCAAACGCTCCATCAATCCATCTAACCATCCCATCTCTTAAATAATTAATTCACTCGTCTAAATATTTTTCATATTTCTCAACAATCGTTAATTAATTAATCCATTCCTTCTTCGAATTTTTATTCCAATGATATTTAATAATCAGTTAAATTTTTCGGTATTATATTCTATAATGAATTATTTATCTCGGGAGGACCACCATGAAACAGCCGCGAAACCAGGTGGCCCGGGTTCAAATCCCGATCGGGTCAAGTTACCTGGTTGAGGTTTTCTCCGGGGTTTTCCCTCAACCCAATTTGAGCAAATGCTGGGTAACTTTCGGTGCTGGACCCCGGACTCATTTCACTGGCATTATCATTTTCATCTCATTCAGACGCTAAATAACCTAAGATGTTGATACAGCGTCGTGAAATAACCTATTAAAAAAAACATGAATCAGTCTGTGTCCGTCTATCTCGTGTAATTCGTTTTTGAGACGTTTACAAAGTTAAGTGCCTAAGGTGGCACTGGGACTGAGTTAAGAAGCTTTTGAAATTTTAGATTAATTTCTTTCAGATTAGGCGGGTTTGTTGTGTCTGTACGTTTAAATAACTTACTTACTTACTTACTTACTTACTGGCTTTTAAGGAACCCGGAGGTTCGTTGCCGCCCTCACATAAGCCCGCCATTGGTCCCTATCCTGAGCAAGATTAATCCAGTCTCTACCGTCATATCCCACCTCCCTCAAATCCATTTTAATATCTTCCCACCTACGTCTCGGCCTCCCCAAAGATCTTTTTCCCTCCGTCCTCCCAACTAACACTCTTTATGCATTTCTGGATTCGCCCATACGTGCTACATCCCTGCCCATCTCAAACGTCTGGATTTTATGTTCCTAATTATGTCAGGTGAAGAATACAATGCGTGCAGTTCTGTGTTGTGTAACTTTCTCCATTCTCCTGTAACTTCATCCCTCTTAGCCCCAAATATTTTCCTAAGAACCTTATTCTCAAACACCCTTAACCTATGTTCCTCTCTCAATGTGAGAGTCCGAGTTTCACAACCATACAGAACAACCGGTAATATAACTGTTTTATAAATTCTAACTTTCAGCTTTTTTGAGAGCAGACTAGATGACAAAAGCTTCTGAACCGAATAATAACAGGCATTTCCCATATTTATGCTGTGTTTAATTTCCTCCCGAATGTCATTTATATTTGTCACTGTTGCTCCAAGATATTTTAATTTTTCCACCTCTTCGAAGGATAAATCTCCCATTTTTATAGTTCCATTTCGTACAATATTGTGGTCACGAGACATGATCATATACTTTATCTTTTCGGGATTTACTTCCAACCCTATCGTTTTACTTGCTTCAACTAGAATTTCCGCGTTTTATGTTTAAATAACAGTACCAAATTTAATCAAGTTTCATTGATTAGTTCCTTATATATTAATTTTCACGTACTGTATTTTAATGATATTAAATTATGCATAAATTCAGAACAACCCTGATGGCTTCAGAATCGTTTTTGATTTTTAAAATCTTCTGTGAAGAACTTACATTTCATGGTAAAGGAAACTGCTCATGTATTTTTAAACTTGAAAAAATGATTTATAAGATAAAAAGTTTTTTAAAATCATAATTTTTGCTTGATAATTTTCCATGTTGAATCTTTCGTACACTACTTTTAACACTTGAATATAAATAATTGATTAAATGGCGATCTTACTCGTGTTAATTGTGTAAGAATGTGCGGCTTAAAGCTGTTTCTGTGCTTACACAATTAACACGAGTAAGATGGCCATTTAATCAATTGATAATTTTCTTTAATTTTAGAAGTTAAAAATTCATATCAAGAAAAGTTTTCAGTGAAGAGTTGATTCTATGCACAGCTTTCTGTATTGCAATATGCTGAATATTCTTGCAAAGTTTCATATAAATCGGAGGAAATGGAAGCCGCTAGGAACTTTATTATTGCCCAAAGACGTAGTTTTGAGAATACGCAATTTTTCGTGGTTGTGGCATTTTAAAAATGGTCACCAGATCTTTAAGTAGTAGTCGTGGGCTAAATACAGGACAGAATTTTAAAGAAATGTATAATGTAATTATGTATGTAAAAAAATTGTTTTTTTTTTTTTTTACCATTTTCAACCTAGTGTCCCTTAAACTGTAACCAAAGAATATCTAGGAATTGTTATTTTTTTCCAGTTGATAATCCATCAGTGGCGATTCCTCCATGAAGGATATGAGGATGATCCTACAGTTTAATTTCGTGCCTCTGAGGACAGAAAACATTTTAATTACAGATTTTCATTTTCAATGCGTCCCGACGTAATAATTTCCTTTAAGCTTCCACTTTCTGTCGTGAGTTGTCGCCACTGCACAGGTCAGAAATAATTTCCTAGGAACCACCCAAATATCTTACAGCAAACTGTTTTTTCTAGCCGTGAAGTTAGCGGACAGAGGAGAGTGCAGAGGGTGGAATAAGGCTAGACTTTAACCGCGTTTGAGGATATGGCAGTATATCCCAATTCTACGACCCTACTTTCTGGGTGATGGCGACCCTATCAGTGACTACAATAAGAATTTTCAAGTAGCCTTCTTAAATGCAATTCATTGGTCACTTTAAAACAATAGAATAAACGAAATAATAAATAATTTAAAATTATATAATATAAAAAATAAAATGAATAAACTATAAAATTACATAAAAATAAATTAAATAAGCTATAATAAATACAAGAATTAACAGGACTTTCAGATAACAGCATATCTGAAGTTTTATTTAATCATTTGAAGAATTTAACTATACAAATAAATTAAATGCAAAAACGTACGACGAAGCATCGGTAAATATCGGGCAGTAGAATGGCTTAGGAGCCATCTTCGCAACTAAAAAGAGAAGGAGAATCAAACTTCACTACAAATAAATTGCCAGTTCCAGAATGGTGAGTCAAAGACCTAACATAGGTCTACTTGTATTAATTTTGCATGCTCTATTATTATTATTATTATTATTATTATTATTATCATCATCATCATTATCATTATTGTTATTTTTACTATTATTAGTATTATGAATTAAACGCAAAATATGTCAAAAAATCTGAAAGTTAGAATTTATAAAACAGTTATATTACCGGTTGTTCTGTATGGTTGTGAAACTTGGACTCTCACATTGAGAGAGGAACAGAGATTAAGGGTGTTTGAGAATAAGGTGCTTAGGAAAATATTTGGGGCTAAGAGGGATGAAGTTACAGGAGAATGGAGAAAGTTACCCAACGCAGAACTGCACGCATTGTATTCTTCACCTGACATAATTAGGAACATTAAATTCAGACGTTTGAGATGGGCAGGGCATGTAGCACGTATGGGCGAATCCAGAAATGCATATAGAGTGTTAGTTGGGAAACCGGAGGGAAAAAGACCTTTAGGGAGGCCGAGACTTAGATGGGAAGATAATATTAAAATGGATTTGAGGAGGTGGGATATGATGGTAGAGACTGGATTAATCTTGCTCAGGATAGGGACCAATGGCGGGCTTATGATGAGGGCGGCAATGAACCTCCGGGTTCCTTAAAAGCCGTTAAGGAAGTATTATTATTATAATAATTATTATTAATATTATAATTATTAATAATATTATTATTAACTTACTATTATTTATATTATTTTAATGTACCGAAGTACATATGATATTTCCATGCAGATATTCTGCGTCATCATACGATGAAAGAGTAATGGAACGGAGAAAAATTCCCTCCGGATAAAGCATCAGCACGTAGAGCTGAAAACCCGGGTTCAAATCCCGGCGCCGGAGGGAATTTTTCTCCGTTCCATTACTCTTTCATCGTATTACTATTATTGCTAATACTATATTGTTATTATTATTATTGTTATTATTATTACTACTATTATTACTACTACTACTATTATTATTATTATTATTATTATTATTATTATTATTATTATTATTATTATTATTATTATTATTATTATTATTATTATTATTATTATTATTTATTAGTTTCTCTCTTGGTCATCAGTCATAAATCTCATATCCTACAAACAAAAAATATCACGAGTCGCCACTGTAATCCATCTTCTTTAGACGACAAAGAGCACATAATTTTTTTTAATCGGAAAATTTCAAGACATATTTACAAGCACTACACTCCAAATAACAAATGACAATTAATAACAAACGATAAACAATCTCCTAGCAACGCAGTGTTGTGATGACAAAGGAAAAAGCTACGAACTTGAATGCGAGTGGAGAGATTACAAGAAATATTTTTAGAACTGTTTCCACTTGGAAGGAATAAGAGAGGTTGTCGTAAGTTCACACGATTGCATGAAATCAGGAGATCATTATACCTGCGCAATCACGGCAAGGAATACGGGTGATTCACCAAATTATTCCGGATGGAAATCGCCCCGCCCTTTATGGAATTCGAGTAATTTCGTGTTCTTCGCACGGATTTCGAATACACGGCTTACATCGAACCAGCATTGCATTCGCTCTCCTCGGAGCCCATAATTGGCTCATTAAGACACAACACGGAGCCCTCTGTCATCAACTATTGGAAACCACGCGGGTTGTCAATTTTCGGCATGAAAAGAGGATTACAGCCTTCATTGGCTTTGAGGCCGCTGACACGTAGATTACTGGGCGTTTCGAAATGAATTTCTCTATAACCTATTTATGTAGCGTTTGTAGTTACTGATCCAGAGGACTCTATGCTCTTGTGCGATACTAACCACATATTATGGTGGCACATGCTACTGCATGATCCGCACAGAAGTGTGACCAGTCTGCAAAGTGTTACAGTCACATTTCTTCTCCTGGTTTCTCCTTTAAATCTGCTCTACTTCTTATTTTATACCATTATTGTACTTCCGTTTTCTTTATCTTCTTCCTCATTTTAATTACTTATACTTTATGTTTTGTATTTTTTCTTACATTTTATCTTTTCTCGTTATTGCTTCCTTCTTCCTCTCCCTTTTTCAATCGTTTTATTTTTTCCTTATTTTTCTGCTTGTCCTTTACATTATTTTTTTGTTTTCTATTTTATCTTTATATTTTACTTCATCATTATTTATATTAATAATTAGTGCTATCGATCGATCAAAATATTTAATCGATTAATCGATACATTAATCAAACTTAATCGATCTCAAAAAAGTTTTAATATCCTGTAATACACAATTATTGTTAAATTTAATTTGTGTTTTGTGATAAGCGTAAGTATGAAATGTAGTATATATACATGTACATATGTAATATATATATATAGGCCTACTGTATCGTATTACAAAACAATACTATTTTATTTATTTACTAACATATTTATTATGTAGGCTTATAATTTATTGTGTCAATTCTCCGGGGATTTTTGAGACAAACACAAATTAAAAAAAATTATGAAGACTCACTTAGTTAATACTGCTTCATCCATGATTTTAAACATGTGAGTGCATTCACATGCTCTGAATTAAGTGTTGCTCTACGTTTAGTAATAATGTTTCCTACATCGCTAAACACGAAATTTTTTTTTGTCAAACACTTCTCCAGGATTGTTCAATTTAAATCCAAACGTTTCACAGACTTTACTTCTCAAATTCTCATAGGTCTATGACATAATGGAGTTTTCACTTTCTTTCACAGACCACAGAAATTTGATTTCATCTTTAGCAAACTAAACACACAAGCTTCAACTAGAAACTCAGTAAAAAAAAAAACTGCAACAGATCAGCAGACTGTATTGTAATCAGGTTACAAAATTTTAGAAAGAGAAAAAGATAGTTACTCTCATTTGCACACAGTGTAGCCATGGCTAAGGGATGAGGGGCACGAATTCCAGAAAAGTATGTGTTTTGTATGCTAGGAAGACGAGTTGACAAACTTAATAAGGATTTCGCTTTTAATAGAAAAAGGATCATCTTTTGAGGACCTCTAGAAAAAGAACTAAGGAAGAGACTAGTGAAGTGCTTTGTATGGAGTGTGGCACTGTATGGGGCAGAAACATGGACATTACGACGAAGTGAAGAGAAGTGAATAGAAGCATTTGAAATGTGGATATGGAGAAGAATGGAGCATGTGAAGTGGACGGACAGAATATGAAATGAAGTTGCGTTGGAAAGAGTGGGTGAAGAAAGAATGATACTGAAACTGATGAGGAAGAGGAGAAGGAATTGGTTGGGTCACTGGCTGAGAAGAAACTGCCTATTGGAAGTAATGGTGAAGGGGAGAAGAGTTCGGGGAGAAGAAGATATCAGACGATATACGACATTAAGATATCTGGATAAAAACAAAGAGAAAGGCAGAAAATAGGAAAGATTGGAGAAAGCTGGGTTTGCAGTAAAAGACCTGACCTTAGGCAGAATACTAAATGAAATGAAATGATGCACCCACCTCAAGTGGGTTGATAGATCTTCAGATATGTGGATATAAGGGGAAAATTGATACATGGACGTCACATAGAGCTTGGTGTGCACTCAATCCTGGGGTCTGACGAACATTTTTACTTCTGTGCGCATATCTTCGTTATTTTTTATCTGATTGTATCCTACAGCTGGTTTTATAAACTTGATTTCAACCACTTCTATACGTTTGAAAAATTTCTTGTCAGTATCCAGTAAAGTAACATCGGCACAACTAGAACTTTGTGAATTTTTTTATTTTAAATCATCATCATCTTCAAGGTTTAGGCCTGGTGGCCTGTTACTTCCTCTGGGAAAGTGTCCTCCCATCTAATGCGGGGTCTTCCGACATTCCTCCTTCCTTCCGGTCTGTAGTTCAGTATTTTTTTTGGGAATCTGTCTTCATTCATCCTTAATATCGCTGTTCTGCAGTTGGTTCCCAAACAAAATAGCAACAACGTGAGTTGGTTCCCCATGTTCAAATATCAACAACGTGAGTTGGTTCCCCATGTTCAAATACCAACAACGTGAGTTGGTTCCCCATGTTCAAATATCAACAACGTGAGTTGGTTCCCCATGTTCAAATATCAACAACGTGAGTTGGTTCCCCATGTTCAAATATCAACAACGTGAGTTGGTTCCCCATGTTCAAATATCAACAACGTGAGTTGGTTCCCCATGTTCAAATATCAACAACGTGAGTTGGTTCCCCATGTTCAAATATCAACAACGTGAGTTGGTTCCCCATGTTCAAATACCAACAACGTGAGTTGGTTCCCCATGTTCAAATACCAACAACGTGAGTTGGTTCCCCATGTTCAAATACCAACAACGTGAGTTGGTTCCAAATACCAACAACGTGAGTTGTTCAAAACAACGTGAGTTGGTTCCCCATGTTCAAATATCAACAACGTGAGTTGGTTCCCCATGTTCAAATATCAACAACGTGAGTTGGTTCCCCATGTTCAAATATCCAACGTGAGTTGGTTCCCCATGTTCAAATATCAACAACGTGAGTTGTTCAAATTCAAATATCAACAACGTGAGTTGGTTCCCCATGTTCAAATATCAACAACGTGAGTTGGTTCCCCATGTTCAAATATCAACAACGTGAGTTGGTTCCCCATGTTCAAATATCAACAACGTGAGTTGGTTCCCCATGTTCAAATACCAACAACGTGAGTTGGTTCCCCATGTTCAAATACCAACAACGTGAGTTGGTTCCCCATGTTCAAATACCAACAACGTTTGGTTCCCCAAAATATCAACAACGTGAGTTGGTTCCCCATATTCAAATATCAACAACGTGAGTTGGTTCCCCATGTTCAAATATCAACAATGTGAGTTGGTTCCCCATGTTCAAATATCCAAGGCTGTGATTTTGTAGCGGGCTGTGTGGGACATGGATGTCAATCGATCATGTAGCAGAGTAGTTGTTATTGCCTATTATGGATTTTACTACTATGCTCAGTGAAAAGGGGAAAAAACTCTTAGTGATCAGTGATTAAAAGTTCGGTTTTCAGAAAAAATTATCCAAAATGGAATTTAAAACGTATTCCCTAATGCCAAACTGAAAGGTTGTAGGTTCCATCTTGCACAATCTTGGTGGAGGAAAATTCAATCCTTAGGTTTGAGTGCGCAATTTAAAAACAAGGAATCTGAAATTGGTCAGATTCAAAAAACTATATTCGGACTGCCTTTATTGGCTCCTCAAGAAATTGAAGATTGTTTTGTTAATGACTTAATGGCTGTCAAACTTATAGACGATCGATTGGACCAGTTCTTTGATTACCTCCTCCATACTTATAATACACTAACAAGTGAGCATCCACCTCCAATATGGGGTGAGTTTACTTCTTCCTTAGAGCGAACAACCAACTGTTGTGACTCTTTTCACAGTAAACTTAATGCGCACTTTGTGCTCCACACCCAAATATATTTGCACTTGCAGATGCTCTGAAGGAGGTTCAGTGCGATACTTACATTAAGCCTAGGATTCTGTCTTGATCTAGCGCGGGAACCAATTGCAGTACACAGGAGAAATCAACCTGGAACCAACTCGAGTATAGCTCTGGGACGAACTGGGAACTAATTCACAGATTTGGGAACCAATTCCAGTACAGCCCTTAATATATGTTCTTTCCAGATTTTCTTTTGTCTTGCTAATCTGTCGTTTAAGTTGAAAATTCCCAGTTCCGTCCTTATGTCTGTGCTTCTTTTCTGGTCCAATAGAGTGCATCCTGCCACTGATCTCAGAAATCTCATCTCTGCAGCCTCTATCCTTCCTCTTTCTGATCGAGTCAATGCCCAGCCTTCACTGCCATACATAAGGACAGGGACTGCCATTACTTTATAGAATTTTAGTTGGGTCTCTTTTAGTGCTTTCCGGGATATAGTTCTTTTTATTGTACCGCACATTCTCTGGAATTTATTTATTTTGTTGTTAACATCGTTATTTTCGGAATAGGATACGTTGCAACCGAAATAATTCAAACTACTCACTTGCTCAATTATTTTATCCTCTATTACTATTTTGGTCTTTAGATAACTAGTCCCCAGAAAGCCCATTGCTTTAGTTTTGGTTAAAGATATTTTAAGATCATAATCTTTAATAACTTTCAATAACTTATTTGTTACTATTTGCAAACCGTTCTCTGAATTACTGAAAATCACTTGATCATCGGCAAACAAAAGAATGTCTATGCTCTCTTTGCCGATTATAAAATAGTCTGTTAAAATACTTTGCCATTCTTCAATGACTGCGTCTATATACATTAAAAATTGCTGGTGACAATGGGCATCCCTGTTTCACTCCATGGTTTATTGCCACCATTTTGTTCGTAATTCCTTGTTCATTTTCTATACTTATACAGGGACATCATTTTATTTTTACTAACATTTTTAATATTAACCTGTCTATACCTTTAGAGAACCGGAAACACCGCTTGCTCCCCCCTCCAAGACTGGAGTTCGATGACACTGGCGTAAAACACAAATCACTCTACTAGGTATAGGATGGAAGAAAAGTAGTTCATCCATTTACGTAAACTAGGAAATATCGCGATTTTGAGTTTGATAATTTTCATTAGGTTTTTCTTTAATCAAAGTACAGTACTGTATTAAGAATAAGTGTTTTTACTCACGAAGTGAGTTATCCATGCGAACGTATTCATTATGCAGTGTATATTATACTGTCTACAGCACATTAGCGTACAATATAGAGAAAGAAGTTAAATTGAAAAATAATCATAATATGAATATTTAAACACAATTTTGAAAATGGTGGCCGTTCATTTCGATAGAGGCTTCAGTTCTTTTGTGCATATTATCGCACTATAGACTATTGCATCTAATTCCAATTGCCAGTTTCGTCCTTCGTACTAGTAACTCATGTTGAAATAATTCTGTACCTACTCTACGTACTGTGAATTCAATCTTCACTTCTGCCCGACCCGAAAATATAAAAATTACTCAGACATGCTATCTACTGTCCGTCCAAGTGGTTATGCCGCAGGATTGTAGAAAGGGAGGAAATCACGTGACAGTTAATTACTTAACGAGGCACTTTTATTTAAGTTAAATTAAACAGCTGTATAATATTACGTAAACGTCCAATTAATTCCTAAGACAAATTAATGTTGTCAGAAAAGAGCTAAGACAGCCCAGCTTTTATAGAGGGGCGAGCAGAAACAGGTGGGGAAATCGGGATGCGACGTAGGCAAACGGACAGTACCTGTGCGAAAATATGATTCAATATTGAAAGCTCTTTCGTCACTGGAAAACGCGAACATATTTCTGGAACGTACTATACTCAGTAACTCAGTACTGCTTACTATCTGCGGTCTTGGTTCTGTGTGGAGTTGGAACATCCTTAGTAGAAGGGGTGGGAGTGAAGTACATTCAAAAACTCAGGTACAATAAAAATTGAAGTAAAAATAAAATGATGTCCCTGTATATGTTTTCCTATACAGACCTTAAGTATATGTTTTGGGTATCCTTTATTTTCCATTATATTCCATAGTTTATTTCTTATAACACTATCAAATGCCTTCTCGTAATCAATGAATAAGATATATGTTGGCAGGTTGAATTCTCTTCTTTTCTGTATCAGTTGTTGCTTTATAAATACGCAGTCTGAACAAGAACGTCCCTTCCTGAATCCGCATTGTTCTTCTTTCAGCAGAGCTTCATTAATACGTTTATTCTCCTCGTCACTATTTTTGCATATATCTTATAAACGGAATTCAAAAGGTTTATTCCTCTATAATTTGTGCATTCATGTCTATTTCCTTTTTTAAAAATTGAAAATATTTTTCCCTCCAGCCATTCTTCAGGTATCATGTATGTTCTCCAACATATGTTCTTAACATCTAGAAGTCTATATTTAAATTCAAACGGTAAATACTTATTTTAAATACAAACACTATATTAATGAAGTTGATTACAACAAAAATAGTGACAAAACAATAATAATTACCACGTTTCAGGTTTTAGTGATTAATACGTTGAATGTTTCAACAGCTGCTGAATATGTAATGTTGCCAATTACATCAGATCACTTCGGCGAGCAATCTCTAGGCTTGAAATTGGAGGGGATCTCCTCGTTAGTTGGAATTGGAAGTGAATGAAACCTTCCTCAAACAACGTGGGCGAGAACCCTAATGTATTCCTACGTCAGTGTCAGAAAAGGAGGTGGATCGATATATTGGGTGTAGCTGCATTCAGATTCCTTGTAGCTCGTTTGAAAATCGGATGGGTAATCAGACAGCTGCCCTGAACCCGCAGACTGCACTTCCGGTCCCTAGGCGCCGCGACGCCATTTCAATGTAGTCACTGTGATCGATTGGGATCGACTCCCATTTAATCTACTGCCCAATTCTAACGAGAATTAAAGACTTTGAAGTGTGAATCCATTTATACGGTACACAGATCAGTTTGGCTGAACTCTGCTTTCGAGATTTTACTTTTCCTCATCGCACACATAAAAGTCCTTCGTTCTGACTCAAGTGTTAGTGTTTCCGGCTATAGATTTGATATATTTCCGGGTTTGATTCTCGATAAGGAATTGAAGCACACACATAGTCCAGTTTTGATATGTTCCAGAAACAAAGAGAACTCAATGCAGGCATTCCAGTTGTCACGGATGTTACATTTTTACTATTTTCAGACTCTATATATTGAAAATGAAATGACTTTCGTCGACTTTTATTATTAGAATCAATTTAGAATATTATGGATTTTATTAATTTGTCCTACAGAATAATCTCTGTAATATATATTATTTTATATATTATTTTAATGTACCGAAGTACATATGATATTTCCATGTAGATATTCTGCGTCATCATACGATGAAAGAGTAATGGAACGGAGAAAAATTCTCTCCGGCGCCGGAGAAATTTTCTCCTTTCCATTAGGCTACTCTTTCATCGTATGATGACGCAGAATATCTGCATGGAATTATCATATGTACTTCGGTACATTAAAATAATATATATGATATGCGTAAAATCACTTCGTGATTTAAGACGGCGCTCATTCCGTCGGATCCCGGCCAACTAGTCACTCATATCGAGTGCACCTCAGCACAGGTATGGACTTCGGTCCTGCGTTCATAGACATCTATGACGTAGTGCAGAGGGCGGCCACTAGAGGGAACCCAAGAGTTGGAGCTTAATCTGAGACGATTCTAACCGGCGTCGGAGTTGTATCCGGTGTGGCTTAGTGGATAAAGCATCAGCACGTAGAGCTGAAAACCCGGGTTCAAATCCCGGCGCCGGAGAGAATTTTTCTCCGTTCCATTACTCTTTCAATCTCTGTAATGTTAACAATTAATATTTGAGGAGAAAAATTAGACCCGGCGCGTGGATCGAACCCGGGTCTTTGGTTCTACGTACCAAGCGCTCTGACCACTGAGCTACGCCGAATTCAATCCACAGCACCGGATCGAACCTTCCTCCTTCGGTGTTTCTCTGTTGTGGCCTGACTCCAAGTTAGGCTTATATGTTGACGTAATGTCTAGTGTCAACTGCCTATTATACTAGGAGCGCATTGAGTTGAGTGACTTATTTGGCCGGGATTCCGCAGTTATGATGCACTGCTAGCTATGAGAATATTATGGATTTTATTAATTTGTCCTACAGAATAATCTCTGTAATGTTGACAATTAATATTTGAGGAGAAAAATTCGACCCGGCGCCGTGGATCGAACCCATCATAACTGCGGAATCCCGGCCAAACAAGTCACTCAACTGAGTGCGCTCCTAGTATAATGGCAGTTGACACTATACATTTACGTCAACATATATGCCTAACTTGGAGTCAGGCCACAAAGGGAAACACTGAAGGAGCAAGGTTCTATTCGGTGCTGTGGATTGAATTCGGCGTAGCTCAGTGGTCAGAGCGATTGGTACGTCGGGTCGAATTTTTCTCCTCAAATATTAATTATCACTTTAGAAGTTCAGTAACATTTTATACAAAAAAGTTTTTAATAAAATTTATTATTATTGCAGAAAATAAAGAAAAGGTTCCTTCACGGATTTTACAAGATTTGTGAACTCACTTCACACCTTATTAATAAAAAGTGTAAAAATCAGATCTCTGCCACAAGCAAAAAGAGATTCATTCTCATAGTGTCCATGTGAAAGCTATGCAAATCTCATGGCATTCAATTACTTGACAAAAACATAATCGGTAAATATTTAGTAGCTGTTTCTTCCAAGTCATGGATGTTTTTTAAGTAGGTTATTTTAACGCTTTATCAAGATCTTAGGTTATTTAGCATCTGAAGGACGTAATGCCGGTGAAATGAGCACGGGTCCAGCACCAAAAGTTATCCAGCATTTGCTCATATTGGGTTGAGGGAAAGCCTTATGGTGGGGATAAGTGAGTTCGCTTGCTGGGAGTAGGAATCGAGGAAGGGAAGCTTCTCAGTCCACTTTCTTCTTCCCCTGTCGCGTAGGTTGGTTCACGAGATAACGAACAGCCTATAACCTCGTAGTAAAAACCAGAATTGTGACAAAAATGTAAATTTTTTATGGCTTCAATAAATAGTACATGCTTTTCTGTATTAGATACTGAAATAGTTTGCTTGTCTAAACCTCGGTGTTCTTTAAACTTTAAATACCACAGTAGTTCCTTTCAGAGCCATTTTGCAGTTTCTGTGTTAAAAAATTTTCTCAATTTAGAGGCAAACTATCTGACCAGTGCTGGGAAGGCTGTGGCTTACTATTATGCGATGAAAGAGTAATGGAACGGAGAAAAAGTCTCTGCCGGTGAACCCGGGTTTTCATGATGTTATCCACTAAGCCACACCGGATACCCATCCCGGTGTCGGACAGAATGGTCCCAGTTTAAGTTCCAACTCTTGGGTTCATGGAAATATCACATGTACTTCGGTAATTAAAATATATATGATATGGTAAATCACTTCATGATTTAAGACGGCGCTTATTCCGTCGGATCCCGGCCAACTAGTCACTCATAACGAGTGCACCTCAGCACATGGTCCTACGTTCATAGACATCTATGACGTAGTGAGAGGGCGGCCACTAACCCAAGAGTTGGAACTTAAACCAACTGTCCGAAATGGATGATCCGGTGAGGCTTAGTTCTTCCATCCTAAAACCCGGTTCAAAGTGATTTGTGTTTTTTTCTCCGTTCCATTATCTTTCATCGATGACTCAGTATCTGCATGGAAATGTCATATGTACTTCGGCACATTACAATATATACTCGTACTTACTATTATGGATATAGAGAACATCGTTTTTCTTAACTTACATTTTCAATGCTTATGTACCTTTTTCTCTGCAACCATTAAATGGTTTACTAAAAAAACTAAACAGACGTTTAACTGTCTTATACTTATACAATGAGTAGCTCGTTTATAATTCGTGCGTAAATTCCTTACTAATAATCACTACATACGTCGTGTATAACAGTATGACTGATAGTTTCGTCGTTACTTCGTTACAAAAGGTAATAGAATATCTGAGGTTCTCTATTGCATCCGGTAGAGCGCTCTAGTGTGGCGTGTTAAATATCGATAGTACAACTGGCTCTAATCGATTACCACACTACATTTTGGTCAAAGAGTACAAGCTACAGCAATATTAATTCTAATAATTGTATGATCTTTGGTTTGTTCTTATGTGGTTACAAGGTAAACATCATCATAAAATGACAGTCGATACGAACAGCTGTTAGAAGGGCGGCCATTTTTTCGCCATATATAACGCTTAAACAAGGGGTTTCGTGTATATAACTACTACAAAGCAATTCCCATTGTATAGTTACAGCCTGTTTATACGTCCATAGCTTATTCACGGTTTATTAGTAACGTTTTCTGTCTCAACTCTGCATAAGTCCCGTATAAAAAGTATAGTAAGATGGTAGGAGTAAAAATATGCACACAAGCTTAAAACTGTAGTTGAAAGTTACAGGACTATTCATCTATTATCTCGCCTCACCCAGTGCACTCAATAGTCAAAACAGCCACGTATCCTTCACGAACATCATCAGGACAGGTTTCCAGTGAACATCTGGTCAGGTGTCATCGACGGCAAAGTTTGCATCAGCGGCGGCCCGTCCTTACGTGCTACAGTGCTACAGCACAATGATTATTTTTGCTGAAATAATGTATTTGCAATACCATAGTATTTGATCTGCCATTTGACAATTTCCCGTGGTTATGTTCACGACGCGTTATAGAGTGTTTAGTCTTCGCTCTTCGCTCTTTGGTGCCTCAGGGGGTTCGTTGTGCTACTCAGAACTCTACATGAATGTATTGTATTGTAATGTATTTATTAACATTCCATGGTATTCATACATGCTTACAGCTAGAATATGGAACAAGTCAAAAAACTTAATACTATTATAAAATCTTAATTTATAGTCACAGTCTAGATGAAATATATACAGACGAGATTTACAATATAGTCTACTAGTACAACACCAGAGGCGTATACTGGTTAAAGGGTTTGGGCTACCGCTGACCCTATTATTACACAAAATATATCTAACAATTACTTTAATTTTAATTACTATGGTAAAACTAATAATACAAAATTATTACATTATGTTATATTATAAACTTTTTCTTTTGTAATTTCCTTGGGCTACAGCCGGTAGCCCCGGTAGCCCGCAAAATACGCCCCTGCAAACAATACATAGTTTTAGTATCAATTTCATGAAGTGTTATTGAATGTCATGAATTCACCTACAGAATAAAGGCGTGAGAAATTAGGTACTTCTTTAATTTGGCCCTAAATAATTTTATGTTTTCAGTTTTTATTTTTTATATCGATAGGAAGGCTATTAAAAATTTTTACTGCCATATAACGCACTCCTTTTTGATAGCATGATAGACTTGCCGATGGAGTATGAAAGTCATTTTTTTGACGTGTATTTATGCTATGAACTGTTAAATTAATTACAAAGTTTTCACGATTACATGCGAGGAAGACTATTAATGAAAAGATATACTGACAAGCCATGGGCATTTTGTAGTTTTTTGAAAATAGTCCTACACGACTCCCTAGATTTCGCACCTACTATTATTCTAATTACTCTTTTATTTTTTATGTCTTCGTAGACAGCTAATGCGCATGTCCGAAGCTGAAATCACTGCTCTGATTGGCTATTTTAACGCGGGGAAGTGCTGTAGTCAGCTTCAGCACAACACAGCTTGGAAATTACAAAAGTAAAGCGTAACGAAAGAATGCTTGTTTGCGGAAGAACTCGGAACTATTTACAATATGTTTTGGTAATTCAAGTGTCCGACCGCTGCTGCCATCTATCTGGTTTTTGAGGTTCCTCCTGAATCAGTCAGTCTATAAAATTGAAGCCAAGGAATTATGTGACAGTATAATTCAGGAAACTACTCATCGTTTCAGTCTTTAAGCTACCTAGACGCAACAAAATTGTTAAACAGCAAATTTTTGACAATTTTACGCATAATTTTCCTGAACGCGAAATTGAAGCTATACTGTACTGAACAAAAAAGTGTTAAAGACACAACTTGGAGTTCTATATGGAAGACATGACTTCCGAAATATAGATGGAGCTGTTCAATTGTTACAATACATAACATAGACTCCAACAATTCACAGGATCCATTCTGTGAAGTAACGAAGTTGTTAAATATTTTGGTTACAACGCCAATGACCACTGCTGAGCCAGAAATATGTTTTTCTTTCTTTAAACGCATAAAAACGTTTTTAAGGAACACTATGTCCCAGGATCGCCTCACTGCTCTTGCAATACTGTCAATAGAAAAGAGTATGATGTCCAAGATGGAGGGGTTTAACACCAGGGTAATTGACAGGTTTTGCAGTAGGAAGGAACGTCGTATGGACTTCATATTTCGTCACTAGGCGAGTCTCAAATTAAGATAAATACATATAGGGAAAAGTTGCCGAATTTGGACCGTTGCCTAAATTGGACCCCAGTTGTATTTCCATATATAGAAGTATTTCAAACATTTCAGTTGGCACCACTGCTTGCTGACGCTTCCTAAGGTACTCATCTTGAAGTTCCATGAGCTGCAGACATCTTAGCGAATAGGATTGCTGTTACCGTGTTTTGGTGTTCTCTGTTACAATTTTTACGCTACGGATCTTAAGCTTCTATTTAAAGTAGGAGTAAGTAATAACAATTGCTATACTATACATTACAAGTATTTTTCATTAGCTACTATCTGCGTGTTTTAAAACTAGTTTTTAATTTCACATGTTTGTTTAGTGTCGTCTGTTTGCATAAGTGAACAAGTTGCCTAGGTTGGACCTCTGCGCGTAGACTGGATTGGACTGATCCAATTTAGGAAACTGTTAGTATTTTTTTTTCAACATGAATATAAAGCATTATATTATGGTTAACGTTAAGAAAAAGTAGTATATTGGGGGATTCTATGTCTTTATGTTTCCAAAATATCAAAAAGGGGAACCTACCAGAAATGAAATGATACTTTGAAGATGGCGGTAGCAGCATAAAGATATGGTGACTATGGACTCAACGAGCGTGCTCACTTATTTGGAGTGCCATAGGGACAGTGTTATCCAGTTTTCCAACCTGCTGAAAAAAAACTGTCGATGAGAATGGTATCACAGCAAATACTGTGTTCAACGTTGATGAATCTGGATATACAACGGTGCAAAAGAGGCAACAGAAAGTTATAGCTCAGAAAGAGAAACACCAAGTTGGAGCCGTAAGTGGTGAAAGAGGTGTAAACATCACTGTAGTCTGTGTTGTCAATGCGCGGGGTTCTTTATACTGCCACTGGTAACTTTCAAACGCAAGAGGAAATCATGTCACTTTTTATTTTTTATGTCTACGTTTCCTTAATCATAGGAGGTTCCTAGCCAAACAGGGACTTTCCAATTCTATGTAACATTTTTGCACTTTTTTTTTTACTTTTCTATGAGTCTTCCTCTAATTTTGAAATAGGCTATGTAACCGAGACAAGCAACTAATATAAAACTAATTCAGTGCAAAGAGAAATATTCTGAGTGTAACAATGAGCTTGAATGCAATAGTGTTTCTGTAATTAATTTATCTTGTTTTTCTTTAATTTTTCATTAAAGTTCAGAGAATTGTTTAACTTCTTTCACCAAATGTTAATATCTGACATATTTTTAACGTAAAATTAGGTGCTTTAAAGATATTTATAATAAATACCCTTCTTCTACTTAATTGTTTACTATTAGTAAATTATTTTTGCGAGGTCCAAATTGGGACACTATGAGTCCAAATTAGGCAACTGGTTTCCCAATTTGGACCATTTCCATGATTTTGGTTTTACCTTTTTATATTTATTAGGAATTGTGTAATTCAAATTATAACACTATAGGATGAAAGTACATAGAATGTAGAATATACTAGAACATATTTTGATTTAAATTAATCATTATTAAAGACATGGGACTAAAAAAAAAAACTGGTCCAATATAGGCAACCTTCCCCTAAGTGTAAACAGTAGGCCGATATAGAGATTGTAGCACACTTATTATTTTCACCACCAGCCGCTACTGCAACTACCTGTCCCAACAAACTATCTATTTGCGTATGAAGGAGGCGATTTCAGTTACATGTTCAAAAGTAACAGTTACTTATACACCGTACTTCAAAAATATTTAAGGGGGACGAGTGAGAAATAACATTATGTTACTGAATTGCCCCTAACTTTCACATTTTTTTACTAGAACCTTGAAATTTTAAATATTATTTCAAAACAGTGTTTTCTTTATCTTCAATTTTTTTCAGAATATTATGAATAATAGTTTTTGTTTTGCAAATTTTTCATTTAAAACATAAAAAATGATATACGTTTTTCTAAAAATTTGTTAAACCAATAAACCTAAAACTAAGGAACAGACTAGTGAAGTGCCTTGTGTGGAATGTGGAATTGTATGGGGCAGAAACATGGACATTACGACTAAGTGAAAAGAAGCGAATAGCAGCATTTGAAATGTGGATATGGAGAAGAATGGAGCGTGTGAAATGGACAGACAGAATAAGAAATGAAGTTGTGTTGGAAAGAGTGAGTGAGGAAAGAATGATGCTGAAACTGATCAGGAAGAGGAAAAGGAATTGGCTGCGTCACTGACTGAGAAGAAACTGCCTACTGAAGGATGCACTGGAAGAAATGGTGAACGGGAGAAGAGTTCGGGGCAGAAGAAGATATTAGATGATAGACGACATTAAGATATATGGATCACATGCGGAGACAAATAGGAAGGCAGAAAATAGGAAACATTGGAGAATGCTGGGTTTGCAGTGAAAAGACCTACTCTTGGACATAAAACTATGAATGAATCAATATGGAGAGATTAAAATAATCTGGAATCTCAAGAAAGTGCGTCAGAATATGTTACGTGACTGTCAGATTTACACGTCATTAAAAATGTGAAAGAAAAATTTCGATGTAAAACAAAGAAGAATGTTTGTTTAAAGTAATCTATGAAAGAGACGTTTCCGACAAAATGTTTGTCATTAAAAGTTGTTGATACAGGGTGATACACGTCACTTACGGAGCTTATTTCCGAAGACATTCTGAGCAAAAATGTCATATAAACATTTGTCCTAATCTCAATATTTTCAGAATTGCATTAATTTGAAATTATTTGTAAAATACCATTATTCTTTAGTTTTAACGGTAAACTAATATTAGAGATAAAGAATGAACTATTCAGGTAAATTATCATTTATTTAATTAGTTAGTATTATGAAGCTAAAATGTGTTGTGAATTCCATAGTTGCTTCAATTAAAGAAATGACAGAATGTTCTTTCGTTTTATAACTACAAAATTATATTTTCTTACGAATTTATCACAACAATTGTTACAAATTACACCATTCTTGTAAATTATTTAAGACCGCACTTTGTATTAAAAACTACAAAGAAATGATATTTATGAATAAGAATTCTTTAAAGAAATGAATTTTACATTCTCTATTTGTAATATTTTTACCCTAAAACTAAAGAAGCCTGTACTTTAGGATACATAATTAAACTATAAAGAAATGAAGTTTCTAAAGTCGTATGATTTTTTCTGTGAAATTTTTGTGTTAAGTGCGTAAGAATGATGTCATTTTTAGTTAAAAATTGAAAAACAAAATCTGTACAAAACGATTAACAATTTTTTTACAGAACACTAGTCAATTAAAGAACTGATACTTGTTGCTAATAGTTCATTTTCTATTTGTAATATTTTTTTTTTTTCCCCAGCCTATAAAACTTAAAGAAAGGTATTTTACTAATTTTTCACTTTTTAAAATTATTGAAAATATTGAGATTAACATCAAATCTGTTTGTACATGACATTTTTTGCTCGAAATGTCTTGGGAAATAAGTTTCGTCATAGTGACTTTAAATTTTTGCAAAATCATTCTTGCATTTGTCTCCCCCATAATTTCTTACTATTTGTAAAACAGAAATATTCAGTTACACCTGGTAAGAAAGAAATAGGATAAGATGTAATGATATGGTTATAGTAGAGAAGCTGAAGTATAACAGTAGCATAGGAAGTCTAAACAATCTGTGAAAACGTACCTTAAAATAACTTTTAACACCTCAAATCTTACGTAAATTTCCGGGAACTGAACACTGTTTTTTTTAGGCAAAAAATGCCTATTAAGTAACAATGATAACAATAAAGTTCCACTCCCAAGTTTAATCGGAACATCAGAGATAGAAATCGCCTATGTTAGGACTTGAGATAACTCACAAGGAAGGAAAGTCAGAAATTGTTGAAGTTAATTTTCCTATATAGAGTAGAAGCAATCAATAGCACACCACACCTTCAGCCCGATATTAACTTGCTAATTGTTTGACGTTATTGTTTCTCAGATCTCTGCAAGGCATTGTGATACCAGACCTGGAGGGCACAATGAACCACTTTCACTTTACACAAGTTGTAGTTACTTATCTCATTAAGTCAGCCACAATTTCGCCCTCTCAGACATTTCTAGAACCAGTGATCAACTAACAGTGAGTCCAAAGTACTATATTCATTTATATAATTACAGTCCTGTACTAAATTATTTGTACAGGGTGTCTGACTCATGTCGTTCTTAAATTGATTTATGCTCGACCATGCTGAAATGTAGTAATTATACACCTGGTAGCAGACCTTTAATGCATGTCATTAAAGTACACCTACTCATTAAAGGTCAGGTCTTTCAGCCAATGACGACTCAGGTTACAACTGTTCAGCCAATGACAGGTCAGCTTTCTACCGTTATAAAACCGCAAGTATCGATTATTCTCGGATGTGCAATCGAAAGAAAATTAGCGAAAAGTCACGGAGGATGGAAATCCAATACTGTCGCAGAAGGTTATGTTCTGTTACTATAATAATTACCGTTAATTGTAAATAATATTCAAATAAATTCAATTTGTCATCTCGTTTTTCAATGTCTAATTTAATTTCAATGTTATCTCTGTAGGTTCTTATGGCCTAGCAAGGTCAATGTGATATCTGTTCCTCGGAAAAAATTAATTCTTTCGCATCTGCGCACATCTCACAACATACGGAACATTGGTGAAGGTCAGATACAAAGAAAATTAATAATATCAAGTTAGAAATATGGTCGAGCATAAAAAGTCGTATGAAACTCGCCTATAATGGTAATTAAGAAGCTCGTATGAAAATTATGAAACTCGCTTGCGCTCGTTTCATAAATATCCATACTCGCTTCTTAATTACCTTCATTATAGGCTCGTTGCATAATGTACTATTATGCTCGAACATGCCGAAATGTAGTAATTATCTTACACCTGATAGCAGTCCTTTAATGCATGTCGTTAAAGTACACCTATTCATTAAAGTTCAGGTTTTCGATTAATTCTCGGATATGCAATCGAAAGACAACTAGCAAAACGTCACGCAGGCTGGAATACTGTCGCAGAAAGTTATGTTCTGTTACTATAATAATTAGCGTTAATTGTAAATAATATTCAAAAAATTCAATTTGTTATCTCGTTTTTCGATGTCGAATTCAATTTCAAGGTTATATCAAGTTTAACGTTTATCTTACTAGATTATATCAAGGTCGTCGACATTCGTTGCGCGGAAAAAATCAATACTTTCGCGTCTGCGCACATCTCACAATTTACGAGATTGCACAAGGTCAGTTCGATCCCCAGTCACATAACCATAACATGAATACTTTCAAATTTCAAAATTAGAAATATGGTCGAGCATAAAAAGTCGTATGAAACTTGCCTATAATGGTAATTAAGACGCTCGTATGAAAATTATGAAACTCGCTTGCACTCATTCATAAACATCCTCGCGTCTTAATTACTATCATTACGGGCTCGTTGCATAATGTACTATTAAACATCACGTAATAACAATCTGAGGGCATGAACAAATTTCGACGTATGAAAAATTTGTAACTTAAAAATATTTTACTTTAATAAAGTTTGAAAACAGCTAAAATGATAATGAATGAAAGAACATTTATTGATCCACAATTATACAAACTCATATGTACAGGATATTGCAGCAGTCTGTACGGTCATTCGTGCTATAAGTATGCACAGTTTGCATAAACAAATAATAAAATAAATGTAAGATTTGAAAAAATACCTTACTAATTTGATGCCATGGATTCTGTTTTAGTCTGCTTCTTTTTATTGAAGGGTTTGCTGGAACAGGAAAGTATCCAAAATTTAATGCATCATACAGATAACCATCTTTACATCTCTGTAAAGCTCCCTCATTCGTTCTTCTTGCAGGGCCGGGCAGTAAAAGATCGGCTTTCATTTAGTCGGCCAGAGCTGTGACCGTTTCAACTCAGGGCACTTCAATTCCAAGCCAGAATGAACACTCACAAGTGGTTGACCCGCACTGGGACAGCTACCTTCTCCGCATTAATATAACAAGAGCCAATGGTTGTTCCAGCCTCCAACCAGTCTGTCAGGTCATAATTTGTTCATAAGGCTATTACATCAATCCATTGTCACTGTAAAATATATCCATTGCTTATTTTTTTAATGGAATAAACTTCTCTCTATGCACATAAAATCATTAGGCTTATTTATTACGCACATACTGCAATCTCCTCACCACGGTTCTACGAGACAGGCGTATGGCTTCCACTTCCCCTACTTGCTGTGGACAAAGAGTTCATCTGCCAAATAAAAACATCGCTTGATGAATTCAAAACGTTGAATGTTTTCAATTCCTTTCAATTTCGTGGCAAATTTTGTAGCTAATTCTCAACTAGCCGATTCACTTTTCGTCGTTGAAATTTTGTTAATACATAATATTTTATATTATAATATAATTAAAAAGCTAAAATAATAATAAATGAATATAATATTTATAATATAATACAATATAATATAAACTCATATAATATAATATAATATATGCCTGTATGATATGATGCTATAACTATGATATTTGATAAACATATGATAAAATATGATATGATATGATATGATAAACATATGATATGATATGATGTGGTATTATATGATACGGAGCGATATGATATGATATGATATGATATGATATGATATGACCATAAATTAATACAACTTAAAAAACATGTTTCTCAAATACATTATCAGTTCAAACAGAGTTCATTCGATGTTTTATTGCATTATATTATTACAGACAACAAAATTTAAATTATACTGTTATTTAAATATTTATTCTGTTCATGATATATCATATATCATATCCCCATATCATGAACTGAATATCTCTAGTGTTGATATATCATAATACTTGTTAATTTAAAATTATATATTACTAAATGTATAATAATAACTTATAATGCAATGAAAGTCTGAATAGATACTGTAATATAATGTACCTAATAAACATTTATTTATTTATTTTTATTTATTTATTTATTTGTTTATTCAGTAGCATGTTGGAAAGGATAATGTCGTTGGATATTGAACTTCAGTAATCAAATTGGAGTGTTTTAAACATAAAAATTAAATAAATTTTACAATTAATCCAATAATGACGATGAATGGATAACTAAGAATCTACAAAATTGAGAACTCCTCCTCCCATGATACATTAAAAGCATTGGGAGTAGCGGACCTAAAATTTAGTGTCGATGAGCAGAAGCTCCGTCTTCAAATTCACCATCATAATAATAATCACCACTGCACCGACACTGAATGACGTACAGTATGCTTATCATCATCATCGCAAGACGTGTTTGATCAATACTAAAATATTTTAAAATCAAGGAAGTGCCCAGACCTTATATTTTGTTTGTTTGTTAGTTTATTGAAGGGTGGGTTAGCACTCAAAAGTCATCATTTTATTAATTGCCTATTTATTTCTAGTGCGAGTGGTAAAATGTTACCCATTTAAGAACATTTTTCTCCAACGTTCTGTCAAAATATTGCAGCTGATCAAAGTGAACATGGTTGTGTGAGTATTGAATGTTACAAAACGCAAAATAAATGAATCATTCAGTTTAGGACATGGAATCTATGATTATTCCACCTAAAAAAAAAAAAACTAAATATTTCCAGCCTCGTGATGTCTTTTTTTTAGACAATACAAAATATATGCTCGGAGGATGACAGATTACAACATATCTTCTATTGCTAAGAATCCAGAAATTAACTAGGGAACTCGATTGTTTATAATGAAAATGCTGTTAGTTATTCATAAAGTTGTCTTATCCAGTTTATTTCCTTGCTTCATATTCCTGGCAGTCAGCTGGTTAAATGAATCCTTTCAACAAAATAACTTAAAAATGTAGTTCAGGTAGCATTTGATTTTTCAGCACTGGAGTGTGGTTCAATGAAGATTGTTCAGGTTTTTCTCGTCAATTGTGCTTATTGCTCTGCTCCATGCTGTTTCATGCATTTTATAGAGATCGTCATGTTTCATGTTTAAAGAACTGTAAAATCGACTCAATACCAACTAAACGGAAATCTGTTACACAAATGAATGCTTTTACGGTATTCATCACCGTTGTGAGGAAGTCACTGTAAAATTTTTAACCAAAAACCTGTTCGAGTCCCCAACCCTTCCCTTGTTAGTATCATTTTCGGTTGATTTCTGCGAATTTCAATAACAATATTTTACACGGGTTTGCTAATAAATCTAGCCTATCAAAATTTGAATCATAATTTAGGATGATTTCCTTGGAAATTAATCTTTACGTAGATAATCTTAGCAATTATTTATGAACGAAATATCATATTAGATGATCTGCGTGACTTACTGAATTGATGATCTGACTAAAGTCACACGCTCTTTAACGAAAAGTTGTACTTGTATACAACTGCGGCAAACCCCAATAGATACTAGTACGTGTCTACGTGTCAAATACACAGTTCGGTATTGCAGTTATATTTAATGAATTCTGTTGTAATCGAGAAGCAGTGGGCGTGCATCTCGTGCATGGACTTGCTGATTGCAATAGAAATGAAATAGAGCGTTTGTATTATGAGAAGCGTCCTAGTAGATATTCATTCAACAACAGCAACTTGAAAAACGTATATAAACCCTGAAGACAGGTTATTTCAATAATTTAATTATATTAATTTGTCAATTTGTAATTTATTTAATTCATTTAATTTACATAGAATCTGACAAACAATATCGAAACTATCTTCAAACAAAATAATACAATGCAAAAACTATTAAGTACATTTTAAACAATACTAAAACACATTGCACTGAGAACATATAAATTACGTTAAATGAATTTATCTGTATATGATCAACGTTCGTATTCGGGGGTGGGGGGGGTCAATATTGCATTAGGCTATGACTAGACAGAAAGAAGAAGAAAAATAAAAAAATATAAGTAATGTAATGAAATGTAAATGTTCTTACAGCCTGATCTTTCTATCCATTATATTTTATTTGCAGATGATATGGCAATTATTGCCAAGATAGAAGATACACTTCAGAGATTTTTGTTTGTTTTAAATAATGTGGTAATTACTTATAACTTTTAAGGAACCCGAAGGTCCATTGCCGCCCTCACATAAGCCCGCCATCGGTCCCTATCCTGAGCAAGATTAATCCAGCCTCTACCATCATATGCCACCTCCTCAAATCCATTTTAATATCATCCTCCTATCTACGTCTCGGCATCCCCAAAGGACTTATTCCCTCCGGCCTGCCAACTAACACTCTATATCCATTTCTGGATACGTCCATACGTGATGCATGCCCTGCCCATCTCAAACGTCTGGATTTAATGTTCCTAATTATGTCAGGTGAAGAATACAATGCGTGCAGTTTTGCGTTATGTAACTTTCTCCATTCTCATGTAACTTCATCCCTTTTAGCCCAAAATATTTTCCTAAGCACCTTATTCTCAAACACCCTTAATCTCTTTTCCTCTCTCAAAGTGAGAGTCCAAGTTTCACAACCATAAAGAACAACCGGTAATATAATGTTTTATAAATTCTAACTTTCAGTCTTTTTTAAGCAGAATGGATGATAAAAGCTTCTCAACCGAACAATAACAGGCATTTCCATATTTATTCTGCGTTTAATTTCCTCCCGAATATCATTAACATGTGTTACTGTTACTCCAAGATATTTAATTTTTCCACCTCTTCAAAGGATAAATTTCAAATTGTTGTATTTCCATTTCGTACAATATTCTGGTCACGAGACATAATCATACTTTCGTCTTTTCGGGATTTACTCCCAAACCTATCTCTTTACTTGCTTCAATTAGACTAAAATTCCCGTGTTTTCCTAATCGTTTGTGGATTTTCTCCTAACATATTCACGTCATCCGCATAAACAAGCAGCTGATATGTAACTCGTTCAATTTCAAAACCCTCTCTGTTATCCTGGACTTTCATAATGGCAGACTCTAGAACAAAGTTAAAAAGTAAAGGTGATAGTGCATCTCTTTGCTTTAGCCCGCAGTGAATTGGAAACGCATCTGACAGAAACTGAAATATACGAACTCTGCTGTACGTTTCACTGAGACACATTTTAATTAAACGATTAGTTTTTAGGAATACCAAATTCAATAAAATTTTCATTTAAAACATAAAACTTCTCTCTCCGATTCATATGCCTTTTTGAAATCTATGCATAACTGATGCATTGTACCCTTATATTCCCATTTTTCTCCATTATCTGTCGAATACAAAATATCTGGTCAATAGGTGATCTATTACGCCTAAAACCACATGATGATCCCTAATAATTTCATCTACCTATGGAGTTAATCTTCTCAAAAGAATATTGGACCAAGTAAGTAAAATTCCAGTGTTTTTCCAATAGTTTGTGGGTTTTCTCATAACATATTCACGTCATCTGCATAGACAAGGCTAATGTAAACCGTTCAATTCCAAACCATCTCTGTTATCCTGGACTTTCCTAATGGCTTACTCTACAGCAAAGTTAAAAATTAAAGGTGATAGTGCATCTCCTTTTTAGCCCGCAGTGAATTGGAAACGCATCTGACAGAAACTGGCCTTTACGGACTCTGCTGTACGTTTCATTGAGACACATTTTAATTAATCGAACTAGTTTCTTACGAATACCAATTTCAAGAAGAATATTATATTATTTTAGGCAATTATAATATGAAAATATCGCTTACAAAAACAAAAGTAATGGGATTTAGAGGTGATGAACACTTTAGGGCAAAAATAATGATACAAGATAAAATATTGCAACAGGTTCCTAAATTTAGGTTGAAACATTTTATATTTGAAATCTGCAGATGTTGACAAAGTAAGGGAAGACACAGTCACTCAATTCTATAAAACAATGGCAATCCCGATAAGGTTAGTTACTCATAGACTATATTGGCGTGACGTCATTAGTTGGCGGATGTCACAGATACTATCAGAAAACTCTTGCCTCTTCTTTGTGCTAGCTACAGTTGACGTTCTATTCATGATTCAAAACTAGACCTCGAAGATTGCTGAAAATGCATTCTACTGACTATTACACTTTTACTACGTCACACTACTTTTGACCAATAAAACGGTACGAAAGGACGTCTTTCAATCAATCATGGCTGCTTATCGTACAATTTTATCGTATCCCTAGCATTTGTTTAATTTTATCGCGTTCCTAGCATTTGTTTATTTTTATCACTACCCTAGCATTTGTTTCTTTGTTTGCCAATATTTCAAACTGCACTGGTCTGGACGTCAAAAAACAGAAAATTACAAACCACTCCAGTCGATGCACAGCATTTTCAAATATGACTCGCAATGGCATTCAAGAACAAGAATTAATAAAGATCACTGGTCATAGCTATGCATCTTCCCTGAAACCGTATTCACATATAAATGAAGAGCACCATTCGGAAATCCTGAATAAGTTGAGGGATATACCACGTACATCAACGAGTTCACTTTTCTACGTAACACGTTCAATGTAACATCAACTGAACCACCAACCACTAAAACATTCAAATTTGAAAATTGTACTTTCAATAATTTGTTTTCTTTTAAAACTATTGTTTATTTTTATTTCATCATCGTTAATTAAAAATTTTCTTGTTTATTTCACCATCCCTAATTAAAACTTTTCTAACACTATGTTTACATTATTCAGGTTATGTTATGCAGGGACATCATTTTATTTTACTTCAAAAATTTATTGCACCTGAGTTTTTGAATGTATTCACTCCCACCCCTTCTACTAAAGAAGTTCAATCGTCCTCCACACAGATACAAGACCGCATATACTGTAGAATCACAGTAGCCTTACGATCATAGTAAACAGGTTGTTCAAAAAATGTTCGCCTTTTCCAGTGACGAAAGAGATTTCAATATTAAATCATTTTCGCATCAGGTACTGAAATCCATTTGCCTTCGTCGTATCCCGGTTTCCCCCACCAGGCACAATTCGCCAGCTAGTGGCTGGGCTGTCTTAGCTCTTTTCTGAGAACATTAATTTCTCTCAGGAATTGGACGTCTACGTAATATTATACAACTGTTCAAAATAACTTAAATAGAAGGGCCTCGTTAAGTATTTAACTGTCACGTGATTTCCTTCCAATTTCTACGACCCTACGACATAACCACTTGGACGAACAGTAGATAGTATGTCTGAAAATTCTATCTTTTCGGATCGGGCAGAAGTGAAGATTGAATTTACAGTACGTAAGGTACTCTGTTATAGAGTAGGTACAGAATTATTTCAACATGAGTTACTAGTACAAAAGACGAAATGGTAATTGGGATTAGGTACAATAATCTATAGTGCGATAATTTGCAATTAGAACTGAAGCCTTATCGAAATGAACGGCCACCATTTTAAAAAAATGTTTTAAATATCCATAATGATTATATTTTTTTTCAATTTAACTTCATTCTTTATTTGTATGCTAATTGCTGTAGACAGTATAATATACACTGCATAATGAATACGTCCACATGGACAGCTAGTTTGTGTGTAAAAACACTCATTGTTAATACTGTACTGTATTTTTATTGAACAAAAACCTAATGAATATAATCAAACTCAAAATCGCAATATTTCCTATTTACGTAAATGGATTAACTACTTTTCATCCCTCCTATACCTAGTAAAAGATTTGTTTATATATTACGAGTATCATCAAACTCCAGTCGTGGAAGGGGTAACAAACGGCGTTGATCAGAGACTACAGCAAGTTAATATTAAAAATGTTAGTAAAAATAAAATGATGTCCCTGTAGCTTCTGCTATGTGATATTATGGATAGTCACGTATCAGAGACTTTGTTTAATACGAAGATTTATTGAAAATCATCTGTCAAGTGACGTTGATTACTGGGATCGATATAACTGAAGTGGAATGCAATTGTTTTAATAAAAATGAAACAGAATCAATAAAGCCTTCTTGACCAGTAACCGTCCACAGAGTTCAATGAAGATTCCATAGTTGGCACAACTGATAACAAGAAAATCAGCTAACCATAACACAGTACTGCCATCTACTAGTATTTTAATGTTGAGATGGTACAAATTTGAAGACAGTTCTGTATTTTCGTAAATCAATTAATATTTTATTGTATTGGAGTACTTCGTTACTTTTAATCTTTATATACTTTCTTCTAATCGTGTAATAGTCAATTAAATCCCACTCGAGTTTTGATTTTCTCTAGATAAATCAAAACCTCTAGTGAGATTACTGTTGATAAAGACTGATACTACGATGACCTTTCCTGCCATTTAAATTATTTGTCCATTTATTTCATTCATTTTACTGATACTGGCAGAGTTAAGTCGATAAAATCTTCTTTCCACTCAACCAGTTAAAAATTGATAGCAAATTTAGGTAATTAACATAAATACAGAAAACAATGCAATAATAATAATAATAATAATAATAATAATAATAATAATAATAATAATAATAATAATAATAATAACCATAATAATATATTTAAAATAAAAATTGGAAATCGTTAATTCTGTTTTGTATTTTAATAATCTGAGCTGGTATTAATTGATTAAACTGAGAAATCTAGAACAAAACAAATAGAAATTTCTTGTACCCTAATCCATCTCTTATTTTTTTTTTCTCATTCCCTCTAAATATTCGTGGCTCTGAAACTTTCGAGGAAACTACATAACTGTGACAAATGTGAGATAATCTTCGTAGCTGAAGGGTGTTTGTATTTTAACTCGTAAAACAAAAACAAACGAACAAACAAGACGAGGCAGATGAAGATGAAAAGTTGCAGGCCACATTCCCAACGTTGCAATATTCGTAGTATGTGACCTGTGACATTCTAAACAAAGAACATTTGTTTTAACTCTCACAGTAAGTACAATTTCACTTCAATCCTTTCAGATGACCTTTAAAACATTTAACGTCTCATGTTTCATTATTATTGTACTAATGATGATCGGTAGAAAAATATTAAATGAATAATTTTGTACCTGCTGTTTATTGAATTGTGTCCAATGTCAAAAAAGAAAATTCAGCTCAATGCCTAGTTCAGTTGCAGACCCTAGGGAAATCAGAGCAACCCCTAGTGATGTCCGCTGGTTACTGCCCTGGGTGCGTCAGCTATTTTTTATGTTTACTCTCCCCGGTGACATCCAAACAGTGAGTAAAGTAGTTACTTGTTATTAGGCATAACTAACCCAACAATTACAGTACAAAACATTATTGTGTTTAGTTTCATATCTAGAAAATAATTTACGTAAGAAATATTTCACTAGCTGCATCATATGTCCTATTTTATACAACTTAACTTCTAGTCGTCGTAGTGTGTTTATCTGTTGCAACGTCAACGAAGGTGAAAAAGTGAACCACTCCTTACACAGGGTGTCTCAGGAGTAATGTAAAATATTTCACAATGATATATTTTGGATTAATCTACATCGATTTAACCTGATATACTTATGTCCGAAATGTAACGGTTGGAAAGTTATTGATGGGCGAACTTTTAAATGGTGAGGGACATTATAGACGTATTTCTACGCGTTAGAACTCAGTAAGAAAATAAGCAAATTTAGACTTTATAATGCAGCTCATCCCGTCGGATCCCGGCCACTTAGTCACTCGTAATGAGTGCACCTCGGTACGTAGTGCGTTGGACATTGTGCCACTGTCACATATTCTGTGACACAGTACATGAGGATAGGCCAACAAAGGGAAACTAAGAGGTGGAACTTAAACTGAGGGGATTCGATCCGGCATCGGAACTGGAATCCGGTGTGGCTTAGTGGATAAAGCGTCAGCACCTAGAGCTGAAAACCCGGGTTCGAGCTATGACTTCGGAAGTTGAAAAAGACCAAATTAGTAAACAAATTTAGTGTAATAATGATTCCTAAACAAAAAACAGACAAAGCGATATTTTAAAACAATGCGATATTAAGACAATAATGCACGTTGTAGTTTTGATGTTATGTCCCTCAGGTATGGCCATAGGTGGGCAACTCGTGCTCTCGAAGTGTGACCACAACCTCAGTGCAGGTAGAACGGACTCTGTACTGTAGTGTCTGTATACAGGTTTGCTCGCGTCTGCAGTAAGTGGCGGCTCGTTTTAAGTGAAAAACAATAAAATCCCCAGATCATTTCCCTTTAGTGATGAGTCGAAAGAGAAAATATTTTTTATTAAGAAAGGAGATAAAGCTTGTATTATGTTCTATTACACTTTCTTAAGCATGACATTTCTTTAGTGCTCGGGAAAAGTGGCACAAGTCAAAAATGTTAATTTTACAGAGGAAAAAACTCTTCACATTGGTTTATGTCGGTTTGATTTTCTTCATGATTGGTTTATGTCTCATTTTCCAAGCGAGCAGATGTTCCGTAAGTTGTCAATAAATTAATAAAAATGTTTGTGAAAACTGACTTATGTCACTTTTCCCAGCACTGCAGATTTTATGTTACAAATAAACACAGTGAAGGTTTTAGTAGAGATCGAACTGTTCGTAATGCTGCCTAAGTCAGAATTTCCAAACATACTCCTTGCTTCCATATATACTGTATATGCTTGAGTAAGAGTTTAATGCAAGAAAGAAGTGTGAAAGGTCTCAATGTACAGAAAGAGCTCAGAAGTAAGTTTATTTCATCTGCCGTGACATGTGAAAAATACTTCCTTGAATTTGTGATTGTTTGCGAATACAACTATTACCTTTGTGAAAACAGAGGAACACTCTTTAATGTATAAGGACTTGAAAATTCACGCGTTCTATGTTTCAAATAAGACTTATAATAAGAAATATTGTCCACACCTGTGGAGTAACGGTCAGAGCGTCTGGCCGCGAAACCAGGTGGCCCGGGTTCGAATCCCGGTCGGGGCAAGTTATCTGGTTGAGGTTTTTTCCGGGTTCTCCCTCAACCCGATACGAGCAAATGCTGGGTAACTTTCGGTGCTGGACCCCGGACTCATTTCACCGGCATTATCACCTTCATATCATTCAGACGCTAAATAATCTAGATGTTGATACAGCATCGTAAAATAACCCAATAAAATAAAATAAATAAATAAATAAGAAATATTAACAAATAGTGTAATAATAAATAAATGTTGCAGCTATGTTTGTTGTATCTTGAAAAGGTTGTATCCAGTTTGTGTTTCCAGTACTAAACTAATTACAAAGGTAGGAAATAATATAATGGGAGTATAAGGGTACAGTGCATCAGTTATTCATAGATTTCAAAAAGGCATATGACTCGGTTAAGAGAGAAGTTTTATATGATATTCTTATTCAATTTGGTATTCCCAAGAAACTAGTTCGATTAATTAAAATGTGTCTCAGTGAAACTTACAGCAGAGTTCGTATAGGTCAGTTCCTGTCAGATGCGTTTCCAATTCACTGCGGGCTAAAGCAAGGAGATGCACTATCACCTTCACTTTTTAACTTTGCTCTAGAGTATGCCATTAGGACAATCCAGGATAACAGAGAGGGCTTAGAATTGAACGGGTTACATCAGCTGCTTCTCTATGCGAATGACGTGAATATGTTAGGAGAAAATCCACAAACGATTAGGGAAAACACGGGAATTTTACTGGAAGCAAGTAAAGAGATAGGTTTGGAAGTAAATCCCGAAAAGACTAAGTATATGATTATGTCTCGTGACCAGAATATTGTACGAAATGGAAATATAAAAATTGGAAATTTATCTTTTGAAGAGGTGGAGAAGTTCAAATATCTTGGAGCAACAGTAACAAATATAAATGATATTCGGGAGGAAATTAAACACAGAATAAATATGGGAAATGCTTGTTATTATTCGGTTGAGAAGCTTTTATCATCCAGTCTGCTGTCAAAAAATCTGAAAGTTAGAATTTATAAAACAATTATATTACCGGTTGTTCTTTATGGTTGTGAAACTTGGACTCTCACTCTGAGAGAGGAACATAGGTTAAGGGTGTTTGAGAATAAGGTGCTTAGGAAAATATTTGGGGCTAAGAGGGATGAAGTTACAGGAGAATGGAGAAAGTTACGCAACACAGAACTGCACGCATTGTATTCTTCTCCTGACATAATTAAGAACATTAAATCCAGACGTTTGAGATGGGCAGGACATGTAGCACGTATGGGCGAATCCAGAAATGCATATAGAGTGTTAGTTGGGAGGCCAGAGGGAAAAAGACCTTTGGGAAGGCCGAGACGTAGATGGGAGGATAATATTAAAATGGATTTGAGGGAGGTGGGATATGATGATAGAGACTGGATTAATCTTGCTCAGGATAGAGACCAATGTCGGGCTTATGTAGGGCGGAATGAACCTCCGGGTTCCTTAATAGCCAGTAAGTAAGTAAGTAAGTGAGTAAGTAAGTAAGTAAGTAAGTAAGTAAGCAAGGAAATAATATAATTTTGTTATGTGTGCTTAGGTACAGTCTGTCTAAAATTACTACAATTATTGTACTATGTGTCGTTCTGAAATTCAAATCATGGAGTAGAATCACGACCACTTGCATGAGCCTCCAGAGCACAGAGTGGCAATGAACTGCTTTTGCAGCGAAACTACAAACAACTTGCAACTGCTGCGGCTGGCTCCGTCTGTCTTTCTCTCTTTCAAGGTTTTTTTTTTTTTTTTTGACACTTTGTGAGCACGAGTTGCCCATCCATGGGTATGGCAGTATGCAGAAGATAAACGGGATACCGGACAAGCGGGCTGGTGCCTTCGCTGATGGAAAAAAAAAAAACCTTGTTAATTAAACGTGAGTTTATTAATAAATAGACATTTTTATTGAGTCACGTAGTGAGAGAAATTGAAGTGTCGCGGTGGAAATGATAGGTGTGGAAGACTTACTTTGGAGTTTCGGTGTAAGGACAGGAAAGCTTGTCTCGAGATATGATGAAAAATATAGGAGCAATTCCGTTATCAACTCCCGAGCGGAGGCTGAGCCTATGGGGATGCACGGGAAACTGGGCACCAAAGCGAACCGATATCAATGTTGGGGAACTGAAGTGAGGAAGACAGAGATAGTGTGTCGGAGGCAGAAAGCTTGATGAGGCATTTGATCTGATGTTCAATTGCAGTTGCTGTGTTTGTCATCCTCATATAATATGATTTGTTTATAATAAACGAGAGGAGAAGGTTTCAGAAGAAAAGAGAGACAAGTGCACGTTCTTGCTGACTTCCTGGTTTGTGACGCCATGAATTAAGGAACATTGGGGCTGAGTTTTGAAACCTTTAAAGTTTCTGATTAATTACTTTCAAATTCGGGATTTTTTTTGTGCTTGTATATTTAAATAAGTGTACTAAATTTCATCAAGTTAAATTTATTTTAATGATATTAAATTTAATAAATTCAGAACATCCCTGACGGTTTCAGAATTATTTTTGCTTTTAAAAATCTTCTGTGAAGGACTTACATTTCATGATAAACACAACTGCGCAAGGATTTTTAAATTTGATAATTGGTTCATGAGATAAACATTTTTTTACAAAACCTAATTCTTGCTTGTTAATTTTCTTTGATTTTAGATGAATGAGTAATGGAACGGAGAAAAATCTTCCGGCGCCGACTTGAACCCGGGTTTTCAGCTCTACGTGCTGATGCTTTGGATCCACTAAGCCACGCCGGATACAATTCCGACGCCGGTTAGAATCGTTGGAAACATCAGATTAAAATGCTCCAACTCTTGGGTTCCCTCTAGTGGCCGCCCTCTGCACTACGTCATAGATGTCTATGAACGCAGGACCGAAGTCCACACATGTGCTAAGGTCCTGGGCTCTATGAGTGACTAGTTGGCCGGGATCCGACGGAATAAGCGCCGTACCGAAGTACATATGATATTTCCATGCAGATATTCTGCGTCATCATACGATGAAAGAGTAATGGAACGGAAAAATTTTCCGGCGCCGGGACTTGAACCCGGGTTTTCAGCTCTACGTGCTGATGGCTTTATCCACTAAGCCACACCGGATACAATTCCGACGCCGGTTAAATCGTCTCAATTAAGCTCAACTTTTGGGTTCCCACCGTTAGATTTGCACTACGTCAAGATGTCTATGAACGCAGGACCGAGTCCACACATGTGCTAAGGTGCACTCGATATGAGTGACTAGTTGGCCGGGATCCGACGGAATAAAACGCCGTCTTAAATCACGAAGTGATTTACGCATATCATATATATTATTTTAATGTACCGAAGTACATATGATATTTCCATGCAGATATTCTGCGTCATCATACGATGAAAGAGTAATGGAACGGAGAAAAATTCTCTCCGGCGCCGGGACTTGAACATCGTTTTCAGCTCTGACGTGGATGCTTTATCCACTAACCATCACCGGATACAATGACGCCGGTTCAAATCTCTCAGATTAAGCTCCAACTCTTGGGTTATTTATTCATCAGATGTCTTGCATTGTGCTAAGACTCGATATGAGTGACTTTGGCCGGGAACCGACGGAATAAAATCATGTAAGTGATTTACGCATATCATAATATGCTTTTAATGTACCGAAGTTAATACCATGCAGATATTCTGCGTCATCATACGATGAAAGAAATGGAACGGAGAAAATTCTTCCGGCGCCGGGACTTGAACCCGGGTTTTCAGCTCTACGTGCTGATGCTTTATCCACTAAGCCACACTTACAATTCCGACGCCGGTTAGAAAACTCAGATTAATCCAACTCTTATGTTCCCTCTAGAAACTCATCTGCACTACGTCATAGATGTCTATGAACGCAGGACCAATCCACACATGTGCTTTGCAACTATTGATATGAGTGACTAGTTGGCCGGGAAGACGGAAAACATCTTAAATCACGAATTGATTTTTGCATATCATAAAATTTTCTGTGAAGGATATTTCCATGATAGATATTCTGCGTCACGATGATTTTTCTTTCCATAATTTTCCGTATGAGATAAACATTTTCTTGGAAAATCTAATTCTTGCTTGTTAATTTTCTTTGATTTTTAGAAGTTAAAAATTCACATCATGAATAGCTGATTCCATGCACAGTTTTATGTATTGCAATATGCCGAATACTCTTGCAAAGTTTCATCTAAATCGGAGCAAATGGAAACCGCTATGAACTATATTATTGACAAAAACATAGTTTTGAGAAAACTTTATTTTTAGTGGGTATTATAGGTTTGAAAGAGCTGCGCGTAGCATTTTAAAAATGGTCACCAGACGTTCAAAAGTAGTAATCGGTGGCTAAATATAGGACAATGTTAAACAAAATAGAAGTTAGTTATTTATATAATATAAAGTGATTCACGAGGAAAGGTAAAAAATTTAGTATACGACATCTTAGGCCATTTTGAGTGAAAACGTCCATATGAACATAGGTCCGTTTTCGAACGATGGCGGAGCTAGATGCATTTTTTTTGGTAAAATGTCTCGCACCAATGTGAATCAGACGTTACCAGATCCTGCTGACGTGAGATATGAGACAAGGTCACGGATCGCAATGAATGACGTAACATTGGAATCTGCATTGTGAGAGACGTGGATAAGTTCATTCACCTCACAAACCGGGTGGTAGGGCATTACAAATGTCCAATCGCCTGCCCTTATCTGATGTAATGACACAGATACTGCGCATAACACAAATATACTATCACTTATCAGTCCACAGCAGTTCAGTCAGCTACCTACTCCCCATTTCAGTTTGGTTGAGAAGCTTTCCCCTCTACTCACTCTCTCTACCGTCAGTGAAGGGGAAGGTGCTACAGTCCGTCGTAAAAACGTTCGACTAATTGACTTACAACACAAAGTGACAAAATCTAAATCTATACCAAGAAATCAATTCTATTTTTATTACTGTCTATATCAATAATTTGCATATTAAAATATTTAATGAGTTCAATATACGACAGTTACTTGTAACGTAAGAAGAAATAAATACTAAAACAGGCGTACAACTGACATATTAAATTTAAGTATTTCGATCTTAATAAGCATAGGTCTACTGAACCAGTAGTAATGCGTTTCTACGTTCAGCTACACAAATTATAATACCATGCAGTGAATTTAAGTGTAATTATGAATAATAACATTATAATACAAAGCCTGTATTATGACATGCATTATAATAAAATTAAAACTAGAAATATTTTTATAGACTTTCATAATCTGTTTTGTACGGAAATCAAGAATTAATTTAAATTAACTTACCTCGAAAATTTTGGTAGGTTGTTATGCACTTTATCATTCATCACCGTTCACCGAGACATAATATTTTGTCTAAAAACTGATGGCAGTTCTTGACAAAAAGAAAACTTTAGATCTTATTCTGATTTTGTGAATTCATCGTGTTTTTCTAATAAGGAACAGTTTTGCGAAATTTCACCGGACTCTTTAATTTATTGTCATTCATCTTCGCCTCTCTTCTGATGCAATAAAAACTTGCTTTCCCCACTCCCGTCAGTTTCCCCGTCATCTCAGCCACCTTTTCTAAACTGTGAGTTGGATTTTCAGCACATAACGTTTGAAATAAATTCAACACACATCTCTGCTGACCACTTCGCATTGGTTTACCTTTTTATGTTTTATAACACTGCTGGAAGCCATAATGTTCGTTAAAATCAAACTACGATAAAATACGGTCCTAAGCCGAAATAAAAAACTATGTACTTATCTAAGAAATTAACACTACACTATGTACACTATTTCCAATACCGATATTCACAAAACACTACGAAGTAGACTGTAAGGACGAAACAAATCTCGAACCACTCAGGGCAAAAGATAAATGTTTTCTCCACCGCTAGTAGCTACACTGCGACATACACACTGGGACAATCTGCACTGTGTCGCTCCCCAACATTCAAACCAACATTCGTTAATTTTATTAGTAGCCAGTTTAAAATATTATAACAATGACACTAAAATATACTGAAACAAGTCATTGTCAAACATCTGTATGGCTGCATTTTATATCCCCTAGTGTACTTTATTAAATATATTATTTTGTTCTGTATACAGCGTAGGGGGTGCAGGTATAAGAAGTAACAGCTACTGCTCGGTCGCTAACGGTATCTGGGGAATAGGGAGGGGGAAAAGAATGTCTTCGCGCCCTCTCAACTTGCAAGAAATGCCGTTTACAGTGCAGTAGTTATGCAGGCACAGTTATCGGAAGTGTTAAGTTGTGTTTTTCAAGATGCCTTATGAATTTTCGACTGCAGAATATGCCAATATTGTGTATGTTTATGGTCTGTGCGATGGAAGTTCCTTGCGCGCCGTCGCTGAATATGAACGACGCTTTCCGAACAGAAGGGTACCATATCGAAGAGTATTGACTGTCTATGGGGTTGGATGAAAGGCTTGGTATACCAGAGGAAGGTGAAAACGAGAGAGGCGCTAATCGACCGTATTTTGGATGCTGCACGCCGCATAAAGAACAGCCACGTGCAACTCTCCCGAGCGATGAGCGCGATTCACGCCAGACCGCAACAGTACATTGAAGCAGAAGGAATGCTTTTGAAAATGTGCGAAAACATCGACCCTGACATCTAGAATATTAGGTATGTATGCATGTGGATATAAACTTTAAATTTGTCCGTTATCTGTCTCTAAATGCGGGTTAGTACAATGGAAACTCAGACGTTTTTGTAAAATCAAAGAGCCTTATCTCCGTAATCGTTCGATAACAGATCTATATTCATGTAAACTTTTTGACTCAAAATGAATTCAGAATTCACATCCCAAATTTTTTACTTTTACTCGTGAATCACCGATGTTGATGCACTTTATCATTAGACTCCCCGAGACATGAATTTACTCGTATTTGGATCTCTAAAAAACTGATGCTTTAACCTTTATGCCACCGCTAAACTGTCATATTCTATTTCTCTGAAAATTACTGAGAGAATGTCTCTTTAAAAGAGACAATCCTTGACTGTGTAGAGAAATGACTCACCTGCGAGAGTATCGTATTTTTCTTTCCTTCCCTCTTGGGAAGGGAATATTGAGATTTCATTGCAGCTAAGTAAATATGTGTATAATGAGCTCTTTTGATACTGCGTCTGCAAATATTTGATGCAAATATCGATATAAAGTTCCAGATTGGCTTCCAGTACAGTTCTTATTGATATATGGCTTGGAATCTATACAGTATTGGGCACCTGTACGGCTTCTATCATTCAAGTACGCTATATGGGGTTCTTACATGTATTTTGATGATGGTGGTAGTAGTAGTAGTAGCAGCAATAGTAGTAGTAGTAGCAGTAGTAGTAGTAGTAGCAGTAGTAGTAGTAGTACTGTACTCCAACCACGAGAAAGTCTCCAGGGAATGAAACGAAGTGAATGAATGTTGATGTCATAAGATGTCATAAGGTCACACACGTGGGTACTCGTATCTCTATTGTCCATCTCTCAAAGCACAAACCATAACACTGATACACACATATTTATACGACCCTAGTTACAAAATTAGATCACTGTTAATCTCCTGGTCTTTTAATCCCTCCATACAGGAAATGACATATGCAGGAGAGCGCATGGTTTTTAAACTGACGTTATAACGGTAATATTATCTATCTGCTTAGCTCCAATAGATGACGCAATAGTAAGCACATTTCTTTCACTGTTTATCTCCTGGTTTGAGAACAGTAGTAGTAGTAGTAGTAGTAGTAGTAATAGTAGTAGTAGTAGCAGCAATAGGAGTGGTAATTGTATTAGTAGTAGTAGTGGTAGCAGTAGCAATAGCAGTAGTAGTAGTACTGGTGGTAGTAGTAGGGGTAGTAGGAGTAGTTGTGGTGACAGTAGTAGTAGTGGTAGTAGTAGCAGTGATGGTAGTAGTAATGGCAGTAGTTGTAGTAGTAGTTGTAGTAGTAGCAGTAGTAGCAGTGATACTAGTAGCAATAGTAGTGGTAGTGGTAGTAGTAGTAGTAGTAGTAGTAGTGGTAGTAGTAGTAGCAGCAGTAGTAGTGGTAGTAGTAGTGGTGGTAGTAGTAGTAGCAGCAGTAGTAGTGGTAGTAGTAGTAGGAGCAGTAGTAGTGGTAGTAGTAGTGGTGGTAGTAGTAGTAGCAGCAGTAGTAGTGGTAGTAGTAGTAGTGGTAGTAATAGTAGTAGTAGCAGCAGTAGTAGTGGTAGTAGTAGTGGTGGTAGTAGTAGTAGCAGCAGCAGTAGTGGTAGTAGTAGTAGTGGTAGTAATAGTAGTAGTAGCAGCAGTGGTAGTGGTAGTAGTAGTGGTGGTAGTAGTAGTAGCAGCAGTAGTAGTGGTAGTAGTAGTGGTGGTAGTAGTAGTAGCAGTAGTAGTGGTAGTAATAGTAGTAGTAGCAGCAGTAGTAGTGGTGGTAGTACTAGTAGCAGCAGTAGTAGTGGTGGTAGTAGTAGTGGTAGTAGTAGTAGTAGTAGTAGCAGTCGTCCTATATGACAGATGTTAAGAAAAGGACGTGAAGTCAGACGTCGGGATAATCTCATCGAAGCGTTACATGGGTTTAAGTTTAAATGAAATGAAATTTTAAACTTTTGATTGTCAATAAGTGCATAATGTTTACGTTTGAAATTGGTCATGTAACATCAAAAGATTCAAATAGTGTGGTCACCTTTAAAAGACTATTAGTTCATAAATTTTACAAGTGTTTTATCACATGTTACAAATGACTTAGAACCACAACTTATATAATTTTAGATTGGCTTTATACATGTTTTTAATTTAGTTCATATTAAGCACATATGTTTCTTCTTGTATTTCACCTATGCTCAATTTGTCAATTTAAGTCTCTCCACCTGAAGATGATTAAAAAAAAACGAAAATATAAGTAGGATTATAACCTTGCAATTTGAAATAACAGAATATTGTTTCTGTATTAATTCATAAGTTGTAGACGCAAACTATAAAATAATTATTTACTATGTAAATTCCAACCTATCTGAAATTTTAACCTCGATATGACTTTCAAATCCACAGGTTAGTTAAGATAACATGTTTTATGCGTAACATTTACATTTGTAGCGCCTCTGTGTTTCTGTAATTGAGCGGCCTATGTAAACATGCTATTCAAGCAAAGTCTCCGAACGATGTGCGCCACATCAATACAGCCTACTGTATTTGCTGTATACCTCGTGACTATTAGCTGGGAAACGGTTTAGAACAGCAGAAACTTTCCTGAAACCACACAGTTAACATGTCTTATAGCTTAGAGGTAGGAGAAATGGTGAATAAATCACTTAGAAAAAAAAAAAGGTTTTGCAGAGAAAGTAACTTGTCTCTCTCCACCATTACTTTTAATTTAAAACTGTAGGAAAATGGAACCAGAGACCATTTAAACTAGGAAGAAAACAAGCGATTTGAAAACAAGGCGAATGTGCTCCATCTACCTGTAATCTTTTTGCATGAACATGAGGTAAAGAGATCTAGTGAAATAAAGCCTCATTTACGGCCACTATGCTATGTCTGTACGACGGAAGAAGTCTAGTCTCCTATTTGTGTCTAAAATCTGATTTATGAAACGTAGAGAACATCAGATAATCGTTAGAAGGAAAACTGAGAAACTGTGGCTCTATTTATAATGATGATAATGATGATAATAATGATAATAATAATAATAATAATAATAATAATAATAATTTTATTCTGGCGAAGTTAAGGCCGTCAGGCCTTCTCTTCCACTTAGCCAGAAACAAAAGAAGTAGTTAATGATTACAGACAATTATTTGCCTTCTAATGATTATCTGATGTAAATCCGTATGTTAGGAAAAAATCCACAAACGATTAGGGAAAGCACGGGAATTTTACTTGAAGCAAGTAAAGAGATAGGTTTGAAATAAATCCCGAAAAGACTAAGCATATGATTATGACTCGTGCCGGGAATATTGTACGAAATGGAAATATAAAAATTGGAAATTTATCTTTTGAAGAGGTGGAGAAGTTCAAATATCTTGGAGCAACAGTAACAAATATAAATGATACTCGGGAGGAAATTAAACACAGAATAAATATGGGAAATGCCTGTTATTATTCGGTTGAGAAGCTTTTATCATCCAGTCTGCTGTAAAAAAAATCTGAAAGTTAGAATTTATAAAACAGTTATATTACCGGTTGTTCTTTATGGTTGTGAAACTTGGACTCTCACTTTGAAGGAGGAACATAGGTTGAGGGTGTTTGGGAATATGGTGCTTAGGAAAATATTTGGGGCTAAAAGGGATAAAGTTACAGGAGAATGGAGAAAGTTACACAACGCAGAACTGCACTTATTGTATTCTTCACCTGACATAATTAGGAACATTAAATCCAGACGTTTGAGATGGGCAGGGCATGTAGCACGTATGGGTGAATCCAGAAATGCATATAGAATGTTAGTTGGGAGGCCGGAGGAAAAAGACCTTTAGGGAGGCCGAGACGTAGATGGGAAGATAATATTAAAATGGATTTGAGGGAGGTGGGATATGATGATAGAGAATGGATTAATCTTGCTCAGGATAGGGACCAATGGCGGGCTTATGTGAGGGCGGCAATGAACCTCCGGGTTCCTTAAAAGCCAGTAAGTAAGTAAGTAAATCCGTATATTAAAAACTTGACATAAATTGCGCTCGGGCGCCAGTTCGATTCACGGTGTGGTCTTAGCCCATAATATAAAATTTACAAGAATAGTTTAGTAAATACAGAAAGTAACTTAATTCAAACCAATAAATAATACACAAGAGAAAAAAAAAAAAAAAAGAAGAAGAAGAAGAAGAAAGAGAAAAAAGACCACACATTTAATATAAATTGACAAACGGACAGAAGCTAGTGATATTCAATAAAAACATATAGTCGATAGAAATGAAAGGTAAAAAATACACATATTTGTTAATATTATATATCGTGAATAATTTTATAACGGTAGTGGCTAGAAACATGTTTGTTTTATAAATTTAATTGGTACTCGCTAGCTAGCTAGTTAAATAAATAAAATAAGAAAATAGAACTGAAAATTTGTTACAAAAGATTTACTATGTGTTTTGATGTTAAAGTTATTTTAAGCAACTGGATACTTTAAAGTAGATAGGTGCAAAGTGCCAAAAATCCTAGAAAACGAAATTATTATTAATTGATGAACTGGTGGACTTAGTCGTGTTAAATATGTAATATTTGTCCGGCTTACAGCTGTTTCAGTGCTTCACGCACCATCATCAGAGCCTACTAGATCGCGGCGTCATCTCGAACTTCTCTGCCTCTTAAGAGGGTGTGTTTTATTGTTGGAAGGTGTTGAAGTGTGGAGTCGAATAGCGTGTGTGTACTGAAATCGATCTGTGTGTTGAGGATTTGATCGGGGTGTGTTTTAGTGTGTTTGTATATTTCGTATTGTTCTAGTGTGTTGAGTTTTTGGTTCTTGGGTTGTGTGTGTAGGATTTCCATGTCCGTATTTATGTTACTGTATGTATGGTTAGTAATGGTTATGTAATCGGCGTATTTAGATGTATTGTGTCCTCTGGTTATAGCTTTATTGTGTTCTTTGTAGCGTGTTTGGAATGATCTGTGTTATGTAATTAAATATGGAGAAATAATGTCTTTACATACCACTATTATTAGTGAGTAAACACTGTACTAGTGCTGTTTTCCATCAGTAAAAAAAAAAAAACATGACACAAATATGTGTACAATTATTCTTATAGTTACACTTTATTATCTTATCTCTCTTATCTTGGCACTTTGCACCCTTCTACTTTAAAGTATCCAATTAATTATAGTCCTCAAAATTCATTGAATCAATATTTTCAGAGTCTACACTGTTAATTCCAGAACTCCAGGATCAAAGAACTTTTTACTCTTTACTATATTGTTTCTGCCACTTAATTTCAGTAGTTTGGGTCAATAACACTTACAAATGGGTTTTAAGGAACCCGAAGGTTCATTGCCGCCCTCACATAAGCCCGCCAACGGTCCCTATCCTGTGCAAGATTAATCCAGTCCCTATCATCATATCCCACCTCCCTCAAATCCATTTTAATATTATCCTCCCACCTACTTCTCGCCCTCCCCAAAAGTTTTTTCCCTCCGGCCTCCCAACTAACACTCTATACGCATTCCTGGATTCGCCCATACGTGCTACATGCCCTGCCCATCTCAAACGTCTGGATTTAATGTTCCTAATTATGTCAGGTGAAGAATACAATGCGTGCAGTTCTGCGTTGTGTAACTTTCTCCATTCTCCTGTAACTTCATCCCTTTTAGCCCCAAATATTTTCCTAAGCTCCTTATTCTCAAACACCCTTAACCTATGTTCCTCTCTCAGAGTGAGAGTCCAAGTTTCACAACCATACAGAACAACCGGTAATATAACTACTTTATAAATTCTAACTTTCAGATTTTTTGACAGCAGACTAGATGATAAAAGCTTCTCAACCGAATAATAACAGGCATTTCCCATATTTATTCTGCGTTTAATTTCCTCCCGAGTGTCATTTATATTTGTTACTGTTGCTCCAAGATATTTGAATTTTTCCACCCCTTCGAAGGATAAATCTCCAATTTTTATGTTTCCAATTCGTACAATATTCTGGTCACGAGACAAAATCATATACAGTACTTTGTCTTTTCGGGATTTACTTCCAAACCTATCTCTTTACTTGCTTCAAGTAAAATTTCCGTGTTTTCCCTAATCGTTTGTGTATTTTCTCCTACCATATTCACGTCATCCGCATAGACAAGAAGCTGATGTAACCCGTTCAATTCCAAACCCTGCCTGTTATCCTGAACTTTTCTAATGGCATATTCTAAAGCGAAGTTAAAAAGTAAAGGTGTTAGTGCATCTCCCTGCTTTGGCCCGCAGTGAATTGGAAAAGCATCAGATAGAGACTGACCTATACGGACTCTGCTGTATGTTTCACTGAGACACATTTTAATTAATCGAACTAGTTTCTTGGGAATACCAAATTCAATAAAAATATCATATAATACTTCCCTCTTAACCGAGTCATATGCCTTTTTGAAATCTATGAATAACTTATTTACTGTACCCTTATACTCCCATTTTTTCTCCATTATCTGTCGAATACAAAAAATCTTATCAATAGTCGATCTATTACGCCTAAAACCACACTGATGATCCCCAATAATTACATCTACATACGGAGTTAATCTTCTCAAAAGAGTAATAGGTTAATAACACTTCAAGTGAATATTTTCACTTATAAATGTCACAGTTGTTTTGAAACTGGAAAAATGAAGGACATCAACTCATCTGTAACATCCGTGACAAAATGTGTGTAACACCCGTGATATGGAAGAAACAGCTATTAAATATTTACCGATTATGTTTTTGTGAAGTAATTGGATGCCATGAGATGTGCATAGCTTTCACATGGACACTATGAGAATGAATCTCTTTTTTGCTTGAGGCAGAGACCTGAGTTTTACACTTTTTGCTAATAAGATGTGAAGTGAGTTTGCAAATCTTGTAAAATCCGGGACGGAACCTTTCCTTTATTTTCTGCAATAATAATAATTTATATTCAACAAGTTTATTTTTATTTAAAATAATAAGCTACTGATCTTCTGAATTAATCTATAATAATAATAAATCTGTAGCAGAAATTTTTCAGGTAATTTTCGATTCTCCAAAAGTAATTGGTCCTAATATATATAATTAACCACCCTGAAACCGAAAATCGCTTTTTTGAAATTTTTGTTTGTATGTCTGTCTGGATGTTTGTTACCTTTTCACGCGATGATGGCTAAACCGATTTATATGAAAATTTGAATATAAATTAAGTTCGCTGTAACTTAGATATTCAAAATACGTTATTTAAAATGGGGGTTTATAAGGTGACCTGAATTAAATAAATCGAAATATCTCGCTTATTATTGATTTTTGTGAAATATGCTACATAACAAAAGTTTCTTTAAAAATGATTTCCCATACGTTTTATTCCATGCAAAAGTTTGATAGGACTGATATTTAATGAGATAAATGAGTTTTAAAATTAAAATGCAATGCCATCTAAGGCGGTGTAATGAAATGAAAATAAATGACTACGTCTATAAGGAGCCTTGGACAACAACAATCGAAAGCTATGAAACATAGCCTACAGAGAATGTTTCTGTGTTTGTATGAAGTAATATCGAAAGCTAAATTAACCGATTTGTATAATTAATTATTATTTCACCATTGGAAAGTGTAGTTTCTCTAGATGGATATAATGCTATAATGTTATTACAGTAACTTCTGAGTGCTCTCTGGACCAAAATGACCGCATTTTAATTATTTAAATACAATTTAAATTAAGTAACATATTAAACGATTTATCCTTCTATCGAACACGAATGTTCTCTGGATCAAACGTCCTATTTTAATTATGTAATTACTTTATATTTATTTCTAACAGGTGCAGAGGAGCGCACGGGTACGGCTAGATCTTATAATAAAAGTTGACAAAAGTCATTTCAGTTTCAATATATAGAGTTTGAAAATAGTAAGAATGTAACATCCATGACAATTGGAACGGCTGTCTGATTATACTGACGACATTGGCGGTAGTTGTGGCGTCAGTTGTACCACTGTTGTACGAGAAGGGATTGAACGTTGCAATTTGCTAGTTGGGTCAGCAACGATACATGCATTTGAAGTAATGTTTGGACAATAAGTAAATAAATAGTTAGTTGTGGTATTGACTCATGATTTCCACTTCCTCCCGAAAGCAAACACTGCCCGGTCTGCAACTCGCACGAGAGAGTTAGTTCAATTGTCTGCCCAGGAAGGGAGACTATCGAGTTGCAAACTAAACTGATTGTACTGCTTCCTGATATCGGGCCCTTTCTGTAGTCTGTGTTGGTCAGTTTTCCAAGCCAGAATCAATTTTAACTTCCCACCTTACAACACTGTTTGTAAGAAGGAAACATCAATGTAAAGTTGTTGCCGCTCATTTTGTAAAATTGTGCTGTTTAAAGTCCTTTATTTATTTATTTATTTATTTATTTATTTATTTATTTATTTATTTATTTATTTATTTATTTATTTATTTAAATGTAAATATACAGAATAAAGAAAATAATTACAAACAAACAAGCGAAATAGAAATAACATAATACAATCAATATAAAAAGGAGATACAGTAGTATTAACAAAATTTGAGACCGAATGAGCAGCGTTCGTGTTCGGTCGCAGTTCAGATATAATATTAATAGGCCTATAAGAGAATATAAAATAAAATAAAATAGGAAATAAAATTAAAATTACAGTTACAGAAATTATATAATACAATATTAATATAAGAGAAACATAGGAAAAAATAATAATAATAAAAATAAATAAGTAAAATAAAATAGGACCTAAAATTTAAATTACAGGGGCAATGGAATTATATAATACTAGCCGTACCCGTACGCTCCGCTGCACCTGTTAGAAATAAATATAAAGTAATTACATAATTAAAATAGGACATTTGATCCAGGGAACATTCGTGTTTGATAGAAGGATAAATAGTTTATTATGTTACTTAAATTGTATTAAAAAATTTAAAATGCGATCATTTTGATCCAGAGACCACTCATTTGGTCATAAAAATTATTTTAGGAAATACAGGAAACGAATGCCTATCAAGTTTTCCGTGGATAAGAAGCTATTTTAATCTTACCTGTCCTCGATTCACTCAGAAGTTACTGTAATAACATTATAGCATTATGACCACCTAGAGAAACTACATTTTCCAATGGTGAAATAATAATTAATTATAAAAATCGGTTAATTTAGCTTCCGATATTACTTCATACAAACACAGAAACATTCTCTGTAGGCTATCTTTCATAGCTTTCGATTGTTGCTGTCCAAGGTCCCTTATAGACGAAGTCATTTGTTTTTTATTTCATTATACGGCCTTAGATGGCAGTTATTTTAATTTTAAAACTCATTTATGTAATTAAATATCAGTCCTATCAAAATTGTTCAAGGAATAAAACTTATCGTAAATTATTTTTAAAGAAACGTTTGTTATGTAACATTTTTCACAAAAATTAATAATAAGCGAGATATTTCGATTTATTTAATTCAGGCCCCCTTATAATCGCCCTTTTAAATAATGTATTTTGAGTGCCATATAGCCTAAAATATAAGTTACAACGAACATAATTTATATTCCAATTTTCATCGAAATCCGTTCATCCATTATCGCGTGAAAAGGTAACAAACATACAGACAGACAGACAGACAGACGTACAAACAAAAATTTCAAAAAAGCGATTTTCGGTTTCAGGATGGTTAATTATATATGTTAGGTCCAATTATTTTTGGAAAATCGAAAATTACCAGAACATTTTCGGCTACAGATTTATTATTAGTATAGATAATATTAACACTAGAGAAGAATAATATCGCACGTGAAAAGTAGGACTATATATATATATTTTTTTTTCAAAATTATAGAATACAAATATAATATAGGTTGATTAATTCATACACATAGGCTATAAATTTATTTAATCAAATTGAAGATATTAACACGTTTCTAATTTTCTTGTTATATGTTAGTGGGTTACATGTTAGAAGTTCTGGGTGTAATTTAGTTAAAGCATTGTACAACCGAGGGCCAAAATTAATGCTATGCTTTAGACCAGCAGATGTGAGACATTTAGGTTCTACTAATGTTTAATTAATATTTCGTCTTGTGTCATAATTATGTGTCTGTAATACAAACTTATTACGATTTTTATGATAAAATTTTAACAGCGTATACTTATAAATTTGTTCAATATTAAACACATTAAATTCAGAATAAATTAATTTGGTTGGATAATCAAAACGTTTCTTCAAACAAATTTTAATTATTCATTTTTGTAGTAAATTTAACGGACTAAGATTAATTTTTGTACTTCCACCACAAACAATTATACCAAACAACAATGTATAAATGATTAGTTATAAATTACACGATTTTTAATACTTGCAGGATGTACATAATTAAAAATTAATTACTATGAAATAATACAATTTTACTGTTTGCGAAATGGAAATAATATTTTCTCAACTTCACTCCTTGTTCCATATGAAAGAATTTCTACCACTTAGTCTAAAAAAGAATCTTATTCAGACGCTTGTAATGCCCCATTTTGATTATTGAGATTCCTTTCTAACTAATGTAAGTTTACTCTTAACTGAGAGACTACAACGTGTTCATAATATGTGCATAGGATTCATCTGAGCCCCTGAGCACGAGTTCTACTCCTTCAGGGGCGAGCTAAAGTATATATTATTTTTTATGCTCGACCATGCCGAAATGTAGTAATTATACACCTGGTAGCAGTCCTTTAATGCATGTCATTAAAGTACACCTATTCATTATAGTTCAGATTTTCGATTATTCTCGGATATGCAATCGAAAGACGAGGGAAACGTCACGGAGGCTGGAAATCCAATACTGTCGCAGAAGGTTATGTTCTGTTACTATAATAATTAGCGTTAATTGTAAATAATATTCAAATAAATTCAATTTGCCATCTCTTTTTCAATTCTAAATCAATTTCCAGGTTATACATTCTCTGCATTACATCAAGGTCAATGACATTATTGTTCCTCGGAAAAAATATATACTTTCGCGTCTGCGCACATCATACAATTCAAGAGCTATGAACAAGGTCACTTCCGATCTTCTGTCAGATACAAATAAAATGTATACTTCTGAATAATTTAAAGTTAGAAATATGGTCGAGCATAAAAAGTCGTATGAAACTTGTCTATAATGGTAATTAAGAAGCTCGTATGAAACTCGCTTGCGTTCGTTTCATAAACAAACACACTTGCGTCTTAATTACTATCATTATAGGCTCGTTGCATAATGTACTATTATTATTACAATTATTAAATAAAAAATAATAAATAAATAAATAAATAAATAAATAAATAAACAAAAAATGTGACACTGATTCCTATTTTGTCTTAGTTAATGTTTTTAGGTATTGCTAGAAGTATTGATTTGTGTTTTTTTCTCTTTTTCTTTTTTAATCTAGATTAAAATTGCAAGTTTCTTGTTTATGTCAGTTAATTAGTTAGGATAGAATTAATTATGATACTTAATCACTCATTTAAAGTTTGTGTGACTGCAACCTGTGTATATTTTTGTGTGGCTTTACTTTGTTTATAGTGTTTCTCTCTCTCTCTCTCTCTTTTATTTCTTGTGTAGCCATATTTTGTATATAGTGTATTTTTTCTGTTTATTTCTATTATTGTATTTGTATTCCTGGTGTTATGGAAGAGAAGACCTGATGGCTTTAACTACACCGGAATGAATAAATAAATAAATAAATAAATAAATAAATAAATAAATAAATAAATAAATAAATAAATAAATAATGTGAAATTGATTCCTATGCAGCTGTAAAATTGCACCATTTATAAAACAGAGTAAACAATATAAAACAATTACTACGTAACCCTAAAATTGAAGAGTGCTTTCCCAAAACCCGTTAAGTCCATTTTTATGACAGGACTGGGCCAGTTTTTTTATACACCGGTCTGTGGTACGAGTTTTCAAATGATCTTGCTAATAACACAAACTTTAAACAAAGTATTGGCGTTGTTTTGCAAGAAAACAAGCTTAAAATATAATAATAGAGGTCTCAAACTTAATCATATATTACTAGTGGCTTGTGCAGCAAATGCTGCAATCTAAGTTCATTAGACGTTCAAATAAAAATGTTTCAGATTTATTTTCAATGAAGAATATCAGACATTCTGAAAGTTATTTGCTTCCATAATAATGAAATATACTCCCTCTGAATGGTTTTTTATGCCTAATATTTTTCCTTGAACCTATCCATTTTCAGTTTTTGAGTTTCAACGCGAAAACGCAAGTAACTAACAATGTCAGGACGATCAGTGGGTTTTTCATGTGGGAGTAAAGCAATAGCTATTTCAGGTCATTGTGGATTGTAGGTGAAAGTTAAAAAAAAAATCAGGTTTGCTATGTTTTCGAACAATAGACATAGCATCCTGGTATAGCTACTGCATGTTTCGTGAACTACCTTGAAATGTATCCTGCTAAGAGATCTTGAGAAATGATCGAGAGACTACAAAATTTTGCAGGCCTCTTATTTTATTAGTCTTTTGGTCTTTCCTTATTAACTGTAATTTTTGCTCTCTCTCTCGAGCCAATACTGAAGAGAATGACGCATATACTGTAAATATCATCACCACACCGCCATTAAGTATATGAAAAAGACCTAACCCCACTTGATTAATAACTATAAAAATATTTGATTTTTAATAACAATATTATCATCTTACGCAAATTTCGCAGCCGCTACTCAGTAAATTATAGAAATGAAGATCTAATTTAAGATATTCTCTACATCTATTTATATAACCCCAAAACGTTTCACTTTCATATCATCAATATAACATTAATATGTATAATTAATTAAAAATAGTCACATCATGGCATTAACTATAATGTTTCATTTCTAATGGTAATAATGTCATCAAATACACAGCTGTACTCAGAAAATTACACAGCGCAGAATCAGACCTGTAAATTATTTTATGCTCGACCGTGTCGAAATGTAGTAATTATACACCTGGTAGCAGTCCTTTAATGCATGTCATTAAAGTACACCTACTCATTAAAGTACAGCTGTTCAGCCAATGACAAGTCAGCTTACAGGTGTTCAGCCAATGTCAACTCAGGTTTGTACCGTTATAAAACCGCAAGTATCGATTATTCTCGGATATGCAATCGAAAGAGAATTAGCGAAAAGTGTCGGAGGTTAGAAATCCAATACTGTCGCAGAAGGTTATGTTCTGTTACTATAATAATTAGCGTTAATTGTAAATAATATTCAAATAAATTCAATTTTTCATCTCATTTTTCAATTCTAAATCAATTTTCAGGTTATACCAGAGTAATGTTCATCTTATTCTGTGCCAAGGTCAATGAAATTCGACCTCGGAAAAAATCAATACTTTCGCGTCTGCGCACATCTCACAATTCAGGTGAGTTCGCACATAACCATAATTTTGAATACTTTCAAGTTAGAAATATGGTAATTAAGACGCTCGTATGAAAATTATGAATTTGAGCTCTAAATATGTCAGCAATCCTGCAGGTCATGGCCTTCGTGTAATAGCCTATTGTTTATTGTAGTGTGTGTTTTGTTTTATTATAAAATGCGCTAAAATGCAATTAGTTCTCAAAACTGACGACAGATAGAGTTTGGAAAATAGGAAAATGATGTAGGAAAATTGACATTTCACTCAAAACTACAATTTTTCTGAAAAAAACTTTGGGTTTAAATATTCAAAATGAGGGGTAATTTATTAAAATCCGTTCAGTCGTTTTTCCGTAATTTCCACTTCAAATTATATATAGATATTATGTACAAATCATAAAAATGTTCAAATTGACTGACAAGGTACATTCGCAAAGTGCCTGACTGATAATGGGATAATTCTTCAATTGTACTGCTTGCAAAATAAAAACAATTTGTCATAAAACTGTAAAATTCTGTTTACAAAACAAATTCAACAACATAAAATTAATTACTTCTAAACTAAAAACCACATTATTTACAAAAGAGGGAAACTAGAGAATTAACTACTATACAACTATAAATTTATACCCACGGTAAAACAAATTAGACGTCGGAGCTCCATTTTAGACTACACACATCACATTGGCAAAGGACGAACATCAATTCTGTTAGCAAGTTTCCCGGCGCTGAAGTCACGCTTTAACAGTTATGCACATCACAGCTTCAGTGTTAAATAACTAAATAATGGTGTAACACATGGGCCCTGTCAGAGGCTGCTAAAGATAAATGTATAAATGAAATATTTATGTACCGCATATGAGTTCAAGAAATTGTTCTCCACAGCTGTGGAGTAACGGTTAGCATGCCTGACTATGAAACGAGCGGTCCCGGGTTCAAATACTGGTTGGGATAAGTTACCTGGTTGAGGTTTTTCCGAGGCTTTCCCTCAACCTATTAAGAGCAAATGCTGGATAACTCTCGGCGCTGGACCCTGGACTCTAGAGACGAACAAAAGTAACTGCCGCTCTCGCTCGCTGTGTTCGTTGCATTTGTCGTTCGAGTCTCGTTTCGTCACTCTCGTGCTCTTCAAGTCTCGCTCATCATTCTCGAAATAGCATTTGGTCGGCGTGGAAAGATTTCGTAACTTTGAATAACATACATCATTGAAATAAATAACATTATAAATGTTTAAATGAGACAATAAAGACAAAATAAAACAGTGTCATAGTTATCAAAATGTTCTGGTTCTATTGTCAGATATTACCTGTGATTATATAAATAGAAAAAAAAATTCTGAAATAAATTTGCATTTCTAAGAAACATAAAACATAACGTTAAATAAAGCTTTAATATGTTTTTACTTGAGATTGTACACTTGATCTGAAACATACGAAAAAAAAGTCCTAGCCTTTTAATAAAAGGCCTAGTAATTAAACATAGATTGGGGAACGGATTGTTACACACTGAAAGATATAGATGATGTTTCAAATAGGCTACTTGATTGTTTATGCATATTATATAACAGTTGACAAAACAGATAAAAGTTCAGTTTGGTTTTTCTTGTAGTTGTATTGCATTTCTGGTGGTGTGGAAGAGAAGGAGTAATGGCCTTATGTCCACCAGAATAAATGAATGAATGAATGAATAAAAATAAATAAATAAATGGATAAATGAATAAAAAATAAATAAATAAATTTATAAATGAATAAATAAATTATTAAAAAAATAAATAAATAAATAAATAATTAAAAGAATAAATAAATAAATGAATAAAACAATAATTAAATAAATAAATAAAATAAATAAATAAATAAAAATAAATAAATAAAAATAAAAATAAATAAATAAAAATTAAATGAATAAATGAATAAATAATTAAATGAATCAATGAATAAATAAATAAATAAATAAATAAATAAATGCATAAATAATTGGATAAATGAATAAATAAATAATTAAATGAATTAATGAATAAGTGAATAAATAAATGAATAAATAAGTAAATGGATAGATAAATAAATAAATAATATATAAACACATAAATAAACAAATAAATAAATAAACAAACAAACAAATAAATAAATATGACGATTCAAGACTGCTTGACGTTCAAGAGCTGACCACTCCCGATGTCTTCAACGTTAAGTTCATTCACTCACAAGTAGTCAACGATGTTGGCAACACTGTCGTGCGGTTTTTCGGCTTTGCGGGCGCTGTTAGTCTTGCTTTCTCGATCGTTGTTCAACTCTACTGAACTCATTTCGCTGGCATTATTACCTTCATCTCATTCAGACGCTAAATAATCATAGCAATTGATAAAGTGTCATAAAATAAATAAATAAAATTGTTTTGACACCAATAATAGCTTTACAGATGTTCCGCAAATGCTATACCGCATTATTTTCTCTTTGTGCAAGATCTTTGGTAAACCCTTTCTCTGTCAATGACTACAGTGACGTAATTCAGACTTAACAACAGATTTTCTTCATCCTCAGATATGTTCACCGTTTACTACAAATACGAAGTTTTTCAATACCTTCATAATGGGAGCGGTAACTTAACTGAAGTTTTCGCAAAAGCAAAAAATATGAGATACCCCTCAAGCATATTCGGTTTCATTACTACAGTATAAAAGTTAAGATTGTTATGTTACATCTGAAAGAAACTATAGACGAAGTAGAGATAAACCCGCTGGATAATTATGTAAACTTTGTCCTTTGTTAGGAGAACTGAAGCCTGTACTCATGTTCATTGTCAAGGGGATTAAAAAGAGAAGAATTGAGATGGGAAAGTTGTGTCTTCTACTGATTCAAGTGATAGACTCTCAGCCAATGAAAAGCGTACTGGTACACAACTGACCAATAGGAATCGTGTTAGACTGACTATTACACTCTTACTACGTCATACTACTTTTGACCAATAAAACGGTACGAAAGGACGTATTTCAACCAATCATGGCTGCTTATCGCACAATTTTATCGCGTCCCTAGCATTTGTTTAATTTTATCGCGTCCCTAGCATTTGTTTAATTTTTCGCGTCCCTAGCATTTGTTTCTTTGTTTGCCAACATTTGAAACTGCGCTGGTCTGGACGTCAAAAAAAATATATATAAAATTACAAATCACTCCAGTCGATGCACAGCAGTTTCAAATATCACTCGCATTGGCATTCAAGAACAAGAATTAATAAAAATCACTGATCATACCTATACATCTTCTGAAATCCGATTTACAAATAAATGAAGAGCACCATTCGGAAATCCTGAATAAGTTGAATACACCATGTAGGCCTAAATCAACGAGTTCCACTTCTATTACGCACACGTCCAATATAACATCAATTGAACCACCAACCACATTCAAATTTGAAAATTGTACATTCAATAATTATTCCTTTTAAAATTATTCATTCGGAAATCCTGAATAAGTTGAATACACCATGTAGGCCTAAATCAACGAGTTCACTTCTATTACGCACACGTCCAATATAACATCAATTGAACCACCAACCACATTCAAATTTGAAAATTGTACATTCAATAATTATTCCTTTTAAAATTATTCATATTTATTTTTTATGTCATCGTCGTTAATTAAAACTTTTCTAACACTTGTGTACAGTATATTAATTAGGTTATGTTATAGCTTCTGCTGTATGATATTATGGATAGTCACGTATCAGAGATTGTTTAATATTAAGATTTATTGAAAATCATCTGTCAAGTGACGTTGATTACTGGGATTCGGATAATTGAAGTGGAATGTTGCATTTTAATAAAAATGAAACTGAATCAACAATGCCTTCTTGACTAGTAACAGTCCACAGAGTTCAGTGATGATTCCATAGTTGGCACAACTGATACCGGTAACAAGAAAACATAATCATAAAACACTACTGCCATCTAGCGTAATGTTGAGATGGTACAATAATAATAATAATAATAATAATAATAATAATAATAATAATAAGAAGAAGAATAATAATAATACTTATTTGTCAGAAACCAGTGTACAAGGCCTGGATATGACATCGTCATGTTCGATAGTTGATACATTTGAAGACAGTTGTATTTTCATAAGCCAATTGATATTTCATTGTATTGTAGTACTGTGTTACTTCTAATCTTTATATACTTTCTTCTAATCGTGTAATAGTTAATTAAATCCCACTCGAGTTCTGATTTTCTCTAGATAAATCAAAACCTCTAGTGAGATTACTGTTGATAATAAAATACATGATGCTTAACAACTGTATTTTATCTTATCTTCATTCGTTTCACTCCAAGCAGCTTCCTATTTCTCTCACGTCTGTTTTCGATTAGCATTAGATTATTGTTCTCTAATTTATTAGCAATTAGTACGAAGCGGCTGATATGAACATCTATTATCAGACAGTACATCTCACTTAATATTTATACCGATTTAATTATTTATTATTATATTTATTATTATTATTATTATTATTATTATTATTATTATTATTATTATTATTATTATTATATATATATGAAAAATAAATTATTCATGTCGAGGATAGCTGCCCCTCAAAAATAAATTAAAATAAAATAAAATTTAAATTTAAAATAGAATATTGTTGATTTACAATTAATTTAGATGCTGTTACCGCTCTGTACCCTTTTTCAAGGGCACCTATCCTTTATTGATTCTTCTCTCTATCATTATCATTATTATTATTATTATTATTATTATTATTATTATTATTATTATTATTATTATTCGGTCAAAATTATATTTCCATGATCATGTTGCAATATATTTATACCCTTCAAGAATGGAGGGTCTAATTAGGTCTATAACTTATTCTTTTTCCGAACTCCGATGCTAATTTGATGGATTCAACTTGGATCCATTTAATGTGGTATATCTTTGAGTTTTAACTCACTGAAAAAATTTTAATAATTATTTGTCCATATATTTCTTGCATTTGGTCTATTAATTCATGTAGACCATTCCATTATTTCAAAATCATTGTACTAATTTTATAATTTTATAATTATTATTTGATCAATGATTGATGTCCACACCATTATATTGTTTGTATTTCATCTCATTGCCATTTTCTATCATTCATTCTCATCATCATTTGTTGTTTTGTTCTGTTTTGTATCGTGCAAAACTGTAATTGGCCTTGTGCTGTTGTTTTTGCACCGTTATCATTCATCCCATTCAGACGCTAAATAAATAAATGTTGAAATAAATTATTATTATTATTATTAAAAGCGACGTATCATCATCTCATTATTGTGGGTCCCTATCACCATGGCATGGTGCGTCCTCAGGTTGCGGATTATTATTATTCCAGATATGGAGGGTAGCTGCGAATATATTGAATAAGCAGTCGTGGACAGATGATTGAACATGGTTCTCCACCTTGGGGTTGGGCGAAGGGCTAACAACCCATCACCGTAAAAACAGCTTGTTAAAACCTCAAAATAAGCCTCGGAATGGGCGGGCTTATTGGGGCGGCAATTAAACTACATTCATAAAAGCCATAAGTAAAATTATTAAATTATTATTAATTATTATTATTATTATTATTGGTTCAGAAACGTAGTCCAGACCTGTGAAGTAACGGTTAGAGGCTGGCCGAGATGAAACAGGTGGCAGGAGTTCGAATCCCGGTCATAAGAGCCAAGTTACCTGGTTGAGAACTTTATCGGGGTTTTCCTCAACTCAATTTGAGCAAATGCTGGGTAACTTTCGGTGGTGGACCCCGGATTCATTTCACCGGCATTATCACCTTCATCCCATTCAGACGCTAAATAACCTAAGATGTTGATACAGCGTCGAAAATAAAATTCTGGAGGCTTAAAAGGCCATTATTATTATTATTATTATTATTATTATTATTATTATCTTTTATATCATTTTGTAGTTTATTCATTTATATGATTCCATCCTTTCATTTTCAATTACAATTATTTTTAATTATCATTATTTTATGTATTTTAGTCATCCATTTTATACCGTCCTTTCAATGTCATTATTCTCGTTAACCGTAATTATTGTCTTTATTTATGCACTTTTATTGTCATTTTGTCATATTGTGACTATGCTTTGTGCTGAACTGTTATTGGCCTCTGGCTGTTGTACAGCACAATAAACTTACTTACTTACTTACTTACTTACTTACAAATGGCTTTTAAGGAACCCGAAGGTTCATTGCCGCCCTCACATAAGCCCGCCATCGGTCCCTATCCTGTGCAAGATTAATCCAGTCTCTATCATCACACCCCACCTCCCTCAAATCCATTTTAATATTATCCTCCCATCTACGTCTCGGCCTCCCTAAAGGTCTTTTTCCTCCGGTCTCCCAACTAACACTCTATATGCATTTCTGGATTCGCCCATACGTGCTATATGCTCTGCCCATCTCAAACGTCTGGAGTTTAAGTTCCTAATTATGTCAGGTGAAGAATACAATGCGTGCAGTTCTGTGTTGTGTAACTTTCTCCATTCTCCTGTAACTTCATCCCGCTTAGCCCCAAATATTTTCCTAAGCACCTTATTCTCAAACACCCTTAACCTATGTTCCTCTCTCAGAGTGAGAGTTCCAAGTTTCACAACCATACAGAACAACCGGTAATATAACTGTTTTATAAATTCTAACTTTCAGATTTTTGGACAGCAGACTGGATGATAAGAGCTTCTCAACCGAATAATAACACGCATTTCCCATATTTATTCTGCGTTTAATTTCCTCTCGAGTGTCATTTATATTTGCACAATAAACTACAGTAAATAAATAAATAAATAAAATAAAATTTATTATTATTATTATTATTATTATTATTAATATTATTATTAAAACTATTTTAATCACCTATGTCAAGAAATTTGACGTCACTATTCATTAATATAGGAACAGAGAAAGAGTAAGTTACAGATTTTTCAGAATTGCTTTTACTTTAGAGGAAATAGCTGAAGTGTCGAGGAAACTAGAAAAATAAAAGTGGAGCAATTATTTGTTACAATGTTCCGCGTTTCCCTGGACCGTGTATATGCCACAGCTGCATGTGTACCACCAGCAGATGTCGTAGGAACATGTCCGACGAGTTTGCTAAATGACATGGCAGCATTTCGCTTCATAAATTTATTAAACCCAGTAAGTTACATTTTTTTTTATTTCATTCTCAGCAGCAGAATTGATGTTAGAGCTGACGCATTACTTTATTTATATATACAGTTAGATATGTATGATTTACAAAACAGAAAGGAGGACAATTTTTCGACTTGAATTAGCGAAGTTTCACATTTTTACCTATAAGAACAATACGATTGCAAATAAGTGTGATTTAAAGTTTATTCATTTTTGTCTAGATGGTACTGTTTTAACTACAAATCCTACTGACCTGGATTCTATTCCTTCAAAAAAATTTGCTTCTTCTATAAAGATTTAGTGTATCCCGTTTTTCTCGAATTGTCCTGTGTTTTTTAAGCGAGAGACATGCGTCATTCTGTATTCAAGTTGCCCCAGAATCCTTATATTTTAATACAATTTCAAAATGAAAGGGAACGTAATCATTAAAACTTCCAAATTCACTGCGTTGTAATTGAATTATCGGTTTCTCGCTAAAGATCAGAGTTCAATTGAAGAGTCTCGTATCAAGGATGGATAAGAGCCATATTCATTATTTGTCAGTAGAGTAATATTTTTGTTTCACTACGTTAACTTATAGTATAAGGCAGCAGTGGCGAAAATGTAATCGTGCGCCGAGCCAATGTGTAACCTGCAACGTGCATAGCACCTATGGAGGGAGCCGGACAACCGAAGGGGAAGTGAAGCAACTGTCTGACATATTAACGGATTTCATTTTCCTTACGTTAAGCACTTAAATATAATTTTCTACAGTACAAGGCTACAAACTAATGTTTAGTACGTGTAACGAAGAAAGAAATGAACAAGAAAACATAGGACACATTATCACAACCTAAAATTAACTGTCTTCAGAATGTCTCTGAGACAGTTTCAAAATCAGGAATTATGTCACTTACTGCCAGTCGTAGTTGATTACGAAGGTATTTGTCTGTCAGTCGTGATCTAAATTTGGTTTTTACTATTTTCATTGTTGAAAATAATTTGCATAAACATAAGTTGTAGCGAACATGTCTGCAACAGAGCAAGCGAAAGAACGAAGCTTCGGATATTTATTTATTGGCAAAGATTTGAAAAGTTCAACATCTAGGTTTCATTTAACATCACATTATAAATCAGTGAGTTTAAATTGAAGAGGTCCACACCTGTGGAGTAACGGTCAGCGCGTCTGGCCGCGAAACCAGGTGGCCCGGGTTCGAATCCCGGTCGGGGCAAGTTACCTGGTTGAGGTTTTTTCCGGGGTTTTCCCTCAGCCCAATATGAGCAAATGCTGGGTAACTTTCGGTGCTGGACCCCGGATTCATTTCACCGGTATTATCACCTTCATTTCATTCAGACGCTAAATAACCTAGATGTTGATACAGCGTCGTAAAATAACCCAATAAAATAAAATAAAAAATAAAATAAAAATAAAAAATTGAAGAGCTAACCTCCTTATTCGTACATCTGCTAAAAATGATCGACGTACAGAGATAATAATAATAATAATAATAATAATAATAATAATAATAATAATAATAATAATAACACTTCATCTTTTAATATTGCATCAGTGATATGTAGTATAATGCCGTTTTATGTTATACAACAGTGTTCGTAACACTTGTGAACAAATCATACATTTAATATTCTCATCATATTGGCAGCAAAAAAATGCGTCCTCCCATCGTACTTGAAACTTTCGTTTTTGTAGAGGTACATGGTTTCGAGAGAGATATTGCGACGATACGCCACTCGCAGGTCAGAGACAAATACAAATGGAACGGAGTTTCACTCCAGTGAGTGAGAGGGTGGGGGTTGGGGGCGGTAGGAAGCAAGAGAAATGCACAGCTATCATTGCGAGTCACAATGTGCTCTTGAGTCACATTTTTGCCATCACTGTTATAAGGTATGAAACATTTTTTGTCATTTTAGCAATTTCATTAACAAAATAATTCAGGTCTCCGCTTTAAAATATTAGTTTAAGCAGTTCAAAACAAACTTAGAAATGACATTGTTCACTTTTGAAACCAAGATTGACTTTTGTCCGTTTTGAAACAAACGAAGATGCAAGTGTACATTTTTGAAACTTACATCCCAAAATCACGATAATGGTGAGAAAATCCTATGGAAGTTATGATTTTATTCTAAAACTATTTAAACGAAAACTTAGAAAATTAAATTTAAAATGTTATTTCAATTCAATTCTATAATACTTATTTTACTGCAATTGTGGACAGATAACTTGTAGTTCATTTAAAGGGTTTTCAAAACAAGCACATTCATGATGAGTGTCTACATTTTTATCAGAACTCTGGATTACAGTACTATACCACTGAAGACAGGGGTTTTCTTTCCACTCACTTCCGAAGTGTTTACTTAGTAACTTCTGAACACCCGCAATTTTCTCTGGGTTTACTTTGATCCCTAGTTCAATTGGTGAAGGATTCATTTACAATCTTTTTCTTTAGCACGTTTCCGTTATTCAGAATTAAATTTACGTTTTCTAGTCAGTTAAGGTGTACTCTTCTACGTATTGCGCTCCATATTGCGCTGAAGCTGACCCAAAATACTTATATTTTAATAAAATTTCGAAATGGAAGGGAACGTAATCATTAAAACATTCAAACTCGTCAGAATGTAAACATTAACTGGTCGCCATGACAGTTTTAAGTCATTTCCAACAACCTGACTGGCAGAAATTGCCATGTCCGCATTTGAAACAAACTATGCATGGAGGTGTCCGAATATGAAAGTAACAACATATTTTAACTTTCACAAAAGCATGTAAATATCTGATTCTGAAATAAACGGATCATAGATTGGGAAAGAGCGCGAAAACTACTAGAGAAAATCAGGGGAAGATGACTATCGGGAGAAGATGCTTATTTCTTTGTAGTTTCACATTCTTCCAAGAGAGAACGCCACGCGCATGTCTTCATGATCACGCAGTTGAATGTCTGTACATCTGTCTGTCTCCGTGAAGTGTCTTCATGATCATCCACAACTGAAACAGTTGAATGTCTACTTCGGTAGAGTGAGAATAAAATTTTACATTAGAAGCTAATTCATTTTGAACCAGGCCAAGAAAGAGAACGAAGAAGAAGAAGAATGTCTGTAGAGTGGAAGCTAATTCATTTTGTCACGTGTTTTTGTTGTGAGAAGAAGAAAAGCAAGAAAACAGCTCATTTTTCTGCTATAAAATAATTGCAAAGGTATGTTAAAGTTTTAATACATCCTTGAACTCGTAATAACTGTCAAACCTTTGTAATGGATATTGTAGTAAAGGTCCTAAAGTTTGTATTGTTAACAACCAACGACCTTGTTCCGCCATCTTACATTGCGTCACAGCACTAGGCATCTTACCCCGATACTTGGGGAAGATGATCACTTTTTTCAGAGTAAGATGGCAACTTGTTGCAAGATTTTTTATTTTTTGTTTTATTGCAGGGAATGTGTAAACATTACGTAAGATCCTCTGATAGAAGTCAGTGGATTGAGGACAGTCTTCAACTTGCGATGAAACATGTTATAACAGAGGGTATGAACTGTTTTAGAGTATCGCAATCATACGGGATTCCTTACCGTACCCTTAAACACCTCCTAAAAAAATAATGATGATAAAAAATGTACTGGATTGAATCCATTGTGTGCAAGAAGTGATTTCACGAGTCTTGCAAACAGCAATAAAATCTGTGCAATGACTGTGTTAGTGATAAACGAGTGAAAAAGTATCCATGAGCTTTAGATTAAGTCAATTTTGTTATATACATGTGTCAAACCAAGTTCAGGTAAAATACATACATCAGTAAAAGTGTTAACTCCATTTGCCATCTTACCCGACTGTCGGGGAAAGATGCCTACAGTGCAGGTAAGAAGAAAACCTGTATCAGTAAAACAAGATAATTAATGTTTTCTGTTTTGTACCAAAAATATCGTTTCAAAATACTTCCACACTTCGATATTTCAATATTAAATTCAAAACTAAATGAACAATATCTTAAATTTTCAGTAATTGATTAACTAGCGGACTTACTCGTGTTAATTATGCAAGTCTGTGCGGCTTACAGCTGTTTCGGTGCTTCATCGCACCATCCTCAGAGCCTACTAGATCTCGGCGTCATCTCGAACTTCTCTGCCTGTTATGTGGGTGAGTTTGATTGTTGAAAGGTGTTGAATAGTGGAGTCAAATAGTGTGTGTGTACTGAAATTGATCTGTGTGTTGAGAGAAGTTGGAGATGACGCCGAGATCTAGTAGGCTCTGAGGATGGTGATGAAGCACCGAAACAGCTGTAAGCCGCACAGACTTACATAATTAACACGAGTAAGTCCGCTAGTTAATCAATTAGGGAGAGTCGGGTAGTATCGGACATCGGTAGTATCGGACAGAGCGTTTTTTTATCTACCACCATATGGTTGTACCTGAATGACATGGTTACGTTTCTCTATGCGACATCACAGAAACGTAACCATGTCAATCAGGTGCTATCATCGTGTGGTAGATGAAAGAAACTCACTGTCCGATATTACCCGATGTCCGATACTACCCGACTCTCCCCTACTTATATTCAAGTATTAAAAGTAGTGCACGCAAGATTCAAAATTGATTAAATTTTCAATCAAAGAAAAAGTCAGGCATCTTCCCCCGATCCACTCTATAAGGATCGATCCTTAACTAAATTTCGATGAAAATGGCGTATCTCCGTCTTTGATACTAGGCTCTTCAAAACTGTGGATAGAGACTTGGATGAGAAACGAGCTTTAAAGCAGGTTTTCTTGAAGCACTTCCATTTTATATGCGATTTAATTTCGTAATTTTGCAGTAATCATCGTACTGTTATATCACCAGCTTATATTGCCTCTTTCCTTAAAGAACCATCTTCCCAAGAACATTCTTCATTTCTATAACAGGAAGATTTAATTGTGCGCGCGGAGCTGGAGCATCTGTTACAAGTTTTCCATGAGAAAGTGAATCAGTCGTCTGCATGGAACTGACACCGAAATTTAGTTAGGCAGCACTTTGATGTCTGCGCGCTGAAAGCTTACCGTGCTGGACGGCCGGCAGTTCGAGGAAACTTCCCGACTTCCAGTTTCGACCTCAGCAAGTGTCACAACCTTCCGCCCTCTTTACTGGTAGTCCTGCATAAAATAGCGCCCCTTTTACAAGACTGAAAACAAAAGACAGGATTTGCCAACATCACTACGTGTGAAAGGAAAGTATAAAAGTGGATATGCAAAATAAAACGTTTTTCAGATAGTTTTAGGGAGAAAGAGAGATGACATGGAGAAGGACGTTAATAGAAAGAAAGAGAAACAAGATAAAGGAAAGAAAATAAGAGAAAGAGATAAATAAAGAGAGGAATAGAGTTAGAAAACATAGGAACAAGAATTTTAGAGGAAAAAAAGAAATAAAAAAACAATATATAAGTGAAAAAGTAACTAGAGGAAAAACACAAAGACTGCCAGACATTGCGGAAGGAGTTGAATAAGAATAGAGCAATAGACACAGAAATAAATAAACAGAATTACTCAAAAGAACAAGTAAACAAGTAAGGAGGAAACACTGAAGTAAAGAAAGGGAAGAGGGAATAACAAAAGAAAGTAAATGATGAATATAGAAAAGGAAAACAATTAATAGAGAGAGAGAGAAAAACAAAGGAAAAAGGAAGACAAGTGCAAGATGAGAAATAATAAGTGAACAAAATAAAAACTATATATGGTGACAAAAATGGAAAGAATTCACATTAAGGGATAGGAAGGAAGAAATAGTGAAAGAACAGAAATAGTATAAATAGAAATAACTAAAGGAGAAAAGAGAAAAGAAAGAAAGAGAAAAGAAGAAAGAAAGAAGGAAGAAAGAAAGAAAGAAAAAGAAGAAATAAAAGGAAAAGAAAGAAAGAGAGAAAGAAAGAAAGGAAGAAAAAAAGAAAAAAGAGAGAAAAAGAAAGGAAGAGAGAAAGAAAGAAAGAAAGAAGAGGACGAGAGAAAAGAAAGGAAGAAAAAGAGAAAAAGAAAGAAAGAAAGAAGAAAGAAAGAAGAAAGAAAAATAAAAAATAAAAGAAAGAAAGGAAGAAAGAATGAAAGAAAGAAAGAAAAATATAGGAAGAAGAAAGGAAGGGAAGAGAAAGAAAGAAAGAGAAAGGGAGAAAAGAAAGAAAGGAAGAAAGAGAGAAAGAGAAAGAAAAAAGAAAGGAAGAGAGAAAGAAAGAAAGAAAGGAAGAGAGAAAGGAAGAAAGAGAGAAAGAAAAAAAAAAAAAGAAAAAAATAAAAGAAAGAAAGGAAGAAAGAATGAAAGAAAGAAAGAGAGAAAGAAAGGAGAGAAAAAGAAAGAAAGAAGAAAGAGAGAAAGAAAGGAAGAAAGAGAGAAAGAAAGGAAGGAGGAAAAGAGAGAAAGGAAGAAAAATGAAAGAAAGAAAGGAAGAAATATAGAAGATAGGAAGAAAAGGAAAGAGAGAAAGAAAGAAAGAAAGAAAGAAAGAAAGAAAGAAAGAAAGAAAGAAAAAGAAAGAAAAAGGAAAAAGAGAAATAAAGGAAGATAGAAGAAGAAAGGAAGGAAGAAAGAAAGAAAGAAAGAAAGAAAGAAAGAAAGAGAGAAAGAAAGAAAGAAGAGAGAAAGAAAGGATGAAATAAAGAAGATAGAAAGAAATGAAGAAAGAAAGAAAGAAAGAGAGAAAGAAAGAAAGAAAGAAAGTAAGAAATAAAAAAGAAAGAAAGAAAGGAAGAAAGAAAGAAAGATAAAAAAGGAAGAAAAGAAAGAGATAAAGAAAGAAAGGAAGAAAGAAAGCATGAAGCGAAAAGAGACATAAAAACGTAAATTGAATTAGAAGGAAATGAGGGAAAGATTAAATATAAGGAATGTTATTAAATATATAACTAGAATAAATTGACAATTTATATAAAAGGAAAGCGTAAAAACAACATGAAAAATAAAACAAGGAGGAATTAAAATAAGAAATAATGGAAACAGAATAAAAGTATAAACAGAAAATATGTTTAAAAAAGAGACAGACAGACAAAAATAAATAAACAATGATTCGTAGAACAGAAAGTCAAATCTTACAAAAGAAATTAGGGAACAATTTCAAGCAAGCGTGTGAAGATTGACAGAAGAAATGAAGAAAATGTAGGAATCTATACTAATAATAAATCTGTAACCAAAATTTTTCTGGTGATTTTCGCTTTTCAAAAATAATTGGTGCCAACATGTATAATTAACCATCCTGAGTCCAGAAACAGCTTTTTAAAATTTTTTTCTTTGTATGTCTGTCTAGATGTTTGTTAGCTTTTCACGCGATAATTGGCTGAACCGATTTATATGAAAACTGGAATATAAATTAAGTTTGTTCTAACTTGGATTTTAGGTTATATGGCATTCAAAATACATTATCTCAAAGGGAGGTTATAAGGGGGCCTGAAAAATAAATCGAAATATCTCGCTTATTTTTTTTTTTTATGAAGAATATTACATAAGAAAAGTTTCTTTAAAAATGATTTCCGATAAGTTTTATTCTATGAAAAATTTTGATAGGACTGATAATTAAAGATATACACGAGTTTTAAAATAACAATGCGTTTTATCTCAGACTAATAGCACAGTCTAGTATATACAGTCACGAAGCTCAATACGTAGTAAATATGCATCCATAGATAGTTGCTGAACACTATGATTGCTAATATCGCCTCATTACAGACAATGCGAAATAGTACCTGCACAGTCTTTTGTTCCTAGCACCCTCACAACTCAAGCTTCGTGACTGTATATACTAGACTGTGCTAATAGGCTATAATGAAAACAAATGAATTCGTCTATAAGGGGCCTTGCACAACAACACACGGAAGCTATTCATTTGACACTATTTTATACGTATATACTTATTGTATGATAAGCCTCGGAATGGGACTGATTCTCCGGCACGACCACAGCAAAGGAAAAAGGTTATAAGATTTGGTACATGGTAAACGCAGAATAAATATGGGAAATGCCTGTTATTATTCCGTTGAGAAGCTTTTGTCATCTAGTCTTCTGTCAAAAAATCTGAAAGTTAGAATTTATAAAACAGTTATATTACCGGTTGTTCTGTATGGTTGTGAAACTTGGACTCTCACTTTGAGAGAGGAACAGAGATTAAGGGTATTTGAGAATAAGGTTCTTAGGAAAATATTTGGGGCTAAGAGGGATGAAGTTACAGGAGAATGGAGAAAGTTACACAACGCAGAGCTGCACGCATTGTATACTTCACCTGACATAATTAGGAACATAAAATCCAGATGGGCAGGACATGTAGCACGTATGGGCGATTCCAGAAATGCATATAGAGTGTTAGTTGGGAGGCCGGAGGGAAAAAGACCTTTGGGGAGGCCAAGACGTAGGTGGGAAGATAATATTAAAATGGATTTGAGGGAGGTGGGATATGATGGTAGAGACTGGATTAATCTTGCACAAGATAGGGACCAATGGCGGGCTTATGTGAGGGCGGCAATGAACCTCCGGGTTCCTTAAAAGCCAGTAAGTAAGTAAGTAAGTAAGTATACTTATTGTATGATGGGAGTATATACAGTTTATTAATATTAACATACAGAAAATGTTTGTGTGTTTGTATGAAGTAATCTTAGAAGTTACTTAACCGATTCGTATAATTATTATTTCACCATTTGAAAGTGTGGTCTCTAGATGGACATAATGCTACATGCTATTATGGTAACTCCGCAGTGAATCGAGGATACGTAAATTAAAATAGATTCTTACTCACAGAAAACTTTATATCCTGTCGCAATATTATATTACTTGATTATTTAAACTATAGTTGGTCCATATGAAATACTCTAATTTTACACACTTCAGTTTCTTTTTGTCTACAGAAAATAATAGTATTTTTAAGAGTTTTGTCGTAAAGATGAGTATTTTCCCAGGACTAAAAATACAGCATATAGGCCTATGGAGTAAAAATTAATATTTTAACATTGAGCTCGCTGGAACTGAGATATTTTAAAAAGTGTCACGAAATAGTGTTCCTGCGCTCATAATTTACCCATATTTATTTCCTGTGTTTCTTAAAATAATATTTATGTGCCACATTCATTTTCATCTCAGAGAATTAACGAACAACGAGAGCGTATTGATTTAGTATGCAGTCATAGCACGTTAGCTTAGCATTCCATTATTTTATAATCCAAATATTAAATATGCTCATTTGAATTAAAATGAATAAACTATGCAATAAATGGAATGCAAAAAATGGTGTAACGAACCAAACTGATTATTTGCGCTGTTGTGAAAGTTGTTCCTCCTGAGATTCAAGAGCTCCCAGAACCAATTGAAACCTTACTTATCGTAGTACATCCATTATAAACAAACTTTTTAAATAATATAAAACAGTACAACATCTTATTCCAAGTGGCATCGTTTGGTGCAAAAGAAATACATAAAGTCAATTCTACGCTATCATTTAGGCTGAAGTTCAAGCATAGGCTTATCATTTATTTGGAAATCTTCTTCCAGCTGAGAGTACGAGCCTTCAGTTCTTACAAGTATATTTCTTTTCAGACGGTGACCAATTGTCTATTAGATCTAATAGACAAGTATGAGACGGTTCCTCGTATAGGATAAGGAGATTTTGATCAGATTAGTATTTCGTGTTAATATTCCTATATGGATAAGAAGCATGGACGTGTAAGAAAGTTTCAGAATGTGAGGCGGAAGTAACAGGTGGGCAGGAAGGCCGAAGCCAAGCTACGCGGACAGGAAACATGTGTCCAGGCGTCGAGTTGACTGATGAGGGAATGTATGGACTTTGCCTGCGGGTGGTCAGCAAGATGACGCCAAGCCAGGTTCAAAAAAGAGATGATCTGGTATATGTCAGAGAATTGTCAGAACGCCGGAAGTAGGAGAGGATCTAGTTAACGAACAATTTTTTAAGAACTCGTCTTAAGTGACGTAAGTGTAATCATGGCCAATCAGGATTCTTAATAGAGACACGTGATTAATAGATAGGAGGGCGAAATTGTATGTTTGGTGGTTGAAAGTAGAGGGTAGATTTGGCAGATATACAGAAGGCATATACAACGTGTACGGAGAGGTCGCACTCCACATATTCTCGGCGAACCTAACTCTGAAGGATAACAATTTACGGACTTCGAATTTTTTAGTGGGTTTAGTAAGAAGTCGTGTGTTGCATCATTATTATAAGTCTGAATTCTTTTCTCATCATTATTATATTAGGAGTTAATTGTCATCACGTTATCAACTCTCCGTTATATTACTGGTGTTTTATAGTACAAAATATATAATTACGTGAACTCAGAAATTAGTCTACCAACTTGTAGGAAGTGAGAGCAGTAAATTATACACTTGGAAGCGCATTTCTGCTAACCTGAAACGAACACTTAATAATAATAATAAACGTTCTCATAGTTCTTACCAACAACTTCTGGTGTGCGCCTACAGCATTTCAATCTACGAACACGTCTCCCAAACCCCATGTCCCGAACGTTTTTGCAGCTGACCTGGAAAAATCTCATACTCTACCGGAGTAATCTCGAGGAGGCTGGCGCCCAAATTAATCAGTGTACATAGTTAATTATTCACATCAACGTGCCATCCTCGAGATACTTTCCACATACGACGGAGCTGGCAGCCGAGGGCAAGGAAAGGCGTCGTGGGCAACAACGACGACGACCGACGACCGTTGCAGATTCTGGCGCCCCAACGACGACCGGCAACCGCTTCAAGTAGAATTGACAGAAAAACTCTAGGAAGTATTGCACGATAATAACCAGAGACCGGAAGTTTAGGCATTATGAATCATTAAAATAGGCAGGCAAAAAGGCATTATAAATAGCTAAAATAAGCAATAAAAGGCAATTACAAAAACCTTGCACTAGACCCACAACCTTGCACTTTCCACAAAGGGGTTTCAGCAGCAAGAAATACTTTACATTAGTCGAATGCAAATTGAACTTTTCGTCTCGATGTTGCAATTACTGTTGGAAGCAAAGAAATCTTCTTCCTAGCAGCCTTGGAAAATGCATTTTTGTTTTTGGTTGTACTGATATGTTGCGATATGAAGTATTCAGCTACAACAACCTTGCAATGAAACTAAAAGAAAAATAACCGTTAAAAATAACGTTAGACCCGCACTCATTGTTGCCTTGTCAAATAAACACAAGCGATAATTAAAACGCTTACTGTTATACATTTTTGCACGGCAGCACTCATTGTTGCAAAGAGAATATGAACTGACTGAAAGACAATAATATACATTCGGTGAAGTCACTTTCATTGTAGCGGTTATAGAAATGAATTAAAATAAATCTGTAGGCAATTTTTAATAATAAATTAATAAATGATAGATACATAATCAAATATAGGCAAAAAAAAACATTTATTTTGTAAATTAGGCACTTATATTAACCCTCAACTACTATCCTTATTTTTTTTTACATAAGTACTATCGTGGGGTCATAAGTGACCCGGTTGTAAAATATAATAAAAACACACTTTATATTTAACAATTATTTTTTCAATTGAAAACATGAAGAAGTCACATATATGGAGACACAATGACACCAAATTTGTAACATCATTACTTTAATTGTGCGAAAAAAGTATGTGCAAATAAAAACATACAAATTCTATCTAAAACAATACACTGTGACATTGTTTTAAAAATTGTCCTCTTTCTAGTGAACCTGCAGGAGTGATATGTCCACACTTATTTCAAAGAAACATGGTTGAATCACTGCAAAGAAAAAAATACAAATGTGCAAATGGTATTTTTTTTTCTTAAAAAATGTAATAACTATATTTGTCCATGGAAAACATAAAACGAAACAAATGAGGAGAATTCGGCTGACACTGTGGATCCTGTCCCGACATAGCTCTGTTGAAAAAAGCGCTCATCGCGCAGATCTGAGTGGTCCCGAGTTCGACTCCCAGTGCCGGAACGAATTTTTCTCAAATTAGTCATAGCAGATGATTCGCTGTTCAAAATGACTCTTGCACATAGTCCGGTGACATACACTGCATACAGTCGGGTGTTTCTTGTCGCTGTTGCGTGGGCAAATGCAAGATCGTCTTCGCTTTGGTGGAACTTGTGTGTCAGCATCAGATAATACTGCTGCTGCAAATCTGGCTATCATCTGCCGAACTTCTCTTGGAAGTGTGGGAATAATGGCACTCACCTTAAGGTGCTCCAATATAAGTTCCAACCCTAGGCCCTTAATAAAATTGTGACGACTTTTTCATAGCCTTTATCACTAGCTCTTATGGTAATGTGACCATTTACGGTTGAAATATCCAACATAGCATACCAGATAGCTAAATGCCATCTTTTACATCTTCGTCCAGTCCTATAAAGTGCACATTTCTGGTCGAGAGCATCGACACCACTCTGTGTTGCATTATAGACCATTATCATGTCAGGTTTTCCAGAGGAATGGATAGCACTGTCGTGTGCATGGAAGACACCAAATACCAGCTTTGGATTTCTTTGGCACAAAAGACACTATTGTTTTGTCTCTTGTGAATCCGAATTTCGTTGATCCAACTTCTCGTTTTTGTCGGGCAAAAATTGTGGCAGAATTTTTTTTTCCGCACTGTTCCAATATACATCAAGCCGATTTTTCTTACCTCATCCATTAGCGCCACTGATGTGAACCAGTTATCCCCTGTAACATTTCTGTTAGTTCCTGAAATTGGTGACACCAAAGACAAGACAAACCTTGTTGGAACGAATAACTCCTGTGGGTTAGGACCGCAAATTTTCCCCGTATATACAAATGCATTGATCAGATAATGGGTCTTGGCATCACACAAACACATATAATTTATTAGGCCATACTTTTGTGGCTTTCCTTTTAAATACACTCTGAAAGAACACCTGCCACAGAAACCAACCAGAATCCCATCAACAGTGGTATATTCTGAACTACAATATTTTCTGTTACAGTTGTTTATGAAACTATCGAAAACTTCTGAAATTGCAGCAAGCTTATTTCCTTGTCTTTTCCTTTCTTCTCTAGTTTCAATATTATCAAATCTAAGAGCTGACAGAAGAAACAAATACCGCTCCTTGGTCATAGTAGCTCTGAATATATCTCTTCCTGTTCCATCTGTAGCGAAGAATGAGTCTACATCCTCATGGTTTGATTTGAATATCCCTGCCAAGAACACCAGACCAATAAATGCTTTCAATTCCAGCTCGTCTAGGTATCTAGTGAATGTTGCAGTTTCACCGTAGCTGGCAGCCATTTCATCGAGTTTCTTATTTGTATGATTGATAATTGTGTGAAGGATAGCATCTGTTATGAAGAGAGTCCAAGCTTGAAGAGAAGTTCTTGGTTTGCTATCACGCGCAGGACCCCTAAGACCAGAAAAATGAGTAATGATGTGATTTCGAGTTCTCGATGCAGAAGGACAATTCTGTGACCACTCATATCTATTCCTCCCAAAAAAGCTACCAGCAGAAGTATTATCAGTATCACCTTCTGCATCACGTTCATGTTCACGTTCATTTTCACTCTCATAAATTTCTGATCCAGTATTGTGATCACTATGCTCACTTTCCTTATCATTTAGTCATCATCATCTTCATTTTCAGCTTCAGTCTCGTCACCAGCGATACTAGCATTGTCAATAAAGTAATTTATTTCATCAGATGCAACGAAATTCCCGTCTATGATAACACCTTCACTCGACATACCGAAGAAAATAAAGTTACGCAACTACTATTGTGGGGTCACAGGTGACCCAAACACTCATTTACTTGTAAACCGCTAACAATAAAAACCCCACGACTTGTCTCTGGTGAAATCTCACTGCGATGTGAGAATACATGGAGTGGCATGACTCAGAATGGCGCGCATGCGCAGAAACAAAAGAAAGAAAATGGCGTGGGTCAAATATGACCCCACCATAGTAGTTGAAGGTTAAAAAGGCAGAAAAGGGCAACATAAAACTGTGACGTTTCAATCACAAAGGTATAATTCATACAGATTTGCTTTCAAAATGAAGATAGATTTAACACATTTAAAAAGGCATACTGCCAAAGTTCTGAATATAACAGTTAAATTCATAGTTTTAAATATAACTTTGAAAATGATTCAGGAGCAAATGACTTAGAACATACAAAAAGTTATTATTCACTAAGTAATTACAAAACTGTATTTAGATAAGTTTTTATTTCTAACAAGTGCAGCGAAGCGCACGGGTATGGCTAGTAGTATAATAAAAGTATAAAAGGAGAGAATGAAACGAACAAAAATAATTGAGAAAGAGTAATATAGATAAGGAATTAAAGACAAACGGTTAAAAAGGAATAGATGAACGATAATACGAAATTTAAAAAAGTAGAAGTAGAAAAAGGAAATGAATTAGGATGGAAAATTCTCAAAGTGATTCCACTGGCACTTTGAGGAGCAAACTGAGTCGTCCAAGTTTGTCGATGAAATCCTACCTATTTCGCAATCTGCTCCAAAGTAGCAAGACCCTGGTGACCTCTAAGGGCCTGAAACTGGAGCACATCCTGACCTCCTACGCCAATAGATTTAGTGGCTTTAATTAAACACGCCGCTCCTTCCCCGTCACATGAGTGAAGGATATTAGCTAACTTTGCACTCACCTCGCTGAATATTCAAGCGCATGTCTACATGTATGCCTGATCACCACGTCCGTAACGAATTAATTAAATGGTGATGCTAAGGTGTCAACGCTACTATTAATGTTACAGCTTCATCGCTTCACATCGTTACACTATTACCATTATAGTCATCTCCTTGGGAAGGGTAGGCCTACACTTAAAGTTCTTGGTTCTCATAAACAAATTTGAACTAAGTGTTTGGATACCTATTATTATTATTATTATTATTATTATTATTATTATTATTATTATTATTATTATTATTACTACTTCTATTACTATTATTACTATTCGTGACCAGAATATTCTACGAAATGGAAACATGAAAATTGGAGATTTATCCTTCGAAGAGGTGGAAAAATTCAAATATTTTGCACAAACAGTAACAAATACAGGGACATCATTTTATTTTTACTAACATTTTTAATATTAACCTGTCTATACCTTTAGAGAACCGGAAACACCGCTTGCTTCCCCCTCCAAGACTGGAGTTCGATGATACTGGCGTAAAACACAAATCACTCTACTAGGTATAGGATGGATGAAAAGTAGTTCATCCATTTACGTAAACTAGTAAATATCGCGATTTTCAGTTTGATAATTTTCATTAGGTTTTTCTTTAATCAAAGTACAGTACTGTATTAAGAATAAGTGTTTTTACTCACGAAGTGAGTTATCCATGCGAACGTATTCATTATGCGGTGTATATTATACTGTCTACAGCACATTAGCGTACAATATAGAGAAAGAAGTTAAATTGAAAAATAATCATAATATGAATATTTAAACACAATTTTGAAAATGGTGGCCGTTCATTTCGATACAGGCTTCAGTTCTTTTGTGTATATTATCGCACTATAGACTATTGCATCTAATTCCAATTGCCAGTTTCGTCCTTCGTACTAGTAACTCATGTTGAAATAATTCTGTACCTACTCTACGTACTGTCAATTCAATCTTCACTTCTGCCCGACCAGAAAATATAAAATTACTCAGACATGCTATCTACTGTCCGTCCAAGTGGTTATGCCGCAGGATTGTAGAAAGGAGGAAATCACGTGACAGTTAATTACTTAACAAGGCCCTTTTATTTAAGCTAAATTAAACAGCTGTATAATATTACGTAAACTTCCAATTCCTAAGAGAAATTGATGTTTTCAGAAAAGAGCTAAGACAGCCCAGCTATTACAGAGGGGCGAGCAGAAGCAGGTGGGGGAAATCGGGATGCGACGTAGGCAAACGGACAGTACCTGTGCGAAAATATGATTCAATATTGAAAGTTCTTTCGTCACTGGAAAACGCGAACATATTTCTGGAACGTACTATACTCAGTAACTCAGTACTGCTTACTATCTGCGGTCTTGGTTCTGTGTGGAGTTGGAACTTCCTAAGTAGAAGGGGTGGGAGTGAAGTTCATTCAAAAAATCAGGTACACTAAAAATTGAAGTAAAAATAAAATGATGTCCCTGTATAAATGACACTCGGGAGGAAATTAAACACAGAATAAATATGGGAAATGCCTGTTATTGTTCGGTTGAGAAGCTTCTGTCATCTAGTCTACTATCAAAAAAATCGGAAAGTTAGAATTTATAAAACAGTTATATTACCGGTTGTTGTGTATGTTTGTGAAACTTGGACTCTCACTTTGAGAGAGGAACATAGGTTAAGGGTGTTTGAGAATAAGGTGCTTAGAAAAATATTTGGGGCTAAGAGGGATTGAAGTTACAGGAGAATGGAGAAACTTACACAACACAGAACTGCACGCATTGTAGTCTTCACCTGACATAATTAGGAACATTAAATCCAGACGTTTGAGATGGGCAGGGCATGTAGCACGTATGGGCGAATCCAGAAATGCATATAGAGTGTTAATTGGAAGACCGGAGGGAAAAAGACCTTTGGGGAGGCCGAGACATAGATGGGAGGATAATATTAAAATGGATTTGTGGGAGGTGGGATATGATGATAGAGAATGGATTAATCTTGCACAGGATAGGGACAGAAGGCGGGCTTATGTGAGGGCGGCAATGAACCTGCGGGTTTCTTAAAAGCCATTTGTAAGTATTATTATTATTATTATTATTATTATTTTTATTATTATTATTATTATTATTATTATTATTATTGTATTTTAAATAATTTCAAAAAAATTTCGAAACCATTATTCACAAAAATATTTAATTTTATGTTAAAAACAAAATAAATTCAGCTGAACAGGTTTTTTCTAAATCTAAATCTACCAGAACAAATCATGTCTCTTATTTGAATCAGATTGTACCAGTAGTTGAAACGCAAAATCAAATCATGCAATATATTTTGACTTCAGTGAAGCGTTTGATGTAGTTCCGCACAACATTTTATTGCGTAAGTTAGAAAATATAGGAATCTCTGTAAGCTATGTAAACTGCTTTCAAAATGATTTATTTTGTGCCCTATCGTGTATAGGACTAGCTAAGAGTCTCTCTGATCCTTGAACATTTTATGTGGTGTCCCCCAAAGCTCTACATTGGGAGCTCTTCTTTATTCTTAATGATTCTTGATTACATATATATATATATATATATATATATAATAAATATAGATTGTTTATTATTCGCCAATGACCTTAAAACTTTCCGCAATATCCTTCAAGATGACATCAATATAATTATTAAATTGTCAGATGATGTGATGAAATTTAACTAATTCAAAACTTACGTAAGTTAATATCTTTTGTGCGAGATCGTGTGTATTTGCTTGGTTTCCGCACAAAACCAATCCGCGGAAAGTCTAAAATTCCACATTCAGTATTCCCAACCTAACACACATAACAATTTCCCTCTTCTTACCGCTTAAGTGACATATTCATTTTACTGCTTCAGGCTTTTAACATATTATTTTTAGAGACGTTCAATATAATAATAATTATAAATTGGAAACTTACCACTGCAATTTCAACAAAATTGTACTGTTAATTATTGTTTTTAAATATTTGCAAAAATTAAGTAAGCTCTACAACTCCACTAAAGTTACTGCATTCGTGATGCAAGTTACATTAAGAAAGCCGTGAAAAAATCAACAAAATTCCAGACTCATCATAGACTGGGGGAAAAAAAGACAGACGTATATCACGGCCTGCTAGAGTATAGTAAACACAGAAAACGTTTTAAAGCAACAATGTTGAAGATAGATATTTTTGTTTTGCAAATTTGCCGTCATTGAACAGAAACCAAGATGGAGATTTCATTGCAATTAATTAGAAATTCCTCTTTCAGGTATGTAATAAACGATCTTCGCACAAAATAATGTACGATACACGAGCGGTATGTTTTCTTTCAATTCTCGGAAATTAAAAAGGTCAACTACGTTTCGCTTTTTCAAACTTTTTCTCGAACTTGAAAACTTCAACATACCGCTCTTGTAACGCATATTACTATTACCTGTAAAACTTCTACTCTAAAATTTAACTATTTCCTCAATAATGTACTATTAAACAGGAACACCACCGTGAAGAAAATAGCTTATATCGTATCCTTGTAGAAGTGCGTTGAATTCTAATTCTTCTTTCGGGTATTAAACTCGAGTCCGTTGAATTTGTAAGCGGAAATGAAATATCTACATTAAAAGTCTTGATATTTACCACTTTATTATCACTAGGAGGTAATTAGAATATTTTTAATGTCAGAAAGTGTTTATTTAAAATATTAGTTTTGGGAATTAATAAAAACATAACATCTTTTTCTGAAGTTTTAAAAGGCGTTCCTCATTTTTGCTACTTCAACCACTTCTGTTAAAATTAATTTTTAAATGTAGATAATCTTATATTTTAATCAACTTCTCTCAGTAAACTTATCCCATGTCTGATATAGGATAGGGGTGAAGGAACATTAGTTTCTGCCATGTTAGTACAAGAAGATGGGAGGGATTTGAATTTCGAACGAGCTGTGAAGCAAACTGGAAATGTGACATGGGACAAGCTGGAATGGCAGTCTTGTGGGAGGGGGGATATTGTCAGCTGGTGCCGTACAGGATATAACAGGTTACATCACACGTGTCGTCAATTTTGTGTTTGTTTAAAGACGTATCTCACCTTCAGCAATGTAGAGCTGAACATACAGTTCCTATTCTAGTTTGTTATAGTCGTCACAAGAAACTACGTCAACTGTAGCTCAGTCTATTCCAATCCACTCTGTCAAAAGTATTATTATTATTATTATTATTATTATTATTATTATTATTATTATTATTATTATTATAGATTTCAAAACGGCATATGACTCGGTTAAGAGAGAAGTTTTACATGATATTTTTATTGAATTTGGTATTCCCAAGAAACTAGTTTGATTAATTAAAATGTGTCTCAGTGAAACATACAGCAGAGTCAGTATAGGTCAGTTTCTGTGAGATGCGTTTCCAATTCATTGTAGGCTAAAGCAAGGAGATGCACTATCACCTTTACTTTTTAACTTTGCTCTAGAGTCTGCCATTAGGAAAGTCCACGATAATAGAGAGGGTTTGGAATTGAACGGGTTACATCAGCTGCTTGTCTATGTGGATGACGTGAATGTGTTAGGAGAAAATCCACAAACGATTAGGGAAAACACGGGTATTTTATTGGAAGCACGTAAAGAGATAGGTTTGGAAGTAAATCCCGAAAAGACAAAGTATATGATTATGTCTCGTGACGAGAATATAGCACGAAATGGAAATATAAAAATTGGAAATTTATCTTTTGAAGAGGTGGAGAAGTTCAAATATCTTGGAGCAACAGTAACAAATATAAATGGCACTCGGGAGGAAATTAAACACAGAATAAATATGGGAAATGCCTGTTATTATACGGTTGAGAATCTTTTCTCATCCAGTCTGCGGTCAAAAAACCTGAAAGTTAGAATTTATAAAACAGTTATATTACCGGCTGTACTATATGGTTGTGAAACTTGGACTCTCACTTTGAGAGAGGAACATAGATTAAGGGTGTTTGAGAATAAGGGGCTTAGGAAAATATTTGGGGCTAAGAGGGATGAAGTTACAGGAGAATGGAGAAAGTTACACAACACAGAACTTCACGCGTTGTATTCTTCACATGACATAATTAGGAACATTAAATCCAGACGTTTGAGATGGGCTGGGCATGTAGCACGTATGGGCGAATCCAGAAATGTATATAGAGTGTTCGTTGGGAGGCCGGAGGGAAAAAGACCTTTGGGGAGGCCGAGATGTAGATGGGAGGATAATATTAAAATGGATGATGATAGAGACTGGATTAATCTTATATATTATTTTAATGTACCGAAGTACATATGATATTTCCATGCAGATATTCTGCGTCATCATACGATGAATGAGTAATGGAACGCAGAAACATTCTGTCCGGCGAAGGGATTTGAACCCGGGTTTTCAGCTCTACGTGCTGATGCTTTATCCACTAAGCCTAACCGGATACCACCCCGGCGTCGGACAGAATTGTCTCAGATTAAGTTCCAACTCTTGGGTTCCCTCTAGTGGCCGCCCTCTGCACTACGTCATAGATGTCTATGAACGTAGGACTGAAGTCCACACATGTGCTGAGATGCACTCGTTATGAGTGGCCAGTTGGCCGGGATCCGACGGAATAAGCGCCGTCTTAAATCACGAAGTGATTTACGCATATCATATATATATATATATATATATATATATTATTTTAATGTACCGAAGTACATATGATATTTCCATGCAGATATTCTGCGTCATCATACGATGAAAGAGTAATGGAACGGAGACGATTCTGTCCGACGCCGGGATGGTATCCGGTGTGGCTTGGTGGATAAAGCATCAGCACGTAGAGCTGAAAACCCGGTTCAAATCCCGGCCCGGAGAGAATTTTTCTCCGTTCCATTACTCCTTCATGGTATGGATTAATCTTGCTCAGAATAGGGACCGATGGCGGGCTTGTGTGAGGGCGGCAAAGAACCTTCGGGTTCCTTAAAAGCCGTAATTATTATTATTATTATTATTATTATTATTATTATTATTATTATTATTATTTAGCTTCCTATCTTAATCTCATAATGCCTATAGTTGAAAATCAAGGTCAAATTGACTCAATTTATTTTGATTTTAGCAAAGCATTTGATGTAGTTCCTCACAAAATTTTATTAAATAAATTAAGTAATTTTGGTCTCTCCACTAACTATGTTAATTGGTTTGAAAATTATTTAACAGATAGACAGTCCTTTGTTCGACTAGGTAATTCTCTCGGTTCCATTTAATAGTTTATGCGGTGTTCCTCAAGGGTCTACATTGGGACCTCTCTTATTTTTATTATTTATAAATGATATAAGTAAAAGAATAAGTTCTAGCTGCCTTTTATTTGCGGATGATCTCAAAATCTTTCGCAAAATTAATAGTTTGGTCGATTGTCAAATTCTTCAAAATGACATTAATTCAATTTCACAATGGTCTGTTGAAAATGGAATGAAAATTAATCAATCCAAAACTTTTGTTATTTCCTTTTCACGGAAAACTATCTCCCTAAAATTTAACTATTCTCAGTAATGTCGTAATTACTAATAAAGATTGTATTAGAGATCTTGGTGTCCTACTTGATTCTAAATTATATTTCCATGAACATGTGCAATATATTTATACCCATTCGTTAAGAATGCTTGGTCTAATTAGGTCTATAACTTATTCTTTTTCCACTCCTATATGTTTATTAATTTTATACTATACGTTGGTTAGATCCAAGCTTGAATATGCATCTGTTGTATGGAACTCCATTACTTCCACTGACTCGGCTAAATTGGAGAATATTCAAAGAAAATTTATTTCCTTGTGTTCTTATAGATTTTTACCAAATTCCGATTATAACTATGAGATTAAATGCAATTATTTCAATTGCGGTAGTTTGTTCACCAGACGTCAGGATCTTGATTATTTATTTTTTTGCAAAGTCATTAAGGGTGATATTGATTGTGAATCTTTCATAAGCAATATCAGTCTTCGTATTCCTGCTAATGGTTTAAGATTTCATAAATTATTTTATAATAAGAATCCTAAATCTCTCTCTCGGTCTGCAGTTGTATTAAATATGCTAATTTGCATGGATTCAACTTGGATCCATTTAATGTGTAGTATATCTTTGAGTTTTTAACTCACTGATCTAATTTTATAATTATTTGTCCATTTTATTTCTTGTATTTGGTGAATTGATTAATGTAGACTATTCCATTATTTCAATTATCTCATTGTACTAAATTTATAATTTTATAATTATTATTTGATCAATGATTGATGTAGACTATCATATAGTTTGTATTTGATCTCATTGCCATTTTATATCATTCATTCTCATCATCATTTGTTGTTTTGTTCTGTTTTGTATCGTGCTAAACTGTAATTGGCCTTGTGCTGTTGTTTTTGCACGTTAATATTCTAAATAAATAAATAAATAAATAAATAATTAAATAAATAAATAAATAAATAAATAAATAAATAATTATTATTATTTTCTCAATATAATAGATTCAAAACGATACAAATCGACAATATGAAAACTAATTGTAAGGAAAGAACTGTGATGAATATTGAAGGTTTATTCCATGTCTATTTCAAACCAATTTTTCAAGACAAACGTTTTGCAATTGTGTGCATCCATTGTTATAAATCCAAAGCACGTGAAGGGAATTGAAGTCGCCGGATATAAGATACTACAACCAAGCTTTCTTATTCATCTGCTGGTATGAGTCAGTAAACAAAGCCAGAAGTAGAACAGTGTACGAATGAAAATAGCATTTCCAACGGTTGTTGGTATTCAAACGAGAGCAGAACTCGGGAATGATAATAACAGTGATGAGATCGCAAGAAAATGTGTGCGTAGGATTCCTAACAATGATAAAAGCTTCATCAATACCGCGTCGTATCATTCGCTCGTGTCTTTTTTCCGTTATTTTTATTTCGGTCCATTATTCATAATTTACAGCTAACGGAATATAATAGACAGCAGGAGTGCAGTCCGATGGCAAGCCAGCAGCAAACCATTTTTTGTCAGTTATATCCTCTCTCTTCTCGGAAAATCGTTCGCCGAGGGAGAATCGAGGTCTAGGCTACCTTGAGAAACAGCCCCAACCCTCCCCCAAAGAAGGAGGGGGAGCCAGACACGTACAAATAGCAGAAACATGGAAATATTAACAAGCCGGGAAGGAAAGGTGAAGCGCGGAGAGATTATACTGTATTCCAGACAATATCAAAACGTAAAATAAACAAAACGAGATGAGGTGTATGGAAGACTAGGGAGGAAGAAAAAAGAGGGGTTGAAGGAGAGTAAAAATATGAAAGAAAAAGAAGTGGAAGGTAAACATAAATAAATTAATAAGTAATTATAGAGAAAATTATAACAATAGTGCAAACAAAAAGGAAAGATAGAGAATAATAATAATAATAATAATAATAATAATAATAATAATAATAATAATAATAGTTCTTTATTTATACAGGCAGAGTTAAGGCCATAGGGCCTTCTCTTACACTCTACCAGGTCACAAAGTATACAAGAAGTTAAAATTTAACAAAAACTTAAAGAAGAGAATACTAACATATTACAAAAAAAATAATAGTAGCATAATAAAATCGATACTAAACAACATGAAAAAGAAAGTAAAATACATTGAATATAGTAAAAGCAACTCATTTAGTACAAATGGTTAATATGGAAAACGTAAGGTAGAATATAACAAAATGGAATGTAATAAAATAATAATAAAAAAGAAAAGAAATACGAATATGTTGTTTGTAAAAGAAAAAGATAAATTCAAAAGATAATATAAAAATAAGTAAGGGTGAAATTACAAAATTTAAGAACTGAATTAAGGAAAAGGAAAACAAATTTTATTTCCGGATCTCAATATTTATTTATTTATTTAAAGAAGCAGATAAATTGGATATAAACCAAAAAAATAAAGAAATATAAGGTGGTTGTAATTAATCTGACGGTGTCCAGTGTGGCACAGCACAGACTGTAATGATCGTAGGAGTGTAATGAAATATAAAACATATATGGATGGGAGATAGGAAGAAAGAGCAAAATAATAAATAGGGAAAGAGGAAAACCGAAATAAACAGAAAAAGGAAAGAAGACCGAAATAAAGGTATAAGGAAAGGAGAAAAGTTCGAAACATATTGAAAAAGAAAGAAGAAAAGACCGTAATAGGAAAGACGGAAACATAAATAAATTAATAAGTAATTATGGAGAAAATTATAACAATAGTGCAAACAAAAAGGAAAGACGGAGAATATATTGTTTTTAAAAGAGAAAGATAAATGCAAAATATAAAATAAAACAAGAAGTAAGAGTGAAATTACAAAATTTAAGAACTGAATTAAAGAAAAGGAAAACAAATTTTATTTCCGGATCTCAATGTTTATTTATTTATTTATTTATCTATTTAAAGAAGCAGATAAATTGGATATAAACCAAAAAAAAATAAAGAAATATAAGGTGGTGTCCAGTGTGGCACAGCAGGGACTGTAATGATCGTAGAAGTGTAATGAAATATAAAACATATATGGATGGGAGATAGGAAGAAAGAGCAAAATAATAAATAGGAAATAGGTAAAACCAAAATAAAAAAATGAAAAAGACCAAAATAAAGATATAAGGAAAGGAGGAAAGTTCGAAATATATTAAAAAAGAAAGAAGAAAAGACCGTAAAAGGAAAGACGGAAACATAAATTAATAAGTAACTATGGAGAAAATGATAACAATAGTGCAAACAAAAAGGAAAGACGTAGAATATGTTGTTGTTAAAAGAAAAAGGTAAATGCGAAACATAAAATAAAAAAGAAGTAAGAGTGAAATTACAAAATTTGAGCACTAAATTAAAGAAATGGAAAATAAATTTTATTCTTGGAACCCAATAGGCCTATTATTTGAAGAAGCAGACAAATAAATTGGATATAAACTAAAAAAATAAAGAAATACAAGCTGGTTATTATTAATCTGACGGTGTCCAGTGTGGCACAGCACGAACTGTAATGCTCCTAGGAGTGTAATGAAATATAAAACACATATGGATGGGAGATAGGGAGAAAGAGCAAAATAATAAATAGGGAAAGAGGAAAACCGAAATAAACAGAAAAAGATCGAAATAAAGATATAAGGAAAGCAGGAAAGTTCTAAATATATTAAAAAAGAAAGAAGAAAAGACCGTAATAAGAAAGACGGAAACATAAATTATGGTCCACGGCTATATAATTCGATAATAAAATTTCATCCAGAATTGACTACTTTAAGCAATGAAGTTTTCAGATCCAGAATTAAAAATTTATATGACAGACTTCCTGTATATATATTATGTACCATGTATTGTAAAACAAGTTTATTTCTATCCTAAGTGTATTTTTCTATTTTATCTTGGTTACTATATCAACATGACCTGCACTAATTATACTACTAATAATAATTTAATATTAACCCATCAATCTAAACATCGTCTCTTTTTCACTCAGTTATTATTAGTATTATTATTTACTAATTTTATTACAATCTTTATGTGAGCTTTTTCTTAAGTATTTTGTCTACAAAGTATGTGTATCTAGTAAAAACTGTCCCCGAACACGAGCTTTGCTCTTTCGGGGTATTTTAATGTAACGTTTTTATGTATATGTTATTATTAAATAAATAAATAAATAAATTAATTAATTAATAAGTAATTATGGAGAAAATTATAACAATAGTGCAAACAAAAGGAAAGGCGGAGAATATGTTGTTTTTAAAAGAAAAAGCTAAATTCAAAAGATAAAATAAAAAAAAAAATTGAGAGTAAAAGTACAAAATTTAAACACTAATTTAAAGAAATGGAAAACAAATTTTATTCTTGGAACCCAAAGTTTGTTTATTTATTTAATTGAAAAAGCAGACAGATAAATTGACATAAACCAAAAATAAAGAAATATAAGGTGGTTATAATTAATCTGACGGTGTCCAGTGTGGCACATCACGGACTGTAATGATCGCAGGATAGTAATGAAATATAAAACATATATGGATGGGAGATAGGAAGAAAGAGCAAAATAATAAATAGGGAAATAGGTAAAACCAAAATAAAAAAATGAAAGAAGGCCAAAATAAAGATATAAGGAAAGGAGGAAAGTTCGAAATATATAAAAAGAAAGAAGAAAAGACCGTAAAAGGAAAGACGAAACATAAATTAATAAGTAACTGTGGAGAAAATGATAACAATAGTGCAAACAAAAAGGAAAGACGGAGAATATATTGTTTTTAAGAGAAAAAGATAAAAGCAAAACATAAATAAAAAAGAAGTAATAGTGAAATTACAAAGTTTAAGCACTAAATTAAAGAAATGGAAAACAAATTTTATTCTTGGAACTCAATGATTGTTTATTTATTTATTTGAAGAAAACAGATAAATTGGATATAAACCAAAAAGTAAAGAAATACAAGGTGGTCATAATTAATCTGACGGTGTCCAGTGTGGCAAGCATGGACTGTAATGATTGTAGGAGTGTAATGAAATATAAAACATATATGGATGGGAGATAGGAAGAAAGAGCAAAATAATAAATAGGGAAAGAGGAAAAACCCAAATAAACAGAAAAAGGAAAAAAGACCGAAATAAAGATATAAGGAAAGGAGAAAAGTTCGAAATATATTAAAAAAGAAAGAAGAAAAAGCCGTAATAGAAAAGACGGAAAGGAAGGCCGAAATAAAGAAGATGAAGAAAGACAGAAAAAAGATGGAAGAATAACCGAAATAAAGACACGCAGAAAGGAGGGAAGACTGAAAAAAGAGAGAAGATAAGAAGCAAAGACCGAAATAAAGAAAGAACAAAAAAGAAGAAAGTCAGAATAATGCAGAAAGGAAAGGAAAAAAAAGCTTAAATAAAGAAAGAAGGATGGCAAGAAAACCAAAATAAAGAAATAAGGATACCAGGAAAGACGAAATAAAGAAAGAAGGATATGAAATAGAAAATATGATAAGGAATAAACATTATTCATTGTACTTAATTATAGTATTAGCTACATTAGTATTTTATTCACCGTTGGAAATTGTGGTTTACGTTATTTCGTAGAAAACGAACACAAGAAACTGAAACAAAAGATTATATGAAGAAGGAAATGACGGATGAAACTTCTGACCGGGAGGTCGAAATTGTAAGAAGGAAAAATAAGTAATTGAAGGATGGAAGATGAAGACGAAGGGAGGAGTAAGAAAATAAAGCATCCCATTTCCTTGGCTCTGCGTTGTTAGTCGACTGGCGATGGACAGCGACACAGTTCACGCCTCTCTCGATAGAGTCCCCCATCCCCGGCCGTCATCACTCCACAGCCTGCCAGCAACAGTGGCTCATGTACCTCTTGCTTCTTAAAGTTCGCCTAAAGTAGTAAATTACCATCTTTTAAGGACAGAACTCATACAGTGTAGCTCCAGCCACATGGAGATCATATCTAACTGGTCAGTGCAACTCTTTCTCAGTATTCCCATTTCATTTTTCTCTCGCGCTATTGGGAGTCTTTTCAATTATGTAATAATTGTTTTAAAATGTTAAGCAAGCGCAGATCTGGATAATAATTAGACATGAAATTTAGATCAATACTGTTATTTGTCCTTCAGGCTCTAATTTGGAGGATATTTTTATTATATTATTATATTTTGGTATTCCCAAGAAACTAGTTCGATTAATTAAAATGTGTCTTAGGGAAATTTACAGCAGAGTCCGTATAGGCTGATGCTTTTCCAATTCACTGTGAGCTAAAGCAGGAGATGCACTATCACCTTTACTTTTTAACTTTGCTCTAGAGTATGCCATTAGGAAAGTCCAGGATAACAGAGAGGGTTTGGAATTGAACGGGTTATATCAGCTACTTGTCTATGCAGATGACATGAATATATTAGGAGAAACTTCACAAACAATTAGGAAAAACGCGGAAATTCTACTTGAAGCAAGAAAAGCGATAGGGTTGGAAGTAAATCCCGAAAAGACAAAGCTATATGATTATGTCTCGTGACCAGAATATTGTACGAAATGGAAATATAAAAGTTGGAAATTTATCCTTTGAAGAGGTGGAAAAATTCAAATATCTTGGAGCAACAGTAACAAATAAAAATGACACTCGGGAGGAAATTAAACGCAGAATAAATATGGGAAATGCCTGTTATTATTCGGTTGAAAAGCTTTTGCCATCTAGTCTGCTGTCAAAAATCTGAAGGTTATAATTTATAAAACAGTTATATTACCGGTTGTTCTGTATGGCTGTGAAACTTGGACTCTCACTTTGGGAGCGGAACAGAGATTGAGGGTGTTTGAGAATAAGGTTCTTAGGAAAATATTTGGGGCTAAGAGGGATGAAGTTACAGGAGAATGGAGAAAGTTACACAAGCAGAACTGCACGCATTGTATTCTTCACCTGACATAATTAGGAGCATTAAATCCAGACGTTTGAGATGGGCAGGGCATGTAGCACGTATGGGCGAATCCAGAAACGCATGTAGAGTGTTAGTTAGTTGAGAGGCCAGAGGGGAAAAAACCTTTGGGGAGGCCGAGGCGTATATGGGAAGATAATATTAAAATGGATTTGAGGGAGGTAGGATATGATGGTAGAGACTGGATTAATCTTGCTCAGGATAGGGAACAATGGCGGCAATGAACCTCCGGCTTCCTTAAAAGCCAGTAAGTAAGTAAGATTTATCTAGAGAAAATCAAATCTGTGGTGGGATTTAGTTGACTATTACACGATTAGAAGAAAATATATAAAGATTATAAGGGATAAAGTACTCTAATACAATAAAATATTAATTGACTTACAAAAAAACAGTACTAAAGTAACTTGAAAGTGTATTATTCTATCTCATCATTACAAATATTCCGCTAGATGGCGGTAGTCTGTTGTGATCAGCTGTTCTCTTGTTACCAGTTGTGCCAACTATACAATCTTCATTGAAATCTATGGACGATTAAAGGCTTTGTTCATTAAGTTTAATTTTTCATTAAAACAGTTGCATTCCACTTCTATTACCAATATATATTAAACAATCTCCGATACGTGACTACCAATAATCTCATACAGCAGAAGCTGTAACATAATCTAAATAATATAAATAAGATAAAGGATAGAAAAATTTTAATTAAGGATGAAGAAATAAACATGAGTCATTTTAAAAGGTACAATAATTATTGAAAGTACAATATTGACAAACAAAGGAACAAATACTAGAAAAGTCATAAAAACAAACAAATGCTAGGGAGGTGATAAAATCAAATGCTAAGGAGGTGATAAAAATTGTACAATAAGGAGCCATGATTGGTTGAAAATGAGATATATTTATATTAGATTTTAGACGAAAAATTATAAGCGGGGAGAAACACTTTTAAGTACTTGCAAGTATTATAGATATATTAAATTGTCCTACAGAATTTATATGTAATATTGACACTTAATACGTATTAAAATTGTACTGTATGTCCCCTCTTAGGAGAAGTATTACGCCAGGGAGCGATTTATGTAATACAACAAGGTAAACGTGCAACAGAATCATGACGTCCATTATATATCATTTCCAGATCGTTTAAAATTCGATAAATGGACACATAGCTGTAGAAATAAAGAGAACACCGAAACAGTGACAGCAGATATTCAATAGAGACAATCACTCTCAAAGCGAAAACACCTTCAAATGGAGAGCATTGTATAATCCCAGTCATGATTTTCTGCCACACGCTTTACTGGTATAATCCCAGAAAAGGGAGTTTTAGCCCTTGTGGGGGTAAATCTTTATGGCTATAAAGGGGTTATAATAACCAGAGTGAAACCATTAATGGCTTTTGAACCGCTGTACTGGGCAACACGTCTAAATGACATTTTGTGTTCATTATACGGCAAAGGAATGTGCCATGACAACAGGACGTCTGGCAACAGCGTAGCCTAGTATGCATTATACAAAATACTCTTTCAATAAGGGTTATTTTATTATAACAGTGTTATGAGCATGGTTCGATCAAAAGCGTTGTATTATTCCATGGATATACAGTATGTTTCCATGAATTGTATTTCTAGATATTTGAAAATTGTACAACAAACAACTAGAAATGTACACATTGTTTGAGGAGCTCTGAGACAAAAATATATAAAGGGAATTCATTTTTATTAAAAATTACAATTACTAAGGTCCCGTCGCTCTAATTTCCGGCAGCCAATCGCGTTGCAAATCGGCTACATTTAGCTAGACGTGTGCGTCTTGTGATTCGCTGATGAAGGTGTTAAGCATTTCCTAAGGCTGGATAAATACTTAATATAATCGCCCGCCATTTTGGCTCTTTCGTTGGCGTTCGCAGAAAGCACACGAGGACGTTATTTGCCGCTCAATTATTTGCTGAATTACAGTGCGTTTGATTTATTATCATAGGAGCTACGACATGATAATGTTTAACTGTGTGGCAAATAGATTCCTCGTCTGGTAGCTCGGCAACGAAAGAACAAAAATGGCGAACGATACTACCCACCTAAACTTTATACAGCCTTCACTTCCTAAGACGTAAGCAAAGAGAAGGAGTCACGTCGGGAATAATAGCGTCGCGACTATAGATAATCCCTCCGTTCCAAAATATGGTATAGTAACAAACAAAACCAGTTTAATTATTGCGCATGCGCGCACGAAATGTTTCGCGGTGTGGTATTCTGTTCAGTAGTGAAGGAACTATCAGACAGTGCCGTTGTGAATGTTTCTAATCTTCTGTAGTGCATCAAACTATAATATTTAAATAGTTCATTATGAATAGAAATCAAATGGATACATACTGTGGTGTTCCTGTTGCAGAAAACGAACACCAAGTCAGTCAATTTTGAATAGAACATCTAAGGCATAATAGTCGTACAAAAACGGGTTATAATTTATTGCAGTTTTTATATTAATTTGCCTCTCTCAAAACAGTGTTTTTTTTATTAATTTGACATCACATAGAATGAAATGTACCTAATTTTTATGTTTTACTTATGTTAATTTATCAAACAAATAAGTATCTAGAAGATGAATTAAAGTTACATTATATTACTGAGAACTTTAACAAATGTATACCATATTTTGGAACAAGATTAATGACATCTTTCTATACCATATTTTGGGACACAGGGAGTAACATTTATTATGCAACACAACACAGAGAAATTATTTAGTTTTCAAGGGTAACTCAAGAAATGTAGGATATTTTGGGAATGCTGAATTACAAAATGACATTAATTTTGTCGAATTCATTGTAGTTCCTTAGATATTTATCAATGTATGATTCTATTTCAATATGACCTTTTAGTTGTTCAGATTGTTTTTATAGCGTAACCTAATTAAACTATGTTAGGAGAAAACCCAAAAAATGATTAGGGAAAACACGGAAATTTTACTTGAAGCAAGTAAAGCGAACGGTTTGGAAGTAAATCCCGAAAAGACAAAGTATATGATTATGTCTCGTGACCAGAATATTGTATGAAATGGGAATATAAAAATTGGAGATTTATCCTTCGAAGGGGTGGAAAAATTCAAATATCAAATATACAGAGGTGTGAAAATTATTAGAATAATGTTAATTTTAAAGGTTTTTTAATAGTTCCTTCACAAATATTAATTGAATTGATGAATATTGGTATATATTACTATAATGATGTAGGATATATTTACTACTAACAATGCCGGAAAGCATTGTTGTGCAATGGTATTTTTCTTATTTTACAATTGTTATGGGCATTCAGAAATTATTATATTATGTTGGCGGAATTGGAAACATAAAAAATTATATGCACAAAACAGATGTATACGTTCATTTGAACCTTCACAACAATGTAAACGCAAAGAACAATTTGTTTAAAGCATTTCTTAATTAATTTTTTGTTTCCAATTCCGCCAACATAATATAATAATTTCTAAATATCCATAACAATTGTAAAATAAGAAAAATACCAATGTATAACAATGATTTCCAGCATTGTTAGTAGTAAATATATCCTACATCAGTATAGTAATATTATATACCAATATCATCAATTAAATGAATAGTTGTGAAGGAACTATTAAAAAACCTTTAAAATTAAGATTATTCTAATAATTTTCACACCTCTGTAGTAACAAATATAAATGACACTCGGGAGGAAATTAAACGCAGAATAAATATGGGAAATGCGTGTTATTATTCGGTTGAGAAGCTTTTATCATCCAGTCTGCTGTCAAAAAATCTGAAAGTTAGAATTTATAAAACAGTTATATTACCGGTTGTTCTGTATGGTTGTGAAACTTGGACTCTCACTCTGAGAGAAGAACATAGGTTAAGGGTGTTTGAGAATAAGGTGCTTAGGAAAATATTTGGGGCTAAGCGGGATGAAGTTACAGGAGAATGGAGAAAGTTACACAACACAGAACTGCACGCATTGTATTCTTCACCTGACATAATTAGGAACATTAAATCCAGACGTTTGAGATGGGCAGGACAAATAGCAAGTATGGGCGAATCCAGAAATGCATATAGAGTGTTAATTGGGAGACCGGAGGGAAAAAGACCTTCGGAGAGGCCGAGACGTAGATGGGAGGATAATATTAAAATGGATTTGAGGGAGGTGGGATATGATGATAGAGACTGGATTAATCTTGCACAGGACAGGGACCGATGGCATGCTTATGTGAGGGCGGCAATGAACCTTCGGGTTCCTTAAAAGCCATCTGTAAGTAAGTAAGTAACCTAATTAAACTAATACAATATTTAATACCATTTTTGTTTATTCCTAACCTTTTTCTTTTCACAGAAAAAAGATTAAAAATACAATACTTTATTACCAGAAGTGTAGAATCGATGAAGATCTTATTTAACAAGATCTAGACTCACTGCAAACCAACCAACGAACCAAGCACCTTGATTAAATTAATATTTGATTCTTGCTCAACCCTGTTTCTCTAAATTCGATTTTCACTTGAAAGGAGGGCAGTGAAAATGGTCTGTCCGTGACCGTAATCGGAAAGAGTTTTTTACAGCCGTGGCTCCGCTGCTATTGTTGAGGCAGACAGAAGCACCACGTGGTTTGGATTATATCGATTGCCTCTCTCGTGGTGACTTTAGTTTCCAGCATCCTATCAACATAAACCGGGTTTAAAAGCCCCGACTCGTTAAAGAAACAATTTATTGTTCGTTTGATGTTCCCTTAGAGACAATTGCCGGCGATGCAATTGAGCAAGAAGGCGCGCTTCAAAACTGATTAGATGCATGCGTGCGAGGACATCGTGTTGGGACTAAACGACTGTTTTCTTTTTTGCCTTTTTTTTTTTTGTTATTGCTAAAAGAACTTTCCTCTCATTGTTTATTTACTATTTGACAGCGCCATCCTAACTTCATCTAGCATTGTTCTTCAGCCTTTTATTCCTACAAAGATTTTTTTTACTAATTTCTTTTCAACTAACGATTTTTCTTTTGTATTTTGTTATTTTATATTTAATTTTTCTTGCCAATCTATTTTTTCCTTTCCTTATTTCTTTTCATATTTCAACTTTTATCTCTTTTTCGGTTACTCTAATTTCTTTTACCCTATCTCTTGTTTTCCATCTTTTGACATGTCTTCTACACTTTTCTACAGTTCTCTTAAATGTTTTCCTTCTTCTTTATTCTTTCGTTATTTATTTTCAAATTCATTCCATTTTATCTAAATTTAATTTATCTTACGATATTTCTCTCAACACACATTCTTTCTCAATTTATATACTTGTATACATTTCGTTTTATTTCCTTTGGTGCTCTCTTCTTCATTTGTCTTCTTCTTTTACTTTCCTCTTTCTCCTTTTGTATATAAATAAATGAATGAATAAATAAATAAATAAATAAATAAATAAATAAATAAATAAATAAATAAATAAATAAATAAATAAATAAATAAATAAATAAATATGAAAAACTTATCAGATTACCAGGAAACAATTGACATTCATACAGTCCTCTCTGTAGATTAAAAACTAAAAAAGTTTCATATCCATGGTTCAAGAATTAAAAAAGAAAATCAACATCCCGAATTTGAAAGAAAACTTACAAATAAAGTCAAACCCTTTAGCTCTATTAAATATAGAGTTTAATCTAAATTTAACACAAGAAATACTGAAATCAGAAGTAAACACTGAAGTATTGAAACAATTGTCTTTAGAGACAATTAATATTAGGTACCCTCCACAAAACTGGCTTCATTTATACACCGACGGATCCTTGATCTCCAGTGAACAAGGTGCCATTCTTCTCCTTTCTTTAATACATTCTGTTTATTTTTTCCTTTGTTATATTTTTTCTGCTCTCCTTCAATTTACTTTTCATTTCCTCCGTCGTCTATGCTTTCCTCAGTTTATATCTATCTCTTGTTTTTTCTATTTCACATCTAACCCTCCACAATTCACTTCATAATTTTTGTCTCATTCTTCCCGTTTTCATACTATTTTTATCTCACATTGGATTGAATTGAATTAGGAATGGGGTACTACCACAGTCTACTATATACAGTCACGAAGCTTGAGATTTGAGGGTGCTAGAAACAATAGACTGTGACGGTAGTATTTTGCATTGCCTGTAATGAGGCGATATTAGCGATCCTAGTGGTGAGCAACAATCTAATGTTTGTATATTTACTACGTATTGAGCTTCGCGACTGTATATACTAGACTGTGGTACTACGACCTTTCAAAATCTATTTGCTATCCCTCTAGCAAGACACATTCTCAAACCCACACCGGCTGACTACACTAAGGTTCGCTGCGTACCCAGGTTTCGAGTATACAACCCCATTAACCCCTAGGTCAGTTCGCTCAGTGCGTCGCAAGTCTATTTTAGGGGAATGCTATGGAATGAAGACGGAATGCAGAAATGTCTTAATTATGTAGATGCCTAATATGGGAAAACAGGAGAACCCCGAGGAAATCCCCAAACCCCAACTGCGGCCCTGTTCGCCACAAGTGTCACTATGAAAATTCCACATCTGATCGGAACTCGAACCTGGCGCGCCTGCGTATTCTTGCTTTTATTTCGCTTATTGTCCTTTTACTCTCCCTCAAACAAACTGCTGAAGAGCTGCGGAGAGATTTTTATTACTTCACCTTTCATAAACGAAACACAACGTGTTCAAAACCAAGTTCGCATTACTGGTGGAATCAAAACAACTCCAATAGATTCTATGAGATTCCTCACTAATATTGACTGCATTAAAATGACAATAGAAGAAAAAGCACGCTCTAATATAATTATTATATATAATAGTATAATATTATATAATTATTAATTTCAATTATATAATTATTAATTTCAGCATTCAGGAATCCGCCCTTTCAGGGGCGAGCTAAAGTTTTTCTGTATATATTATATTTTATGTTACAATTATTACCAAAATAATAAATAAATAAATAAATAAAGACATAAATAAATAAATAAATAAATAAATAAATAAATAAATAAATAAATAAATAAATAAATAAATATGAAAAACTTTTCAGATTACCAGGAAACAATTGATATTCATACAGTCCTCTCTGTAGATTAAAAACTCAGAAAAGTTTCATATCCATGGTTCAAGAATTAAAACAGAAAAACAACATCCCGAATTTGAAAAAAAACTTACAAACTAAATCAAACCCTTTAACTCTATTAGAGTGTAATCTAAATTTAACACAAGTAATACTGAAATCAGAAGTAAACACTAAAATAATGAAACAATCGTCTTTAAATACAGTTAATATTAGGTACCCTCCACAAAACTGGCTTCATTTATACACCGACGGATCCTTGATCTCCAGAGAACAAGGTGCCGGTGCAGGTGTTACATGCTGTCTCTTCTCACTTTATAGATCTCTTGGATATGGAACAACAAGTTTTGGTGGAGAAATCATTGCAATACGTGAAAGTCTCAGGAATCGTCTATGCCAAACCAATAAATTTTGAAATGCAGTTATATTGTCAGACTCCAAAGCAGCTATTCTATCAATAGTCTCTAGACACACACCTTCATCTCAAACAGCAGAAATAACTAAAATGCTCTCTCAATTAATATCACTCAATAAAAGAATTGTATTCCAATGGATACCACCCCATTGTGGAATCCTGGGAAATGAGAATGTGGATGCTTTAGCAAAGAAGGGCAGCACTGCTACTTACAGACCTGTTACTAAATCTACGTATTACTCTGTGAAAAGATTTATTAAAACTACATACTTAGACTTCAACAAACAAAATTAGATAACACAATCTCAAGGGAAAAAATGGAACTCTCTGCATCAAAATCCACAGTTAATTCCCGATTTACCACGAAAATCGTCTGTAGCTGCATTTAGATTGGCAACAGGCCATGACTGTTCGACCAAGCACCTGCATAGAATTGGAATATATCAATCCCCTAATTGTCCATTGTGCAACTCACATCAAGAAATGGATTCGGAACACCTCAAAATCTGTGCTTCAGTGGCTGACCATGATAATATCTTTGAAAAATATTGGAGTGCAAGAGGTCAAATGACTGTATTGTCAAACGCCTGGCATTAGAAAACAACAACATTTGACTATACATTCCTTTGCAGGTTTTGTTAAAAATGGAGGCCCTGCTTCTCGATACACAATGTGTTCTTACTCTGCTTTCACCAACGTTGTACCACAAAAACACGTTGTTTTGTAGTTTATTTTGAGGTTCATTGCAAGAAAGTAGCAGCTATTGCATAGAGACGCAACCTAACACAATAAAATAAAAGAACAACAATAACAAGACATGACATCGGAAAAACAGTTGACACACGAACATGGTTGTCAACCCACCACTTATTATACCAGATATTCGTTTGTTCAAGTTATGACAACTGTATATGCGTACAAGTATGAAACCTAAGAACGAATACTGGGGAAAGCGACTTTTGACCCACCTTGTACTTTCCCATGTACTTGCTTATTCTGTTCCCTGTTACTATAATTATATCGTCGTCTTGTCTGCTTGTTTCCTTCCTACTCTTCCACCAGGCTTTCTTGTTGATGAATACTTAATTTTTCTGAAGTTGAGTGAAATATCAGATATCTCTGTTCGTTTCTTCCAGCTTCCGGCACGATATAGGCCACTGTTGCACTATTTTAATCACGGCTTTGCTGTATAAATACCCACTCTTGAACATGAACCTATTAGCGCACCTGCCATGTGTTTATCAAGATTAGAAACTATTTGCGTAATCCTGAAGGTTCACCTGAGACTCTGAATTTATGTTACGTTTTCATGAGAGTGTTACTTTGCCAAGCGGAACAGATAATCAGGACAGAGGCGTTAGAACGGCTGATCGGTGAAAAATAAATAAGAAATACTTGTTAATAAATAAATAAAATAAATATATCTTCCTGAAATTTTCATAATAACATTCACAGATTAACATTCTCAGCCGTGACACAAGTGTTTACTCGTTTAGAAATCCAGCGATTCCTACCCTGGTTCGATACCTAGCATATAGGTTCTGATCTCTTGAGCAAGGAGTTCAACAGAAAGTGTTTGTCTAGTGTTCGTTTAAAACTCCATCATCAGCATGAACGGAGAGAAAATAAGAATAGTATTATTTTGATGCTTTACAAATTTCTAATAGTTTTAGCCGAATTACCTGAGCATCGGATATTCAAACTACAAACCTGGGCTAGAATTCCTACACATTTACGTACAAATGGCTTTTAAAGAACCCAGAGGTTCATTGATGCCCTCACATTAGCCCGTCATTGGTCCCTATGTGAGGAAAGTTAATCCAGTCTCTATCATCATATCCCACCTTCCTCAAATCCATTTTAATATTATTCTCTCATCTACGTCTCGGCCTCCCTAAAGGTCTTTTTCCCTCAGGTCTCCTAACTAACACTCTACATGCATTTCTGAATTCACCCATACGTGCTACATGCCCTTCCCATCTCAAACGTCTGGATATAATGTTCCTAATTATATTAGATGAAGAATACAACATGTGCAGTTCTGCGTTGTGTAACTTTCTCCAATCTCCTGTAATTTCATTCCTCCTAACCTCAAATATTCTCCTAAGCATCTTATTTTAAAATTTTAAATTTTAGTTTATTTAACAACGCTCGCAACTGCCAGGATTATATCAGTGTCGCCGATGCGCCGGAATTTTGTCCCGCAGGAGTTCTTTTACATGCCATTAAATCTACTGACATGAGCCTATTGCAATTAAGCACACTTAAATGTCATCAACCTCGGCCGGGTTCGAACCCGCAACCTCGAGCACAGGATAGCGCTATATCAACTGCGCTACCCAGGCCGACTAAAGCATCTTATTCTCAAACACCCTTAACCTCTGTTCCTCTCTCAAGGTGAGAGTCCAAGTTTCACAACCATACAGAACAACCGGTAATATAACTGTTTTAGAAATTCTAACTTTCAGATTTTTCGAGAGCAGACTGGATGACAAAAACTTCTCAGTCTAATAATAACAGGCATTTCCCATACTTATTCTGCGTTTAATTTCCTCCCGAGTATCATTTATATTTGTTACTGTTGCTCCAAGACATTTGAATTTTTCCACCTCTTCAAAAGATAAATCTCCAATTTTTATACTTCCATTTCGTACAATATTCTGGTCACGAGACATAATCATATACTTCGTCTTTTCGGGGTTTATTTCGAAACCTATCGCTTTACTTGCTTCAGATAAAATTCCCGTGTTTTCCCTAATCGTTTGTGGATTTTCTCCTAACATATTCACCTCATCCGCATAGGCAAGCAGTTGATGTAACCCGCTCAATTCCAAACCCTGCCTGTTATCCTGGACTTTCCTAATGGCATATTCTAGAGCGAAGTTAAAAAGTAAAGGTGATAGTGCATCTCCTTGCTTTAGCCCGCAGTGAATTGGAAAAGCATCAGACAGAATCTGGCCTATACTGACTCTGCTGTACGTTTCATTGAGACACATTTTAATTAATCGAACTAGTTTCTTGGGAATGCCATATTCAATAAGAATGTTATATAAAACTTCTCTCTTAACAGAGTCATATGCGTTTTTGAAATCTATGAATAACTGATGTACTGTACCCTTATACTCTAATTTTTTCTCCAATATCTGTCGAATACAAAAAATCTGATAGAATTAGCTACCTTTGGAAAATTTTAAATAAAAAACAACCACAAATACTACACCCAAACAGAAGGATTGCCAATGGGATCACCCATATCTAGCATACTAGCAGAGATATTTTTACACAACATAGAACAAACATACATACTCAACAATCAACACAACAAGTATGCAGACAACACAATATACTGGCACAGATATGCAGACGACATACTCATACCATACAAAGGAAACAAACGACAAATACACAAACTACACCAATACATAAACAAAATACACCCAAAACTCCAATACACACTGGAACTTGAAAACAATAACTCCATAAATTTTCTAGACATCAGCATAACAAAAGTTGACAACAAACACACCTTCAAAATATACAGAAAACAACCGTCTTTAATCACCCCCACAACACAAACACACTGCATTCAGGACAATTTTACTCAACTACCCATGAGCCAACAACATTACAATGAAGTTCAAATCATAGCACAAGAAAACGGTTACAACCCAAACATAATAGACAACATCACAAGGAAGACAAAACAAAAACTCAACAAACACAAAAAACACAAAACACAACACAAACACAAGAACACAGACATACATCACACTAACATACGAAAACAAAAACACACACAAGATCGGATCCTCATTCAGAAAACAGAAATACAACATAGCATACAGAACAGAAAACACACTACAAAGACATTTCAACACACAAACAACACAAAGAAATAAATACAACCACACAGGCGTATACAAACTCACATGCTATAGTTGCGACAGTTTCTACATTGGACAAACAAGCAGATCATTCCAAACTCGATACAAAGAACACATTAAAGCAATAACGAGAGGACACAATATATCTACATATGCCGAACACATAACTAATGCTAACCACACATACAATAACATAAATACAGACATGGAAATCCTACACATAGGCCTACAACCCAAAAACCAAAAACTCAACACACTAGAACAATAAGAAATATACAGACACACTAAAAACACACCCTGATCAAATTCTCAACACACAGATCAATTTCAGAACACACACACTATTTGACACAACTCTTCATCACACGAACGCACCCACATAATTGGCAGCGAAGTTGAGATGGCGCCGAGACACAGAAGGCTCTGAGGATGGTGTCAAGTAGCACCGAAACAGCTGTAAGCCGCACATGCTTACATAATTAACACGAGTAAGATCGCCATTTAATCAATTATTTATATTCAAGTGTTAAAAGTAGTGTACGAAAGATTCAACATGGACAAACTTAATGTTCATAAATACGTATGTGTACAGAATTAATTCTGTAAAACTATCTTTTCTTAAATATCCAAGCTCTACTACTCATAAATTACAAAAAGACTGCAGAAAAGTCATTATTATAGCCAAGATGAAGGGCACTTGCACTGAACTTGATCATTGTGCAGTTTTGTATTCAGTTCACTGCTCCCTAAGCTCAATGAAGCGTCGCTAATGGAAAGCAGCCAGGGTAGCCGCTAATCCGAGTGTTGATACATGTTGTAGAAGGCCTTGATCTTGATGGACTATACGGCACGTATCAGTGGTGGCACCCTTGTCATTATAAACAGAGTAACCCCCGTGTTTTAAAGCAGTCTTATCTCACCCCAACTGTTGGTGTTCTAACTGGAGAGGTCAATAATGATAATCCTCCAACAAATCCAACTCAACTTGTTTAATTGTCCTGTATTTAGGGACCGTGTTCACTGAAAACGATAATTGCAACCAATTCAGTGTTCCAAGTAAATGGCCACTCAATCTCATTGAAGGGGACTGTAATTAATGAACCGGGCTTGCTAAAGTTCGTTAATATAATTAATGTTATTTAAAATATCACTCGAGCGATAAATAAGTCACAAGAGGATTTACACGGAATCACTTATGCTTCGTTCAGGTTAAATCCACTAATTGGCAGAGGTCAGTTTTTTCAGTTAAAACTAATCGGATAAGTTAAGACTGCAAAAAAGTGTCCCATTCCATAAAATTTTATTCCCACCGTGATGTACTCAACTACAAACACGTAGCTCTAAACGTTTGTTTACGGCGATCATTGCCGGACGAACATCGTCGATGATTATAAACTCTCGCGATAATCGTCAGGAAGTGGTTTCTGTACAACGCTGTCAATTCTCATTTGTTTTGTTTTATCCTTTTCATTTAGTACAGATGGTCATGTAAAATAGTTAACATAGGTCAAGGACTTTATAGAAAAATTAATAGAAATAAATACAAGATTATGAAGATACCATTCATTCTAGAAGACGACGATATCTGTATTCAACATGCCTATTATACAGGGTGATTCAAAACCTCTGCGACAAACTCTGAGGGGTGATAGATCTAACAATACGGAACCCTTTTTTTTTTAACAACCTATGTCTTTTGACGCGTCGTTTCGAAGTTAGCGTTGAAAATGTTTTTGCACGGCCGTACGTCAATGAATGCGAATGTGTACACCCTGTTTGTTTGTTGAGATGTTTGTAAAGACGAGAAAGGGTGTTGTTGTTTGTTTACGTTTAATATTCAATACCTTCTTCTTTCAGTTCAGTCTAATCATCAATTGAAAATGGCTGTCTATATTTTTCCCGAGTTAAGGCTGGTTCACAATAAACCGGGAACGGAAACGACAACGAGAAAGAGAACGAAAATAGTGTTAAAAATCTATTGAAATGAGAGCATTCACAATAGTTAATTGTGAATGTTCACATTTAAATACATTTATTTTAACAATATTTCCGTTCTCGTTTTCGTTGTCGTTTCCGTTCCCGGTTTATTGTGAACCAGCCTTTAGCCGACACGGTAATGTCGCTTGCGGATACGGAAGAATAGCGCTCCACATGTACCCACAACAGTTTCAAAATAGAAATCACCCTCACCACACAATGTTTGCTCGACTTTATCAGCGCCTTCGAGACGATGGGTCTCTTCGTCCCGGCGCAATGGTGGAAGACCGCGTAGACATCCATTCTCAATTGATGATTACACTGAACTGAAAGGAAAAGGTATTGAACATTAAACGTAAACAAACAACAATCCTTCTCGTCTCTTACAAACATCTCCACAAACAAACAAACAAACAAACAAACAAACAGAAGTGCACACATTCGCATACATTGACGTACGCTCGCGCAAAAATATTTTCAACGGTAACTTCGAAACAATGCGTCAAAAGACATAGGTTGTTGAACAAAAACGGTTCCTCATTGTTAGATCTATTACCACTCAGAGTTTTTTTGCAGAGGTTTTGAATCACCCTGTAAAGGGAAGGAGCTGTAACGGAACAGTCCCCTTTTTGGCCTAGATGTCCGATGTCCCCGTGGGACTCGCAAAAATCCAACATTGTAATCAAACTTTATTTCAGATTGTAAACATCAATCATTTTTATAGCTGATTTTCACTTCATGAATTAGTGTTAAAAGCATTTTTTGATTTGTATATTAAATGGGATCATATAAGAAATGAAGACGTCCTACAAGAACTGGGAATGGCAACTGTACTGCGATATATTCATCAATATTAAGACAACTGCCTTCACTATGTCAAGCGTATGCCTATAACAGGCCTGCAGAAGCCGTAAGTAGGGGAAATATGACGTCAGCCTCACACCACTTCAATTGGGTTGATCGACTTCCGCGTAGAGTTGTTTACATTCTTTCCCCGTGCAAGGTCCATCAGTGGCGGCACTGTAATTTTTAAAAAGGATTGTAATAAAGTCATTGTATTTATAATGCGTTATCTCATTTCAATGTTTACAATTATGCTAGATTTGCTGTCGTTAGTTTCTTTTGAGATTTCTTTGCATCTAGCCTGCTTTAGATTTTCGAAAACTTTCCTCCTATCATCACCTACGGGAACATAATTTTATAGCATTTAAGTAATGAACCTTGAAAGTCACTATTAATTTCAATTCAAAATGAACACAACGAGTGACGTCCTTAATTTTACAGTATATAAATAAATAATCAATATACAGTTCGTAATAATGAACTTGCCCAAAAGTTTGTGCATTCCATAATTCTTAATATGGACTTTGTTGAAATGTGGTTTAATATTGAAATGACGAGTAGAAATAAATTGGATGGGACACAGGAAACAAGCAATTCTTTCCTCTTCAACAACAAAATAATCATTTTCCCATTTCCTTTTTTTTTTTTTTCGATTTTTCCATGTTCCTGTTTATTTAAATTCAAATATACAGAATAAAGAATATAAATACAAAAACAAATAAAGAGAAATAAAAATAAAATAATACAAGCAATATAAAAGAAGATACAGTAGTATTAACAAAATTTGAGACCGAATGAGCAGCGCTCGTGCTCGGTCGCAGTTCAGATATAATATTAAAATAAAAAATAATAATAATAATAATAATATAAATAAATAAGTAAAATAAAATAGGAACTAAAGTATAATTACAGCGGCAATGGAATTAAGTATATAATATAATATTAACACTAGAGAAGAATAATATCGCACGTGAAAAGTAGGATTAATATATATTTCAAAATTATAGAATCCAGATATAATATAGGTTGATTAATTCATACACATAGGCTATAAATTTATTTAATCAAATTTAAGATATTAACAAGGTTTCTAATTTTCTTGTTATATGTTAGTGGGTTACATGTTAGAAGTTCTGGGTGTAATTTAGTTAAAGCATTGTACAACCAAGAGGGCCAAAATTTATGCTATGCTTTAGACCAGCAGATGTGAGACATTTAGGTTCTACTAATGTTGAATTAATATTTCGTCTTGTGTCATAATTGTGTGTCTGTAATACAAACTTATTACGATTTTTATGATAAAATTTTAACAGCGTATACTTATAAATTTGTTCAATATTAAATACATTAAATTCAGAATAAATTATTTTAGTTGGATAATCGAAACGTTTCTTCAAACAAATTTTAATTATTCGTTTTTGTAGTAAATTTAACGGACTAAGATTAATTTTTGTACTTCCACCCCAAACAATTATACCATATTGAATGATAGACTGAATAATGGCCAAATAAACATTTCGTAAAACTCTAATAGGTAAGTAGCAGCGAAGATTAACGAATTTATAAATTGTTTTACGAAGCCTCTTACAAAGATAAGTAACGTGATGAGGCCTTCCTTTGGAAGTAATAATTCTTCACGGGTTTAGATTTTTCCATGTTCCTGTTCTCTTCAAACTGCAGTACGTATATTGTTTATTTATTTATTTACTTATTTATTCATTTATTACTTAATTATTTTACATAAAAAGTGGACTTAAACGGCTTTACTAGTGATAGGACGATATATACTGTACATAGGTAGATCTTCTTACATTATATGCCCACATACATTTATAAATTTATTTTACATGTCTTTTAACTTATTTTCCTCGTTCATTTTTCTTTTACTTCCTAAAGGTATGTTTTTTTAGTAGGTTACTTTACGACGCTTTATCAACAGCTTAGGTTATTTAACGTCTGAATGAGATGAAGGTGATAATGCCGGTGAAATGAGTCCGGGGTCCAGCACCGAAAGTTACCCAGCATTTGCTCATATTGGGTTGAGGGAAAACCCCGGAAAAAACCGCAACCAGGTAACTTGCCCCGACCGGGAATCGAACCCGGGCCACCTAGTTTCGCGGCTAGACGTGCTAACCGTTACTCCACAGGTGTGGACTAAAGGTATGTTCCTAAGGATTTTATTATCTGTTCATTTGTAAATCTTGATAGCGTATTGTATACCTGCCGCCGCGAGAATGAATGTTGATGCAGCCGAGAGTGACTAGAACGCCATGACCGCACTGGTAGAAAAGGTGGGTGGGGTAAGAAGGAGTAGTAAGGCAGTCGCTCTGAGGAGCTACAGTTCTGCAGGTCTGGCCTAGAACAAGGATTCCTAAAGCGATCTTGAACTACAGACCAAGAGGGAAAAGATCACTGGGTCGCCCTGTGCAGAGATGACGAGAAAACTTTTGTAGACCGGAACAGTCCTTCTAGGACTATCACCTGTTATGATGATGATGATGATTGTTTATAAAGTGCAGTACAAAGTACTGTCAAGAGACGTAAATAAATTGTCATGAACAAACATTGCTTAAAGGCAATGGAATATTGTTCATTCTTTGATAATTCCTTCGATTCAGTCTTACTTAATAGGTCTCTATTTTTCAGTAACTTCTAACTTAAGTTTCATTACAAAAACGTCGATAATAAAAGTGTCTCGTATTTAACTGTTAGAGACTAAAAAAAGACTTGATTTGTTTTGCTGCCATAAGTCGATTCAATATTTCTACATGGCCTTCTCTAAATATCGGTTATTGAACACGTATGCGGCGATGTGCGTCCTGAATTTGCTTCAGAAGCAACCTCCAGCGATCTGTGTCCTCAAGGATCAATATTAGGTCCCCTACGTTTTCTAGTGTTTATAAATGATCTTGCCCCCCTAATAAAAGATGTAGGTCATCCCATATTATTTGCAGATGACACAAGTATAGTAATTACAGCCAATAACTCCAACACATTCCAATCTTCAACAGAGGAAATTCTCTTCAAAATACGTGACTGGTTCTCAGTCAAATAAATTGATATTAAATTGTAACAAAACTAACATAATTCAATTCAAATCCTGCCCAAATTCAACGTCGCAAATTTCTAGCGCAATAATTAATAATAGATATCCCTATTAGAAATAACAACAACCAAATTTCTTGGCTTAAAAATCTATAATGTGTTAAATTGGAAAAATCATATTAAAGAAATTACCCCCAAACTAAATTCAGCTTGTTTTGCTATTAGATCTATGCAAAAGATAGTAAATATCAATACCTTAAAATCAATATACTTTGCATACTTCCACTCGGTAATGAGGATAGTAATAATATATTTCTATTACAAAAAGAGTAATTACAATAACAGTAGGTGCCAAATCTAGGGAATCGTGTAGGACTATTTTCAAAAAATTAGGCACAAATAATGCCCATGGCTTGTCAGTATATCTTTTCATTAATAATCTTCCTCGTATGTAATCGTGAAAACTTCGTAACTAATTCAACAGTTCATAGCATAAATACACGTCAAAAATGATTTTCATACTCCATCAACAAGTCTATCGTGCTATCAAAAAGGAGTGCGTTATATGGCAGTAAAAAATTTTAATAGCCTTCCTATCGATATAAAAAATTAAACTCAAAACATAAAATTATTTAGGGCCAAATTAAAGAAATACCTAATTTCTCACGCCTTCTATTCTGTAGGTGAATTCATGACACTCAATAACACTTCATGAAATTGATACTAAAACTTTGTGTTGTACTAGTAGACTATATTGTAAATCTCGTCTGTATATATTTCATCTAGACTGTGACTATAAATTAAGACTTTATAATAGTATTAAGTTTTTTGACTTGTTCCATATTCTAGCTGTAAGCAATGTATGAATACCATGGAATGTTAATAAATACAATACAATACAATACAATACAACGATCTACGTTTGGCCTGTTCAGTCCTCATAAAATATGTTTATTGCTGTTAATTGTTAATTAATAACTGACAGAAATACAATCTCAGTTCTTACCTGAAGGAGTAAAAAACTCGTGCCCAGGGAGATATCTAAACACAAAGATAATTTTTTGACACAAACTGGGTCAAGAAAAAAAAAATTTACAGGAATAAATTAAATTTAAAAATACAATTTCAATTTTAACAATTTAAGTCATACAAATACATATACATATTAAATCAATATATATTCTTTAAAAATTAAATTTAACGCTATTTTTGAAATTTCTGATACTAAAATTTTACAAATTTGTGTATTTATCAATTATTTTATTATATAACCTTGGACCAAAGTAGGTACCATGGCTCAGAGCAGTACTTGTGAAATACTTTGGTTCCTCTAGTCGTATAAAATCGGATCTTTTAATTCCATATTTATGATGATACAATTTAAATTTATTACGGTTTTTATGTATGAAGATTAATAAGGCAATATAATAAATATCTTTAATTTTCAAAACATTAAAATCAGTAAACAAAAGCTCAGATGAATAATAAATTGGTTTATTAAGGCATATTTTAATAATTCTTTTCTGAATAAGTATTAGTGGAGTGAGATTAGAATTACAAGCATTTCCCCACCCTAAAATTCCATACTGGAGAATGGATTGAAATAAAGCTAAATAAATGAGACGTAAAATATTAATTGGTAAATATGACCGAAGTATAACAAAGATATAAACTGTTTTACATAATCTGTTGCATAAATATGTATATTATAATTTTATTTCAAAATCCATAGATATGTTTGTTCCATCGTAAGTGTTGGTGGTTTGCAATGCCTAGACACTTAACTTCTGAGGATTCGGTTAATATGGGACATTCACAATTTTGAGAAGAACAATCTGAATGATGAATTTTGAGCCTAAAGGAAGATTGAGGAGATTGAAGACCACTGGACCTTAGTGAAAATGGAACAACAGTTGTTTTGGATGTGTTTAAGAAGAGAGCGTTTGAATCGAACCACTCTTTAATTACCTGTAATCCATTATTCGCGTTAATATAAGTGCCTTCCCAAGATTGTTCACCAAAAAGAATTACGGTATCATCCGCATATGAATATATAACCCCATTATATTTGCGTAAATCTGTTAATAACAAATCATTTATATAAATCAAGAATAAAATTGGACCAGGAACTGTGCCCTGAGGGACCCCTACTTTTATGTTTTGAGTAATACTAAATTCATTATCAATTTTAGTTACTTGATTTCTGCTATTCAAATATGACTTAAATAAACTTAGAACATGACCATTAATGCCTAACAAGTTTAATTTCTCTAATAAAGTATCATGGTTAACGGTATCAAATGCTTTTCGAATATCCAAAAATATACCCAAGCATTTATTCCCTCGGTCTAACTCACATATGATTTTGTTTGTAACACATGAAATAGCGTCATCTGTGCCAAGTTTATTTCTAAAACCGAATTGATTTGAAGAAACTACGTTGTATTTGTCCAAATAATTTAATAGACGACTTTTTATGCATTTTTCTAAGAGTTTAGATATACATGAGAGTAAAGATATTGGTCGGTAATTGTTCATGCATTTTTTTTTATCATTTTTCATTTTTTTTTTCATTTTTTATGTGTGAAAATAAAGAACCAAAATTAGGCATTCACAAATAATGGAACTTCCTTATCATGTAGTCTAGCATAATATAGTTAGGAAACAATATAGGATAAGTATTAAAAAAACTGGGCAATGCAGTGCCTGAAGAGGAAGAAAATTCTCAACTTTATTTTTGAGAATTTCATACATATATTCCTCACGATCTGCGGACCACAATTTGAAGACCAGTAAAACGAACTGGAAAAGGTACGATTATTTTGCTCTATTCACTAGAGAAAAGAGCTTGAAATTATTTTTCTGTCAGAATTAAAAGAGTACAATAGAAAGAGTTGTCTGTTCCGACATTTATTCTCGTCTGATCGCTTCCAACTCGAGTATTGTTTCCAAAAACAATTCGCTATTCTTTTGTTCCGACTGAAACAGTTGATAGCAGGATACTCGATTCTCGCAGTGACAATGGATTGATGCTTGACGCCTATTTAGACGTCTTAACGACGTCGTTGATTGGTTCAAATCAACGCTTCGTAGCAACGCAGCTGTTGTCTATCTCCGTTCCTTAATGGAGATAAATTATTGGAAGCGTGGTAAAACCCATTGCACGAGAAACCCTCTATTGTGTTGACGCCATATATATTACGCGGGAAGTTTCTGACAGAGTGTGAACGTTATTTCAGCTGTTGTTTTTGTCCTACGTTATTACACCAAAATATTAACACTCCCATTTTTTCTATGCAGGGGTTTGAAAATGAGCTTTAAGTTTACCGCAAGCTCTGAATATCATTTTATAACGATATCACTTTATCATAAAATTAGTTTCTTTAAGGACATTTCTTACAATGTCTAGTTATGTAACAGTAAAGTTAACCTACAGTTAATTTTATGATCAGAGTAAAGTTCAGTAAACATTGCTTAGTTCTTATCATCTTCTATTTAAAGTTTACTCCCGGCTAACGTATTGATGGGAATGTAGGAAGAGGAATAAAATTCATGGAAAGTAAAATATTATAATTTTAACTGGCGTCAGCCCACGCGAGTTGTAGTGGATATAAAGGGAAAAGTTGAGACGGTGTCGGGTTAAGTTCCCGGGTAGCTCAGTTGGTAGAGAGCTGGTACGTACAACCAGAGGTCCCGAGATCGATACCCGGCCCAGGAACAATTTTCCCTTGAAATTATTCAAATCTGCTTTACAGGGAACTTTACCTGAAAGACTAGATTTGCATAATATATACGTCACTGTGTACGTTAACAGAAAACCACAATTCCAAGTCACACAGAAATTGTGTGCACTCGATGTGGGTCTCTGGCGTTTCGTCAGCCCACGCGAGTTGTGTGGATATAAAGGGAAAAGTTGAGATGGTGTCGGGTGGAGTTCCCAGGTAGCTCAGTTGGTAGAGCGCTGGTACGTTCAACCAGAGGTCCCGGATCGATACCCGGCCCCGGAACAATTTTTCCTTGAAATTATTCAAATCTGCTTTACAGGGAGCTTTACCTGAAAGACTAGATATGCATATTATAATTTTATATCAAAATGAGTGACAATAGTCCATAGATGCGGCCGAATGATAATGTAAATCGGGTGAATTCCTTTAACTGGATTTTACAGAATATTGCTGAAAATATTGTAGATATATAGGGTGTAAAATAAAGAATCCAAAGTTTTGGGAGATGATAGTATGCATCAAAACAGGGAAAATGTGTAATAAACATGGATCCTAGAATACATACTTTCTGAGATTTGAACACTTGTTCAATGGAGGTGCATACTATCACCTCCAAAAATATTTCGTAGCGTGTTTTGGGAAAGCCATTGATATAATTCCCAATATGCTAAGTTAAATTAAGAGAGCAGTGTATTATAATAATGAATAATTGATAGAATTTCAGTTTTGTCCTTTAAATGTGCAGAAATTTGATCCGAAAAAATGTAACATTGTAATATTCCTTTCCAGAACGAAAAGTTACATTTGTTCGGATCAAATTTCTGCACACCCTGCAGTGGTCGCGCGCTCAAATGCAACGTCAGTGGTCACGTGGATCATAGATTTTAGAAAATTTAATATTGAAGGTAACGATTAAGAAAAAAAAATATTTCTTGAAGGAATAGGTAAAAGATCCTAGACCAGCGGTGACCAAAACTCGAGCTACAGTGATTACATGCAACAGACAGCCTATGAAGTAAGGAGACAGAGGAAAAGTAGTTGGCATGAAAACTACAACCAGTGGTGGTTCCTGTACTAACATCTTGATCAATCCCGCGGATAAAAATCTCAAGCTTTTCTGTATCAGTAATGTCACTGCTGTCATCAAGAGCCAGTGAATAATATACGATTTTTCTTGCTTTTTTTTTAACCTTCCTCTTGAATATAATCAGGAATTTTCTAAATTTTTCTCTCGATACTTGGTCGAGAAATTCGTAGTTCTTTTTATTAATTAAAAACTTCTTATGGACAAGTTATTTAAGCTATTTTAATCATTATTCTTTTGAGAAATTATGTTGTATTAAAAGGCTTTAGAACACGAGATATTTCAAACCCCATTAGGTACCTGACTTCCTTACATTTATTTATTTCACCTTTCTCTTCCTGGCTATGATTTAAGACATTTCAATTCCTGGCGTTTAACAGTTCGTTGGCACATAATATTGAATCAGTTTTTCTACAAATATTATTATTAAATGAATAACTAATAAATAGTTACCCTCATCTATAGATTGAGAAGATTAAAATTGAGATAAAACCTAATAATTTTATCCTTCTAGGGAGAATATCTAAAAAATATCAATATTCATGCACGTACAGAAGAATGATAGAAACACATATTTAACTTAGTGATAAATAATAATAATAATAATAATAATAATAATAATAATAATAATAATAATAATAGTACATTATTCAGCGTGGCAATTAATGTTTCTATATACTCCTAATTAAACCGCTGAGCAAAGTAAACATATTACATTTTGTCCGACAGAACAACAAAAAGTTCTCCTTCTCATTCTTTACGAAACCACCTCTTACTGCTTGTAGAGACAGAGTTTGTAGAGCGACATGATACCGCCACTGCTTGCCTTCAGTACGTGAATGAAACACACAGCAATGTACAGGAAACTCATCCTACCCGTTTGAATGTCTGTGATTACACGATGTAATCACGACACCCGCTTTGGTTACCGCTGTCCTAGACTATAAACTTTTATAAATGGTAAATATGTTAGCAAATTATAAGCAAAGGATGCCTGTTTCTTATGGGTTGACTTCAAGAATTTTTTTCTTAATCGTTACTTTCAATACTTACTTTTGTAAGGAAAGAGGTATTAGAATTAGAATGATTTTAAGATTGATTACATCTTAGAAAAACCAATACTGATGGTACCAATATTCTAGAATAGTATCTTGAAGGAAAGCTAGTGCAAGACAAAACAAATATGTTAATAGGTAAAACGTAGAAATTGATTTAAATAATAATATATCTTTGTGTAAAATTGTTGTATGTAATGTGTCTGTGATCTATTATATATAATAAACCAAACCATCATTCATTCATACTTTCAATATTAAATTTTTTAAGATTGATTAAGAAAAATAGGCCTATATATCCTGAAGGAATAGGTAAAAGATCCTAGACTATGTTGTTGATGTAGGTCTTTAAAACATTGCAATTAAAGAATATTTAATTAATTGTATATTTTATTATGTAAATTCTTTACGGTTGTAAAAGAAATTATGCAAATTTTTTCAGTAATTATTAGCTATTTTAATAATATGAATAACGCTTTATAAAGTGTAATGTATATATACTAAGCATTACATGTTTTGTTTTTGTAGCATTTGTAGTAACTGAGATACAAAAAAATGAATTTCACTAAATTTTTGCAGGCCAATGGTGTATCTCACCCATTAAGTGGATGCTGAACGTAATGCATCCCTCACCTTACCAATGATCAACAAGTAGGCCTATCTATCTATAAAATGTTAAGGCGCGTCCCCACTGTTAAACATTTAACAACAACATGTTAAATATAACATGTTGAATTTAACATGTATATGGACATTTCATGTCTCAATTGACTTAACATGTTAACTAAGTATGTTGAATTTAACACTTTTAACATGTTGGCGTGTTTTCCAGCAGCAATTAAAAACATGTCAAGTCAATTCATTTGCTCGTGCAGCGTCGGTACAGTTCGGTAAAGTTCGTACAGTTTCCATAGCAACAACTGTAAGTTCCGATTTTGTGGCGCGTATCTTGATCATTTTTATACTATCATTGGTCCTTGGTGTTGGCTGTAAGTTGTTCGAAATAATGGAGTGGACGAAAGAAAATACATTAGAATAAAATTAATGGACTGATGGAAGGGCCTTGTTTGTGGGAAGTGTCTGAAAAAAGAATACACGGCCAACTGTTTTAGAGAACTGGAATTATTATTTAATTGTTCTCGAGAATACAATAGAGAGTTTTCGCACTCTCATCGTACGCTAAACGTTAATGCTATGTTGACGTCAGTAATGGTCGTATTTGGTGATGTATGTTAACGTTCGTAAAACTTCGGAAAGAATAATTATACGATATTACCCACTCCTTTAACATCTATCATGTCGTAGGTCCTATGATAATCAATCGCGCTGTAATTTTTTTTTAGATGAAATGGCTGCTCTTAAATTGTGTATTTCTTTGATGTAACAGGAAGTATTTTTGCAGCACTATATTAAAATCGTATTCTGACATTCTCAGCAAGTTTTTGAATCCAAATCGATACTGTAATCAACTTTAAGCTGGTTTAGAATGTATCCTGCATAGTGTCTTTTACTAAGATATTGCCGCATCCACATTCTCATTTTCTTCCTTTTCAAAGCCTTGTAACAAGCAATAGAGGCAATTACAAAAGTCATATCTTCATCTGAGTCCATTGTCCAAGGTTTGAAAATAAGACACTACCTACATTAAAATCTCATAGACTGTTTATGGTGAACTACGCAAAGAAAGTCAAGTTTAACATGTTTAACAGTGTGGACAAAGTGTTAAATGAAATTAGCATTAACATGTTCAATCAACATGTTGGGATGTTAACGGTAAACAATTTAACATTTAACATGTTGTTGTTAAATGTTTAATAGTGGAGACGCGCCTTTAGACATAAGTTACGTTTAAATTGCGTTGAAGAGAAGGTTTAACCTTTAACAGACTTAAATATTTAAGTTAAAATCAGATTAAATTTCAGTTCAACATGTATTTAAATTGGATACCCCTGTGTCAAACATTTGCAGCAAGCAACCAACAGTCAATCTGTTAAATCAGTGAAGTGATACAGATTGCCGCAAGGAACACAGAAAATGTTTCAACATTACCCCATACCACATCGGCAACATCTCTTGCACCTGTGAATGGTGTGTAGTCTGAACAAAAGGCTGCAGGCGCCCGTCAACAAACCCAGTAGCCTATTGAGATAGTGGTGACAGGTAGATGTTCCAGATAGAATTGGATCCATACTACAAGAGACAAATACAAAGTTCTTTATAGCTAAGTCTCTCGGGTTCCGAGAAACGCCTCCAGAAAATTACACCTTAATAATTAGAAACAATTCTTTTAGAAATGGCCGGGAGATCGATAAGGAAGATAACATTTCAAAAACGGCTGTCACAACAATCTAAAAAATTGCTACTCAGGTACAAGAGAACAAGGAGGTGTTTAAATGCTCTGTGAAAATATCAGTGGAGAAATATTTGAAAAGGTTCGAAGTACATTGCACTAGATAAGAAATACTATTAATAGTATATCATGCAACGAGCCTACAATGATAGTAATGAAGATGCTAGTATGTTTATGAAACGAGCGTAAGCGAGT
>JAJSOF020000005.1:18373759-18577958 GCA_025594305.2 Periplaneta americana
GAAGCGGAGACCATTTTTTTAAGTCAGAACAGTTCCGCGGACCACTTTACTCTAGTTTCCTTCGAAAGCAAATTTATCACTTTTATAGCATATTTTAATACCAGTATACTTATGTTTTAAAATAGAATTAATGAATTATAATACTTTTCTAATTATATTTTGTAACCAATCACAAGTAACTTATAACAAATTCTGTGCATTGTTGATTCATCGCTTGCCTGTTAGCAGTTAGTTGTTTGAAATCCTTCTTATGTGGTACACGCTAGTAGTTGTCCATGTCTCTGTTAAATAGTGCCCATTATCTATCTCTCATCTCTCTCTCTCTCTCTATATATATATATATATATATATATATATATATATATATATATTTGAACTGGTAATGGAAATTACGAAAACGGCTGAACGGATTTTAATGAGTGACCCTCATTTTCATGCCTGGCATTCAAAGTTTTTCGAAAAAATAGTAGTTTTCAGTGAAATTTCAATTTTTTTTACATAATTTTCCTATTTTCCAAAATCCATCTGTTGTCAGTTTTGAGAACTAATTTTATTGAATCACAGTCGACTTGATTGAATTTCAGAACAAAACACACACTAAAATAAACAATAGGCTATCACACGAAGGCCTGCAGGATTGCAACATATTTAGAGCTCAAATTCAATTTGTTATTAAAAATAATTTCCAGATTCTGCAGTGTATAATTTTGTGAATACAGCTGTGTATTGGATATTCAAATCTACGAAACTTGAGGTGGTTTGATGACATTATTACCATTTTAGAAATTACATATTATTATGGTTAATGTCATGATGCGTCTATTTTTCATTAATTATACATAATTATTAATGCTATATTGATGACATGAAAATGAAACATTTTGAGGTTATGTAAGTAAATATAGAGAATATCTTGATTTAGATCTTCATTTCTATAATTTACTGAGTGGCGGCTATATATAAGTACAAAACTTACGTAAGATAATAATATTGTTTTTAAAAACCAAATATTTCTATAGTTCTTAATTAAGTGGGTTGGGTCTTTTTCATATACTTAATGGCGGTGTAGTGTAGATATTGATATGTGTCATTGTCTTCAGTATTGGCTCTAGAGAGCGCAAAAAAAGCAGTTCCTAAGGAAAGACCAAAAGGTATTACTTACTAATAAAATAAGAGGCCTAGAAAATTGTGTAGTCTTCAGATCATTTCAGCAAGATCTCTCAGTAGGATAAAATGATTTTACGCTCTACATTTCAAGTTCTACATGCACCAAAATGCTATTGTTCGAAAACTTAGCAAACCTGATATTTTTTTTTAACTTTCGCGTACAATTCACAATGACCTGAAACAGCTATTGCTATCGTCCTGACATTGATACTTGCGTTTCCGCATTGAAACTCAAAAAGTGAAGGTGGATAGGTTCAAAAAAAGTATGTGGCCTAGAAACCCATTCAGAGGGAGTATGTTTCATTATTATGGAAGAAAATAACTATCAAAATGTCAAGTATTCTTCATTGAAAATAAATCTGAAAAATTTTTATTTGAACGTCTAACGAACTTAATTTGCAGCAGCATTTGCTGCACAAGCCACTAGTAAATAATAGAAAACTGGCTTCGATCCGGATCTTTGAAAAGAAAGGAACATGATGATACGCTTCATTTAGGCAGTGCTAATAGTTCAGAAGCTGTGTGTGAAGAAATATGTTAATTATAGTGCCATTAAAGAAATATCTAATGGTAGCTATTCAAAGAAAATATACTTTCGTAAATATGACAAGAGTTATTTGGAACTTGGATTTACTTGGTGTGGCAATGAGAGTGAACCAAAACCTCTGTGCGTTGTTTGTTACGAAGTGCTTTCAAACGAGTGTATGAAACCCGCGAAACTGAAACGGCACTTAGAGACGAAACACGCAAGTGTAAAAAGTAAACCTGTCGGATTTTCAAATAGGCGGAGTCTAAAATTTCTTATATCGCCATTTGGAAAAGCAAATTAAAAAATTAATGCAGAAACGTAACCGATTTTCAACAAGTAAAGATAGAATTTGGCACGTTCTATTATTGGCGTACGACGTACTTTACGTCCCCACTTCAATGTTGGCAAAACTATTAAATTATAAATACATGAAAAGTTTCGGTACGTCAGTCCTCTGTTATGAATTCTGGTAGTACCTGGCTGGGTTAGAGGCTCGGCGCCAGATATGCAGGGAAACGCCATGTTCATAGTGCTTTAAATCCCTCTTTTGTTGCTGAGAGTAGAGTGGGAAGTGAGTAGACGAGTAGGGTAAGAAATTTCATAAAATATTAGTACTGGAAGAAAAAGCGAAAGGCGATTGCCATATGTCATTTCCAAACTCTGAGATTTTCACCTATAGTTTGATGCGCAATTCGTTTGAATTTTATTTTTTCTGCTGGTTTTTTAAGGACCACAAGGGCAGAACTCGAGGACCATAGGTGATCCGCAGACCATAGTTTGAGAAACGCTGAATTAGACATAACTTAAATTAAAATTCTGCCAACATAAGCATCAACAAATGACAAGCACTATACTGTCAATTAGTGAATATTTCAGAATTACATACGTCAGTAATGATTATTGTGATTATGTTGCCAATGCTAAATGCTAAATGCGAAAGACTGGTTTTACAACCGCCAGCATGGTTTTAGGGAAGGCTTCTCATGTGATAGTCAAATTACGTCGCTGGTTCAGGATCTAGCTGAAGAGGTAGATAGAGGCGGAAGAATTGATGCAGTTGTGATTGATTTTTCGAAAGCATTTGATTTGGTGCCACATGACATATTAATAGATAAGTTAAGTAGGCTAGGAATAGATAAAAGAGTGGTGCTATGGATCCAAGAATTCTTAAACGGTAGAACCCAGAGAGTTAGAGTAGGTCATGAAATATCGGAAATTTGAAATACAAGTTCAGGGGTGCCACAGGGCAGCGTTCTGGGTCCATTACTCTTTATAATATACGTAAATGGCCTATGCCAGAATATTACATCAAATATGAGGCTATTTGCAGACGACTGCATTATCTATAGAAAGATTAGAAATAATTCAGATGTAGATGCTATTCAAACAGACTTGAATAAAATTTATAACTGGGCGTTAAAGCATAGGATGAAAATAAATGGTTCTAAAAGTAAATCTATAACATTTTGTAAAACCCGAGAGGAAACTAGTCTTAATTACGAATTCAGTGGTGTTGTAATTCCGCAAGAACAATGTTGTAAATACCTAGGAGTGTATTTAAACTCCAAACTTTCTTGGGGAGAGCATGTTGATAATGTTACGGGTAAAGCATGGAGGCCACTTCACTTTATTATGAGAATCTTGAGAAAGGCTAGCCCCAAATCGAGGGAAATAGCATATCTAACGTTAGTGCGACCGTTAATGGAATACGGAACTACATGTTGGGATCCCTATAGAATATACCAGATAAATTCCTTAGAAAGAATCCAGTATAGGGCAGCTAAATTTGTTAAAGGTAAAAGAGAAGATGGAAACGATACGATAAAAGAACTTAAATGGGAAACTTTGGAAAACAGACGTAGGAAAACTACAATAACATAATTGTATAGAGCACATCTAGGTCAGAAAGCATGGGTAGACATAACGGCTCGGTTAGAAAAGCCAACGTACTATGGTAGGAACGATCATGATTTTAAAATCAAATGTAGGAAACAGAAAACGGATGTAGGTAAATTCTCATTTTTAAATAGAACCATAAATGATTGGAATGACCTACCTGCAGCGGTCTTTGAGGGCTGTACTTCCCTAAGGAGATTCAAGAATAATTTAAAAAGTTGTATATAAAGTGAAAATTAAAATTAAGGTGACATTCAACATTTAATTTTTTTAAGGTGACATGTATTTATCTAGGCTGACGAGTTTACTTCCTTGGTTTGTATTGTAAATTATTTAAAACTAGCGTGTAAGAGGGCCTTAGACTAGAAATGTTCAGTTTAAATGTAGTTCTGTTTATAAGTATGCATAAGGATGTAATTATTTGACTTATTTGAACTGTTGTATCAGTGAAGCGAGGTGAGTCAGTGAAGTTATGGTTTTACAGTGCAGTGAACAGTTCCGATCAGTGATAATAGTGTCAGTGAAATGTGTTCTATAGTGTCAGTGAAATGTGTTCTATAGTGTCAGTGAAATGTGTGCTAAAGTGTCAGTGAAATGCGTCATAGTGCCACTACAGTGAATGAGATGAGAGTAAAGTGAAAGACTATTGAAACTTATGTAGGACCTATAGATAATTATGTAGGTTGTATTGTAAAATTAGGTATTTTATTTTACGTTTTATTATTATTGTGTTAAATTGTATTGTGTATTATTATTGTATTGTGTGTAAAATTGTATATGTGTTGTAAAATTGTATTGTGTATTGTAAATTTTATTGTGTATTGGTTATCATTTTATTGTACATTGTTAATATTGTATATACCACTGCCACCGGGTGCTTGCCCACTTGCAGTGTAAATAAATACATACAATCCTTTGCCTCATGGCATTCAAATTGTTAAAAAAATCAGTAATAAATGTCGTCAGTTAATATTCAATTATTCTGACCTACCATATTCGTTTCAAATATTAGCCTACACAGAATCATCTGTCAGAGATTTCAGATACTAAACCCAGCTTCATGCCATACACACTCAGAATTCGTTGCAGTGAATTTTGTTATCTGTTCCTACTGTATATCTTTATAGTTTGACCAGAGTTTTGACGAACTTTAGCCTCTGATCCCAAATATTTTCTTTACGTCTCATTACAATTGAAGGGTACACGGGAATAACGAACAAGGTCCATTCAGAATGTATTACATTGTCCTATTTTATGTCTTTTTTTATTAATTTCTGTTCTCTTCCAGGTCTTCTGGTCCAACAATAACCAAATCACATTTAAATAGTACAGAGAAAGAACGAGCGTTCTCCTCTTTTTTTTTTAATGTGTTATGCATAGTGTAGTGTAGAATTCCATGTAATTTAGTCCTACGAATGAAATACTGTAATAATGTGAACAGTCCTGTGGCCAGTTTGTCCAAGTAATGTTTAATTTCGCTTAACGAATGTTAAATTAACAGTATGTTCATTTTTAACGCTTTGTTAATCTATTTTCCATTTGTTCAACATAATTTTGTTTAAGATAACCAACACTTAACTATAACGTCTGTTAGCAATATTTTAACTACTCAACAGCAGTTGGTATTGATTCTGCACATGTAAGACAATTTTTGATTGGCTAAAATTAATCTCTAAATTCTATATTATAGAGTGAGTCATGAAACTTGCATAAAATGACAACCTGTTATAGTAGGCCACGCTCCATAAGCAAACAGTTGACACAACGAATAGGGATTATAAAGAATGGACACTGAGCGAATTTTCCTGTGTTTTGTTTCTCTGTGCGCCAGGGTATAGTTCCACTTTCAAGCGCTAGAGGTTAGTGTAATCGAGCATATGCTAAGAAAATTGAGAATAGAGTTGAGACACAGGATCCAAACATCGCCTACCTTATTGCATAATCCAGTAACGCTTTGCTGAACATCTTACATCATGCTTCAAATAAATTCAAGTTCACAGCTTTTCCTTATTTCTCAGTGACAAACTAGTTGTAATAATAATATTTTATATTTCAGATATCATAAATTATATTATAAAATAATATAATACATTATAATATTAAGTATCGAATTCGTTTAATATTTGTATATAATATAATATAGGTATATGGCTCTACTTCTCGTAAGAGTTTTGTTTTTCCATTTTCAGCGCTATCATATCATACTTTAATTGTTGTTGGGGTCAACGTCTCAACTCTCATTATAAAGGAACTCTAGAGTCTAGACATTACAGTTAATGACGGATTTATTATTTTATGGATCCAATTTATTTTATTTGAGTACATAATGTACCTAGATGTATTAATTATGTGTTATATTTCCGCTGTGTCGACTGCTAGCTGGTGTGATGTCAGCGCCAACTCTAGGTAGAAAGCAGAATCTCACGCTGTAGCTGGCTTGAAGGTCATTGAAATCAGTCCGGCTACATCAAAGGTACCGACGCGAAGTGTCCATTCTTTATAATCCCTATTCGATGGTTCACAAATGAAAGTTGTAGGTGACGTGCTGAATAATAATTACTAAGTAAGGTTATATTTCCTCATTGTTATTATGGATACGAAATACGAAAGAAATAAAATAACACTGATGTATTTACACAGTCCAAAGTATTTTTTAAATGTTATATTACCAGTCATATGCTAAACATTCCCTACAGAGAGACACAAAATATTAATTTCGCAACTTCTGTTCGAACAGCTGTGGAGACATCGGCCATATTTAACTAACTGTTAAACGAGTTAACTGCCCGAAATCCTACATTTAAAATTAACAAACTGTTAACAATCTGTTAAACCAAACTGGTGTTGAAAACATACAATTTTATTAATTAACAAACTGTTTAGAGATAAACAGTCATTAAATTTTCTAAAAATACTTGGAAAAACCGGCCATAAGTCCTACAACAGATTTTAGATTTGGACATACAAGGAAAGAATATGCTGAAGACAGACTTCAATTGCTCTGCTGAACAATTTGCTAAACAGAATAAAACTCATTCATTCTCTGTATCTTTCATTTCACTTTTTAAAGAAAAGTGACTCATAACACAATATTTCTTTACACAGGGAAAATCATTAAGAGAATCCCTATCGTCAGAGACAACCGCATCATCAACGGCGTGGATGCTAATCCAGGAGAATTCCCGAGCCAGGTAAATTGTAGTTCACATACAAGACATGAAGTTATAGCTTAAGAAGTATTTTCGTTCTGAACATGTAAACGTTTACTAATCACTCAAATATGAGGCGTTCCATAACAGAAGGGCGAACCTGCCAAATGTACCATTAGAGATAAATCGTTGTTCAAAGTATTTTACCTGTAAACGAGATAAGGGCGAAGCCGCAAGGACTCGTCTGTAAATAATGATAATTACTTTGTACACTGAAAATTGCAATTAAATGTCCAATTTAATATTCCAACTTAATAGTGATCATAGATGACATTATAAATTCATCAATATTATGGGAATAATTTGAAAACAGTATATTAGAAAAAGCAAAGGGCATAGAACGAATTAAATAGTGGGAGACATTAGTAATGATAATAATAATAATAATAATAACAATAACAATAATAACAATAATAATAACTTATTTGCATTTTTTCGACATAGTTATAGACGGTAATAGGTGGAGACAAAAAAACCTACAAACACTTCTAAATGAAAAAAGTTGAAAAATCAGGGCCGAAATGTATTTTTATATATATTGCAATATTAACTCATTTTTAATTGTCAATATTAAAATTTAAAACATTTTAATAAATTATATAATTTACTTCTATAGTCATTTTCACATTAATAAATATATCTATATATTTTAAAAAGTGCAATTTAAATATTCAAAACTCTGTAAATAGGAGAAAAATAATGAAAATTGGTTTTTACTTTTATTTAAATTGTACATAGAAGTCCTACTTTTTTTTTTATTAAATTTCACGTACATTTTCATTTTAATGTTACAGCTCTCCCTTCAGAGACCAACAAGTCACAGCTGTGGAGCCTCCATTTTGAACGAGAATTGGGCCCTCACAGCAGCACATTGTGTGTACGGGTATGTTACAGATCAGCAAATCATACACGTACTGTAATTAAATTTATTTATTATTATCTTATGATTTGTTTATGTACGGAGGAATTCAGCATTCACTGTCACACCATAGCTGACAATAGTTGAACCGATTATTTTTGAAAGGTCATATTATATCCACTTTTTTTCAATTTTGCAGGAGAAGCAAAGAAGCTATTTATTTTGATAATGGTAATCAGTAGGCTTCGAGACTTCGGACCCGATACAATAAGTTTACTGTGCATGTACTATAGGTTGTTGACTCGCTGCAGGTACTGAAAGGTAGAGATGTGTTGAGGTAACAACGTTGCTATTTAGAATAGAGTACGGTAGTATGGGGAAACGCACACATATGTACATTCTGAAAGTAAATATACATTACACAATGACAATGTCAAAAGAATGTGAAAAGCATTTATTCTCCTGTCTTTTATAAGCATTTGTGTTTAATTATACACAGTGTTAATGGTGGAAATAAGCATGTAGCAATTTTAATTTCTTCATTTATCCTATTGGTCGTCTTTAGGAAGTGCAGTTACAGTACCGAATTGCAATGTACTACAAGATACATTTTCAGTGTCTCAAACGTAAATCTTTTTCAGTTGTCTACCAAACACAGTTTGTACTGTGAAAACATGCGCTCTACGTCTAATGATTATATAGAAGCAAAACGAAAAAAACCTAACATCATTGCAGTTTCTAAGAGACAGTCATTCATTCTCGGGTGACTCTATGTCCACTAATTTGCTGTTTATGTTACACAATGTTCCATATCCGTTATTTTTACATAAAATTGATTTCCACTTCTATTTTACACGTTCAGTAACCGGTGTACTTGGTGTCTCATTAATTTTCTGTGTCATTTCCTCAACTAATTTGAGGGCTTCCGGCATTTCTTGCTCTGACTTTTCTAACCGTGTGATAGTTTCAAGCACAGTTTGAAAATACATTTGTATGAAAACCAAATTATTCGTCAGAGCCTTCAAATCCAGAGTGTTTTCCTTTGCGTATTTGTTGGCATTCATTCTACAGCACCCCCACCCACTGTACGCTTTACCACTATACTCAATACGCCGTTATGCGGATTTCCCACTGAACTGCTCTATTGGATCCGAAGTCTCGAACCTAGTAATCAGATATTTTTTATTCGACGACACAGGTGTAAAGTTACATTTCCATGCATAAACTAGTGATAACGTCACTGAAACTTCACTGTAAAAAAATATTTATGATGGACTTGTGCCCATTTAATAATAAAAAGTAAGTAAATAGTACATTCTGCAACGAGCCTATAATGGTAGTAATTAAGACGCGATTACGTTTATGATACGAGCGCAAGCGAGTTTCATAATTTTCATGTGAGCGTCTTAATTATCATTATAGGCAAGTTTCATACGACTTTTTATGCTCGGCCATATTTCTAACTTGAAATTATTCATAAGTATTCATGTTATTCTTATCTGACTGGGGAGCGGAACTGACCTTGTGCAATATCTCGTAAATTGTGAGATATGCGCAGACGCGAAAGTATTGATTTTTTCCGAGAAAGAAATGTCGACATTGACCTTGATATAATCTAGAGAGTAAAATAAACATTAATCTTGATATAACTTTTAAATTGAATTAGATATTGAAAAAAGAGATGACAAATTGAATTATTTGAATATTATTTACAATTAACGCTAATTATTATAGTAACAGAACTCACTTTATTTAAAAAATAGGTGATTTATTGATTTATTGTTGTCTTTCGATTGCATATCTGAGAATAATCGATACTTGCTCTTTCATATTGCTACAATGGTATTTTCTGATTGGTGGAACACCTGAACTTTAAAGAATAGGTGTACTTTAATGAGGTCCACTAAGGGGCTGCTACCAGGTATATAATTACTACATTTCGGCATGTTCGAGAATAAACAATTAAATGAATTTTTATGTTCTTAAATGTGTTTTAACCATTACTGACTAACAAATACTTAAGAATTTAACTGTTACGAACATTATTTTGCTAAGGCAATATCTCTTATTTCTGAAATAAAGCAATTTAAAAGCATAAAAGCTTTTGCGTTTCTTCATTAAACACTTCCTCTGAAGTTTTCAGTCATCTTCATTGCTTTTTTCTTCTATCGGCCACTGGAGAATTTCTTCTTAAAATTGAAGATATTCAGAAAGTACATACTGCATAACTTTGCTGACATCTTCAACTTTCTCTTTATTTATTGAAACTTTTCCATAATATGCTTCACTTTCAAGTAGTTTCAAGTCTTTAGGATACATCGCATTAGTTCCATGCAGTAACTTGAATGTGTGTGTGTCATTACTTCATTAATATATATTCATGTGCAACCACTGTACTCGGGGCTTTCTTTTCACGACTTTAGGTATATAGAATTCCCAACTTAACACTCAGGTTTATAATAATTCATTGTATATGTCAGTAGGAAGATCGAGACCAAACTACTAAAACCTGATCCCTGAAACATACACCTTGACCTTGTAATTTTTCTGTCATGTACGTATGTGATTTCCTTACGATTCCTGTTTCGTGTCATACTTGCTTTCAAGGAATGTACGAGGTGCGGCAGAGGATTCGGACGATTTTCAAATGCAAATAGCTTAGAACAAATCTATTACTGCCAAAAAAGCTGGCAATGTATCTCATTTGGTTGACATACATTTAGACTGTCTTGAAAATTATGTCCGTCTCTCTCTATGCACTCTTCAAGTCTTTCCATCAATGTTGGCGATTTCCTGGGCAATGACAATCTTCAAGTCATCAGTTGTTTGGGGCCTGTTTACGTACACTTTGGACTTCAGGTAACCCCACAGAAAGTAATAGCAGATGGTAAGGTCACGCGAGCGGGGAGGCCAGGGAATGTATGTATGTATTTATTTACACTGCAAGTGGGCAAGCACCCGGTGGCAGTGGTATACACAATATAAACAATACACAATAAAATGATAAAAAATACACAATAAAATTTACAATACACAATACAATTATTATACAATACACAATACAATTTAACACAATAATTATAATTAATAATAAAACATAAATAAAATACCTAATTTTACAATACAACCTACATAATTATGTATAGGCCCTACATAAGTTTCAATAGTCTTTCACTTTACTCTCATCTCACTCACTGTAGTGGCAATATGACGCATTTCACTGTCACTTTAGCACACATTTCACTGACACTATAGAACACATTTCATTGACGCTATAAATTATCACTGATCGGAACTATTCACTGCACTGTAAAACCATAACTTCACTGACTCACCTCGCTTCACTGATACAACAGTTCAAATAAGTCAAATAATTACACCCTTATGCATACTTATAAACAGAACTACATTTAAGCTAAACATTTCTAGTCTAAGGCCCTCTTACACGCTATTTTTAAATAATTTACAATTCAAACCAAGGAAGTAACTCGTCAGGCTAAATAAATACATGTCACCTTAAAAATTAAATGCTAAATGTCACCTTAATTTGCACTTTATACATAACATTTTAATTATTCTTGAATCTCCTTAAGGAAGGACAGCCCTCAAAGACCGCTGCAGGTAGGTCATTCTAATCATTTATGTTCTATTTCAAAATGAGAATTTACCTACATCCGTTTTCTGTTTCCTACATTTTATTTTAAAATCATGATCGTTCCTACCTACCGTCGCCACGCCGAGAAATGATGTACCCTGGAAACATGCGGCGCAGAACTGTCATTGAATTTTCTGCCGTATTAGCCGTGGCAACATCTTGCTCAAACCATACAATTTGTCCATCGATCTCACGTAGACGCCTAAGCAGTTCTGGTAGAAGAAGTGTCCTTAGCATTTCGACGTTGCTATTCACTGTCACAGAGTTCCAGTTCTCTTAAAAAAATACGGGTACTGTAACTTCTGCACAGTGAAACGGACGCTCGTGTAGTTTTTTTAGGATTTTCGGGGGCCCAATATCTAAAGTTCTGCTTATTAACATAACCATTTAAATGGAAATGTGTCTCGTCACTCATGTACATAACTTCATCAGCCAAAATTTCCACCATTCTCTCGGCGAATGTCCTGCGCTGGACATAGTCTCCCTCATTCAATTCCTGAACAATCTTAGGTTTATATGGGTGAAACTTAAGACCTGAATGCAATATTCGGCGCACAGAACGGTCTGAAAGTCGCAGTGCTAAGGTAAGCGTTCACTACATCGTATCGCACTGCTCGTACGAAGCGCACGCAACGGATATTTTAAGTGCAGTGCGTTCACTGTAACGGCTCCACCTCATCGCCTCATCGGATTCCCCTATCAGCCGTTTAAAACATGACGTCTTACGATATTGACATTGCTGAAAGCAGAGGAGTTGAGGTTAGGTCTATTAATTACGTCTGTTAGCGAATAAGAATTTGTAATTGCTTCATGCGTCTTAATAATAATAATAATAATAATAATAATAATAATAATAATAATAATAATAATAATTTTTTTAATCTGACAGGATTAAGGGCATAAGGCCTTCTTACATCCTACCAGATAGCACATATAAATACAAAAAAATACAAACACTGATGAAAATGATACAAATTAAGTTAAAGCCCTATAGAGGGTCAACAGAGTCAAAAGTACATTATAGTGCTCTCATCGAGCTAATACAACGAAAAGAAAGAAAACAGAGATAGCAATGATGATATTGATAACTGACAACAATAATAATAATAATAATAATAATAATAATAATAATAATAATAATAATAATAGTAGCAATAATAATAATAATAATAATAATAATAATAATTTTATTTAATCTGACAGGATTAAGGCCATAAGGCCTTCTCTTACATCCTACCAGATACAAAAAAGAAATACAAACACTGATGAAAATGATACAAATTAAGTTAAAGCCCTATAGAGGGTCAACAGAGTCAAAAGTACATTATAGTGCTCTCATCGAGCTAATACAACGAAAAGAAAGAAAACAGAGATAGCAATGATGATATTGATAACTGACAATAATAATAATAATAATAATAATAATAATAATAATAATAATAATAATAATAATAATAATAATAGTAGCAATAATAATAATAATAATAATAATAATAATAATAATTTTATTTAATCTGACAGGATTAAGGCCATAAGGCCTTCTCTACATCCTACCAGATACAAAAAGAAATACAAACACTGATGAAAATGATACAAATTAAGTTAAAGCCCTATAGAGGGTCAACAGAGTCAAAAGTACATTATAGTGCTCTCATCGAGCTAATACAACGAAAAGAAAGAAAACAGAGATAGCAATGATGATATTGATAACTGACAATAATAATAATAATAATAATAATAATAATAATAGTAGCAATAATAATAATAATAATAATAATAATAATAATAATAATAATAATAATAATAATTTTATTTAATCTGACAGGATTAAGGCCATAAGGCCTTCTCTTACATCCTACCAGATACAAAAAAAAAGAAATACAAACACTGATGAAAATGATACAAATTAAGTTAAAGCCCTATAGAGGGTCAACAGAGTCAAAAGTACATTATAGTGCTCTCATCAAGCTAATACAACAGAAAGAAAGAAAACAGAGATAGCAATGATGATATTGATAACTGACAATAATAATAATAATAATAATAATAGTAGCAATAATAATAATACTAATAATAATAATAAATACATTACATATTAATTTTCAATTTTACAACAGCATAGCTACAATATTTACTATATGTCATGGGTTAAGGTGAAGTTGCGCAACCTGACATGTGTTCAACAAACAATTCCACGAACTAGAATGTGATTTTTTAATATAAATTTGAATTTTGATATTATCCGACAGTATCTGACGTGGTCAGGGAGAGAATTCCAGAGGCGTGGAATAGATATGCTGAAAGATGATGAGTAGAAGGATGTTCTGTGCAGAGAAATAGAGAGAAGGTACATCTTCCGGGTTCGAGGTAGTGAAAGGTAAACAAAACGAGATGCTAGGTAAGAGGGTGTGGAGGTGTGGATGATTTTAAATAGTAATAAGAGAGAGTTGAAGAATCTTCTTTCTTTAAGTGGACTCCAAGACGACATTACTGAAAACAGAGGAGTTGAGGTTAGGTCTATTAATTACGTCTGTTAGCGAATAAGAATTTGTAATTGCTTCATGCGTCTTAATTGAAGAGGAAGAAACGAAAGAGATATTGGTTACATAATAATGTGACAGCCGCGTGAGATTCGATCTCACGACCAGCAGAAGGAAGTGCAAGGTCGGCCGTGACGGGCAGGTTGCGCGCGCATCTGTTTCCTGGGGCATGTGCTGTGGGGAGAAAGGGGAATGAGCGATCGCGGAAGAGAGGAGAGGGGTCCGGATTGTTCGAGTGACGCTTGGAAATATCCAGAACTCGAACTTTCTAGTCTACGTCGCTGTGGGTATAAATTACGAACGCGAGTGAACTTGGGTCACCACACCTGTGGAGTAACGGTTAGCGCGTCTGACCGCAAAACCAGGTGGCCCGGGTTCGATTCCCTGTCGGGGCAAGTTATCTGGTTGAGGTTTTTTTGCGTTATTCGATAGCGTAATGGTAGCGTTCAGGCCTCTTATTCGTGAGGCCCTGCGTTCGCCTACAACCTCGTGCTTTACAGTCCACACCTGTGGAGTAACGGTCAGCGCGTCTGGCCGCGAAACCAGGTGGCCCGGGTTCGAATCCCGGTAGGGGCAAATTACCTGGTTGAGGTTTTTTCTGGGGTTTTCCCTCAACCCAATATGAGCAAATGATGGGTAACTTTCGGTGCTGGACCCCGTACTCATTTCACTGGCATTATCACCTTCATTTCATTCAGACGCTAAATAACCTAGATGTTGATACAGCGTCGTAAAATAACCCAATTAAAAAAAACGAAACGACCCAGATATTAAAAAAACAGTAGCTCTCTGTAGTGTTGTGGTAAGATGAATGACTTTAATATATGGGGACCCAAGTTCGAGCCTGAGCTAAACTTTTGACCTGGTTGGCGAGTTGGTATAGTGCTGGCCTTCTATGCCCAAGGTTGCGGGTTCGATCCCAGGCTAGGTCGATGGCATTTAAGGAAATGCGACAGGCTTGTCAGTAGATTTACTGGCATGTAAAAGAACTCCTGCGGGACAAAATTCCGGCACATCCGGCGACGCTGATATAACCTCTGCAGTTGCGAGCGTCGTTAAATAAAACATGACTTAATGACTCGTTATCAACTCATCCTGCCTAAGGTTTTTCCGTGGTTATCCTAAGGCGCTAAGACAAATGTCGGGATGAGCCCTACAAGAAATGGGCCACGGACCTGCACTCATATCCCCATGAATCTCCCTAATTAACTCTAAATTAATTAACAATTACATCTCTCCCCCCTGTTCGCAATTGAGCCATCATATAGCCAAATGGCTGGTCTCGAATTGAGACAAATCAACAAGGCTCATGACAACAATCACCTCCTACATAATAGCCAAATTGGCTAGTCTCTTATATGAGACAACTCATCCTGCCTAAGGTATTCCGTGGTTTTCCTCAGGCGTAAGACAAATGTCGGGATGAGCCCTATAAGAAATGGGCCACGGACGTATATGCCCTTCCCCATATATATTTCCCTTTATTGTAAACGACGTATGCCCTAGTTCAGAACATATATAAATTGTCTATTAAATATAGGTCACTCAATTAGTCGCAATTGAAAGAACAGGGACCTCTCAAATTGCAGATTTAGATTTCACGGCGCTTCTTCCGACGGCCTTCACATGCTTTGTCATCGAACAATAGATGACAGCGTCTTGCCATCCTAACGGCAAACACCAGCCAGCTCTTCCTCTTCCCGTTCCGTGATCACTTGATCAAATCTCAGTCCTGCGTATGTGGTACCTAAGAGGTTACGTCCAATTTCGGCTTCCCCTTCAAAATTTTCTAGAGTTCCTTCAGTGGAGCAGCGTACCCCGGAGTGAGACTAGTGGCCAACAGGCTTGGAGCTCACATATTTAGTTTTGTACAGCCCCCAACCCCTTGCAAGGACGCGTTTTGCGTACTTTTAAAATTTTTCCTCCCACTTCTCTTTCGATTTTTCGAACTTGGGTCAGTCAGTCAGTAGTTGTTGCAGTGTTGTAGTTAGTGAACAGCAAGCCAGCCAGTCTTGTGTAGCAGTGAAACCAGCTTCGAGACCGGAGTCCGACTTGAGTGTGTCCGCAGCTGTGTGAGCATTTGAAGCCCTGAGTTCGAGTGCAGTGGACTGTCTCTGAAGGTCTGTGGTATGAGATACTGTGAACTCGAGTGACTGAGCTAGAGGAACTGTGAACTGAGAACTGACAGTTCTGATTCGTAAATAGTGCTTTGTGAACATTAGTTAAAATTGACAGTTCATTGTTGTTCTCAATAATCCAAGTAAATTGTCATTGTCGTCTGTGGAGTGCAATAACGAATATTGTGTTGCTGTGTGGAGAGCAAATCCCATTGTTGACGGGAGTGGAATTAAATTGTAGAAAGTGAAGAGTTATTGTTAAGAATAAAACTACATTATTGCTTTGAATTTTAAAGTTACAATATATATGTAAGAAACGACTTAATTACTAGAATGGAAACGCTTCAAATTATATAATTCTTTGCCATTTTCTACAAGCGAAATAAGTTTTCCGACTGCCATTTTGGCGCGACACTGAACGTGACACACCATAATAGTATCAGTTGACCAATTAAAATTATTTATTAAAGAAGGCCATGATCGCACGCATCGGAAAAGTTGCTCATCCGAGAAACGTGGACGGATTTGCCGAGAGCCGATGCGTGCGATACGATGTAGTGAACGCGGTTACATAACAATTACAGCAAAGATTGTCTTTTTCCGATCCGTGCGATTCGTCCGATGAGTGCGATACTATGTAGTGAACGCTTAGCTCTGTATCCCGCCGTCTAGCTGATCGATGTGGACTCTTCGTAACAGCCACTCTTACTCGCTCAATTTTATCTGGCATTCGTACACTTCGAACGTGTCCTGGTGGTTTCTTCTTGCAAGTTGATGCTGATAATCGAAAGTTTTGTACCCATCTCAATATGGTATTGCGAACAGGAAGGGCTCCGTGGTGGCCAACATTAAAATGCTGGGTTTTCACGGCTGAATTACCATTCTTGAAAAATGTCTCGATAACGAAAGTACGATGCTCCGAGCTCCATATTTCCGTGACTACACAAAATGGCACCAAAAATGCTGACAAACGACGGTCGATCGATATCCATAGCTCAGTTAACGGCCTTCTAAAACCGTCCGATTTCTTTGCCGCACCTTATACTAATATCACAGTCTACTATATACAGTCACGAAGCTTAATACTTACTAAATATGCAAACGTAAACAGTTGAAATATCCATCCATTGATAGTTGCTCACCACCAGGATCGCTACTATCACCTCATCACAGACTCTTTCCCTAGTAGACGATAAAATGTATTGTACTTTAGATATCGTGTTCTTTTGAAAAAGTTAGCACTTTCCTTCCACTATTGAAATATGAAATACATAAGGTTTATATATTATTTTCATAAAATGTATATATTATATTCTATAAACTCAACTTCCTAGATCTTTCGGAAGAAAGATAGCTCTAACCTATTTTTCTTACAATTTATAGTACTACAAACGTCTCCTTGTCCCATATTATTATTCAAATTATTGTATTATACCACTCCTATGAAATTAGTGTACGTACGATTGTGTTACTTCGTCTCTTAGGTAGTAGATAAATAGATTAGTCAATTGTAGTATTAAAATACAGACAAATAGAATGTGACGGGTGTCATATATGATATTATGTTTAATAAAATTATAATGTATAATTGCGAATATAGGAATATAACTTAAATATAGTAAACATAACCTATAACATACATATGTAGTGGCAGGGCATTGGAGATCACTAAAATTAGACAGAAGGGGGCAACTGGTACAGTAAACATAACCTATAATTTCAACATCTAAATATTCGTGCGGTGCAACTGAAAATTATTGAATCATTCATAAATGAATGTACAAGAATTTCGCAATATTTAATCGAAACAAAGGTAGGTATCACACACACACACGAACAACGTAATTTTCACACCAAAAATAATATTACACATTAACTCGCAAGGAATTATGTCTGAAGTGTCCCCTAATCATTGTTTTAAATTTTATTAATACAATTGCATTACATTTTATAGAAATATATGTTACTCTTTATGCATTCCAATTAATTTATATGGTTGAAACGCCGCCCTTCGTGATCAGGTTAAGCGAGTCACATGGCCTGCCTTACGGCCTGTATTAGATCACGATGGCAGTGACACAGTCTATTGTTCCTAGTACTCACACCGCTCCAAGCGGCTAGCAACTATCGCGAGAAATGCAACTCGTTGGCAAAAAATCACCCCAAGCTTCATGACTGTATATAGTAGACTGTGCTGATATCACAGTCTACTAAATACAGTCACGAAGCTTGAGTTTTGAGGGTGCTAGAAACAATAGACTGTGACGGTCCTATTTTGCATTGCCTGTAATGAGGCGATATTAGCGATCCTAGTGGTGAACAACTACCTAATGTTTGCATATTTACTACGTATTGAGCTTCGCGACTGTATATACTAGATTGTGCTAATATACTAATCACTAGACGCATTGAATAACAACGACTGTACTTACGTGCAAAATGTATTTTTTAACAAATGACTCTACAATTTGTAATATACGTTTCAGGTCTTCTACATCATCTATAACACTTTATGCAGGATCAATTTATCTTAGCGGTGGAGGTACAAGACATTACGTATCTCAAATTATTGTCCACGAAAGCTACGATGAGTACGACTCCTGGAAAAATGATATTGCTGTTATTAAGGTAAGATCCCGAAAAGAAAACTTTTTCTTCAAAATTATTTGAAAAGTAATTTATGAGTAAGGAGCGGATTCCTATGTAATTAAATATTGTTTTTGCGTGTGATAAAACACAATTAACAAAGTTAAAAATTTCGAACATAAAGTTTCAAGTTTAATACCCGAATTTTATTTCACATAAAAACACATATTTTCACAAAAAAAATATGTAAATATATATATTCAGGAAATCTATAATAAATACATAAATCTTGGAGTTTTTTTACTTAAACAATTTTTTACAAGATCTTTTAGATATTTTAAAACTAAATCAATTATAGCATTCAGAAGTACGTTATCTTTTTTTTAAGAATTCTTTGTTGCTTCTTGTTTCTAAGCGCTGTGAGAACTGCTAGGTAGCATATCAGTGTTATTATTAGAGAATAAATTAACATGGACAAGGAGGAGAGATCTTGCAACACATAATTAGGAACGTTTATTGTTGCTGAAGATGATTTCATTCCACGCTTTGTTTGTGAAACACAACAGATAAGAGCTCGCGTATGAACATTGTTTAATTTAAACAAATCTCTCGCCTCTCGCTCATGTCTATCAAGTAAGGCAATATATCTTGTTTTGATTCCCTGTTATCGGGCTTCGTCGATCAATCCTTCAAGATATACTGAAAGATGGTTATTTAAAAAGCGATTTAGCTTTCCTATTAGCAAAAATTTAAGCTTTTTGTGTGACACCATAAAATCTCGAAACACCCAAAAACCCTGTTGTCTGAAACAGGGAGGTGCGTGCCGTGGAAATTACACTAGACTCGCTACCAGGTTCAGAAGCACAATTACTAAGGAACAAATTCCAGAATGTGTTTGGGAAAAACAGTGGATATAAAAAATGTGTAAAGTTGCTGAAGTATTGGAGGATGTGTCCGTAGGTGAAATTGACAATGTATGTGTTTGTGACATTCCTCTCTTTAAATATGCATTTCTGAGGTCCTGTGATGTGGAAAGATCGTTTTCACAGTATAAGTCCTTGTTCAGAGATAATCGGCATGCATTTGTGATGGAGAATTTTGAGATGACCTTTGTTGTTCACTGCAATTCTCGGCCAACTATTAGCACTCAAGTGTGGTTAGTGAGTATCTAGTAACAGTTTTTTTTTTCAAGCTAAGTAAGATATTTTTGTCACATTAAAAAATATATATATATTTTATTTTTAGCAAATATTTTGGTACTTTTTAGCACATAAAAATAAATATATTTAAATTTTTAGCACATAAAAAATCCGCTCCCTATTTATGAGTACCGTTACCAAACATATTTTTCAATACTTAATGTACAGGGTGTAAAAAGGTTATTTTACTTCGTGTCAGGAATGATAGCGGAGGTAAAAATAAAGATTTATTTTCTTGACAAAAGCCTCTCAGACTTGCCTTTTCGGTGCTATGAGTTAATAAGTGTTGTCAAAAAATGTTGTTCAGAGATGCGATTCAAACTGCCTTCCGTTTAACCGAATTCACAACTGATTTTTACGCACTTTTAATGTCAATTATTTTCATATAGCCATTGATGGCATTGTCATAATCTTCCATGTCTTCTCTATCGTCTGTAAAAGTTGTATTTCATTTCGTTGACCTTAAACGACAGGAGAGTTCATTATGTGTAGTGCTGTGCTAAGTCTAAAGGTAAAAAATTCGCATCACAAACATATGTTACACTACTGTTTTATACATCAGGGTCTTTAGCAGTATTATGTATCTACAATACCGTTTCCCAGTCATTCAGTTTTTTAGTAGGACATACTAAACCACCAAAAGAAGAACTTAATCTAAAAAATCTCCTTCGTGCTGGCTTAAAATGATCAATATTATTTTATTATTGAAATTCTTGAAAGAAAATGCATGTTATCTTCAAAATATTTTGGATTCTAAACCAGTTCTGAATGGAAATCATTCTGAAAGTGAAATCAATGAACATGAATAAGAATATTTGGTACTATAGAAGAAAATTGCAAGGGAAAAATTGTTCCGGGGCCGGGTATCGATCCCGGGACCTCTGGTTGAACGTACCAGCGCTCTTACCAACTGAGCTACCCGGGAACTCCACCCGACACTGTCTCAACTTTTCCCTTTATATCCACACAACTCGCGTGGGCTGACGAAACGCCAGAGACCCACATCGAGTGCACACAATCTCTGTGTGACTTGGAATTGTGGTTTTCTGTTAACGTACACAGTAACGTATATATTATGCAAATCTAGTCTTTCAGGTAATGCTCCTGCAAAACAGATTTGAATAATTTCAAGGGAAAAATTGTTCCGGGGCCGGGTATCGATCCCGGGACCTCTGGTTGAACGTACCAGCGCTCTTACCAACTGAGCTACCCGGTGAGCTACGGTGTCGGGTGGAGTTCCCGGGTAGCTCAGTTGGTAAGAGCGCTGGTACGTTCAACCAGAGGTCCCGGGATCGATACCCGGCCCCGGAACAATTTTTCCCTTGCAATTATTCAAATCTGCTTTACAGGGAGCATTACCTGAAAGACTAGATTTGCATAATATAGAAGAAAAGTTTTCATCTCTAACATAGTTTCAGAATTGATTTTCTTAATACATATGTTTTTCTTCTTATTAATTTAAAAGAAATGCTATTTTGTTTCTACGGTATATTTCCATACAAAATATAGGGCTTATCTCAAAAACTCTTATTGTATATTATTTTAATAAGTAGAAGTCCTTTTTTTTATTTTAGTAGGTTATTTTAAGACGCTTTATCAACAGCTTAGGTTGTTTAGCGTCTGAATGAGATGAAGGTGATAATGCCGGTGAAATGAGTCCGGGGTCCAGTACAGAAAGTTACCGAGCATTTGCTTATATTGGGTTGAGGGAAAACCCCGGAAAAATCCTCAACCAGGTAACTTTGCCCCGACCGGGAATCGAACCCGGGCCACCTGGTTTCGCGGCCAGACGCGCTAACCGTTACTCCACAGGTGTGGACTTGAAGTCTTAATCTACTATTATTCATTCAATAAAGTTCGTGTATGTTAGTAAAACAACACTTTTCTATTGGTTTTAATGCCTAGATATCTAATTTAAGAGGTCTAAGACTTTCTATTCTATGAAATAACGACTGAAGTTTTCCATAATTTATTTAGAAATATTTAAAATTTGGTTGAGTTTAAATTATAACTGGTGTTGGTTTTGAATAATTTATACAGTCTAAAATATTATACAAAATAAATGATGCGATTATATGGCTTTATGCCAGTAAAAGTATTGAGAACAATATTTTTAGTCTTAGTACAATCTATAATACAGTATGGAATTATAGGACGGTGTGGATTATCACAGAGTACCATTCGCCCATTAATATTACTACATAAAAGAATTATTAAAATATGTTTAAGGAGAAACTTTGATCATCCAATTCATATCACAATATATAAAGAATTTAATGTTTTAAATATCAAACTAATTTATATGTATACTATTTTGAATCACTACCATAAATATCAAGCTAAATTTATATCATCCGATCACGGCCACAACACAAGAAGATACGATATTTCGCTCCCCTCATTGAACCAAAACGTAAGACTGTAGCAGGTCTAAGGCACAGTTCTAATTACGGTCCAAGATTATATAATGATTTTATAAAGAGGAATCCTAAATTAAAATTATTAAACAATACATTATTCAAAAACAAGTCCTTGAACTGTTTTTAAAAATATAATCATGTAAATTCTTATTCTTTATTTTTTTTCTTTTTCTGTCACTTTAACAATGTTGTATTCTTAACTTAGTATGTTTATGTATAGGCTATGGCACCGTTTTGCTTGTTTTTGTTTGTTTTTTTCTTATTCTTTTTCAACTTTGTGTAATTACATGCAACAGTTTCAATGAAATTATTATTATTATTATTATTATTATTATTATTATTATTATTATTGTTTCTTCTATCCAGTTTTCATTATTGGTCACACCCGACCTCAAGCATCTTGCTTTTTCGGGTGTGACCCAGTTACATTGTATTTATACAATAATTTGTAATATGTAGGCTATTTTTTTAATAATAATAATATTAATTAATACTATACACTTGAGCTACATTAGGCATTGCAGCCCGAAAGAGCAGAAGCTCGTGCTCGGGCGCAGTTCAGATCAGTTATAAAAATATATCACAAAATTAAGAGAGTTCATTGAGCACAATAACATTAATAAATGGTAAAATACATACAGCATGTAATAATAGGGTCTATATACAAATAGAAAATACAGAAGTACATAAATATTAGAGTAAGAATTTTAACTCAATTAGCTTAAATTAAATAATTAATCTGATTTGTTTCTTAAATCTATGTGTGTTAAGTGTACTTAGCTCAGGGTAAGCTCTAATTAATGTATTATATATTTTGGGTCCAAAATTTCTGCTGTGTTTTAATCCAGCAGTTGTGTGGCATTTGGGAGTATTTAGAAAGAAACTGTAGTTTTGTCTCGTCTGGTATTCATGAGGATCATATTTAAATTTATTGTGGTTTTTATGGAAGTAAATCAGCAATTTTTGTTTATAAATTTGTTCTAGATTTGAATTTGAATTCCTGAAAAATTAATTTTGTTGGGTAATCAAAAGGTTTATATAGACAAATTTTGATCATTCTTTTTTGGAGCAAATTTAAAGGACGGAGAGTCGATTTTGCCATTCTTCCCCAACCTAAAATACCATACTGAATTATTGATTGAAACAGAGCTAAGTACACAGTACGCAGAACATAAACAGGTAAATAAGAGCGTAGAATGGAAAATTTGTGGATTGTTTTACGCAATCTGTTACACAGGAAAGAGATATGCTTGTCCCATTTTAAATGTTGGTCAATAATAATGCCTAAATATTTAACTTGTGAGGATATACTCAAAGCGTTACATGAGCAAGTAGGTAGGTTACAATCATGTATAGTTATACTTATATTATTATTTATTTCTAGTTGCTCAAGGCCATGACTATGACATTTGTAAACAATTTCGAATTTCGAAGAATATTCATATACAAGTATTAAAATAGTATTGTAAAATCTTTGTTATTGTATATATGTAATAAAATTTCCACATTGTTATAATAATTTCCCATTGTTTTTCTCAAAACCTAGGTTTTCAACTTAACCTGTTATTGCATCCAGCGCCTGTACTATTGAAAATAGATGCTTCAAAATTACTTTTTTCCACATACATCAAATTTTTCAAGAATTTGGCGTTACATCCTTTTTCCGGGGAGGCCTTCAATTCATTATTTAACGAGTCTCTCCGCTGTTTTAATGTAAATTATTTACTTACATTTCTAGCAACTTACTGACCAGTTACCAATTCTTTTCCGAACCTTTTCTTTTAATTATGAATACTTAATTTATCTCCAACCACTAAAATGTCAAATAATCCTCATAAACATACGTAAAAACTTGACAATCTCCATTTAGCTATTACTAACACTTTAATATATATTTTTAAACTACTTCACTTTATTTCAATGTCGGTTACTGTTATATTAAATGTTACATTATTTTTCAGGTCTCGAACCCCTTCCAAATCGATGGAGTGAATGTGAAACCCATTTCTCTGCCAGCTCAAGGACAAAATCCTGCTGATGGCGCACTTGCAACAGTCATTGGTTGGGGCGGAATTTCAGTATGTAAGAGTTCATTTTAAAACTTCTTTAAAGATCTTAATAGTAACTTACATTATGCAACTAGCCTATAATGGTAGTAATTAAGACGCGAGTATGTTTATGAAACGAGCGCAAGCGAGTTTCATAATTTTCATACGAGCGCCTTAATTACCATTATAGTCAAGTTTCATACGACTTTTTATGCTCGACCATATTTCTAATTTGAAATTATTCAGAAGTATTCATTTTATTCGTATCTAACTGAAGAGCGGAAGTGACCTTGTGCATAGTTCGTAAATTGTGAGACGTGCGCAGACGCGAAAATATTGATTTTTTCCGAGGAACAATAATGTCATTGACCTTGATATAATCTGAGAATAACATGAACTAATTTTGATATAACCTGGAAATTGATTTAGAATTGAAAAACGAGATGACAAATTGAATTTATTTGAATATTATTTACAATTAACGCTAATTATTATAGTAACAGAACATAAACTTCTGCGACAGTATTGGATTTCCAGCCTCCGTGACGTTTCCCTCGTTGCCTTTCGATTGCATATCCGAGAATAATCGAAAACCTGAACTTTAATGAATAGGTGTACTTTAATGACATGCATTAAAGGACTGCTACCAGGTGTATAATTACTACATTTCGACATGGTCGAGCATAAAATTATTTTATGTCTTATTTATATATTGTAGTAGTTTTACCCCTTGTATACGGGATATATAAAGAAGTAGGCTACATTACGCCCGCACGGATATTATGGATTTATAACATTCCCACGGGACTATAAAGTTTGCTCTGGTTACAGGCTATTGCAAGGTTTTCAGTTTACACAACTTCTGAAACTGAACAAAATATAAAACACAGAAATTAATAAAATGAAACACGAATTAGTCTTTAGCGGAACTGAAATAGAACTGACATGGTTACAGACAGTTGCGAGAGAGTTTTTTCTTCAATTTACACAGCTTCTGAAACTACCATTTCATTAAGAACTTCATTGTTGATCCTGAAGTATATAAAATTGCCAAAAATATTCATCAAACTAATGTGATATATTAACACTTATTTCCTTTTCATTAAATATTAAGCACAGGAACGCCATTTCGTAATTATTAACAAACACGCCAAACGAATTATTTTTGCACCAAAAACGGATCTCCTTGGATAAAATTATCGTATTTTAATTGTTTGAATGCAACAGAAACCACAAGTCTTGCTAAAGCTCTACGAAATGGCGTTCCCGTGCTTATCATTTAACTTATTTTCTAATAAAGATGTGAGACATAGAAACTCAGGAATTATTAATAATTAATACATCTCGGGCAACTTAGAAAACTTCGAGCCACAGGTCCTCGGTTTAGCAAATATGTTGCCCTCAGCGTTTAATTATCTATAGTAATCTCAGACCTCGAGTGACATTTATTAGGACTATTACGTCAATAAAATGAACATGTAAATAATATGTCCCTCAAATTCTCTCACGAAATGTTAATAATTATTATTATATATTTATTGTATATTAATTATTATACAGTATTTATGAATACTTACTTTTCGGATATTGTGGAGTTGAAACAGATGAATGTCGATTACTGCAATAAAGAAATTGAATGTTATTCAGTAATGCCAATTGAGAAAAACGAAATACAGGTTTAACAATGTTATATACGAATAATTTCGAGGGAAAAATTGTTCCGGAGCCGGGTATCCACACCGGGACCTTTGGTTTAACGTACCAACGCTCTACCACTGAGCTACTCGGGAACTCTAACCGACACCCATCCAATTTTTCCCTCTATATCCACAGACCTCAAAGTGCGCTGACAACCGTCAAGCAACCAACTTCGAGTGCACACTAACTCCGTGTGACTTAAATTGTGGTTTTCTGTTAACGAACAGTGACGTGTATTATGCAAATCAAGATTTCAGGTATAACTCCCTGTAAAGTTGATTTGAATAATTTCGAGGGAAAAATTGTTCCGGAGCCGGGTATCGATCCCGGGACCTTTGGTTTAACGTACCAATGTGTCGGTTAGAGTTCCCGAGTTCCCGAGTAGCTCAGTGGTAGAGCGTTGGTACGTTAAACCAAAGGTCCCGGGATCGATACCCGGCTCCGGAACAATTTTTCCCTCGAAATTATTCAAATCAAATTTACAGGGAGTTATACCTGAAATCTTGATTTGCAATGTTATATACATTGCGCTTTTCTCTTGTTATTATAACAGAAATAGATTTTCATTATCTGCTGAAATCATAACTTAGTTTAAACATTTTATAATATAATTATCAAATAACTTGATTAATACATTAATTAAATGAACAATTGTTGAAAACGCAGTTATCAAATCTGAATGAAGGAATGTCATTTTTTAGATACAATAAACATGAAATTAGAGGATGAAGATGTAGATGTGGAAGTAGGATTTCGCACTTCATTTAATACTTCCTCGTTACATTAATGGATTCATGCTCATCGATTTACAGGGAAATAGATGGCGACTCTGACTAAACAAAAGAACTACCATTCGATAAATTGATTGTTATAAGTCGAGTTGCAATAATTATCGCGATATAAGACCACAGTCTAGTACGTACCACGGCCGACTTGATGCTCGCTTCGCTTCTTCTTTACCGGCCTTGACAATTCATTTTGATCCCTGTATTAAATCTGTAATCGAGAAAATATGAAATTCTCGCCAGATGGCACTGACTCCCAAGGTTCACTGAGGAATGTGTGTATGGTTTCTTGTACGATTATAATTAGTAAAATTGCGCAATGCCAATTTGTGATGAAGACGGCCAAAAACGACTTGCTAATATCATTACTGTGAAATTTGTTAGGCCACTTCTAGATAACATTGCAGCAGCTTTAACTGAAAAGCTTGTTCCTTCGAAGAATGCTGCTTATAATCCACTGAGACGCAAAATTTTGAAACTATGATTCTTGAATCTGCAATATCAAGTGGAATGTATCAGTGCAGTGAGTGAAATTATAAAACTTAGTACAAGTTATTGTAAATAATTACATCGCAGTTTAGCCTAGGGGTGTTACCCAGTGAATGAACTACAAAATTACGCCTCTGTCATCATGTTACTTAAACTGAACAGGTTAATACGTGTGTTCTTACCTGCTTTTAAACTCTCGATTTTACCATAATTAACAGAACTAAACATAATAATACTTATTATTTTCTTATTTATTTTTATAATTGTTATTATTACTCTTTAATCATTTATTTTAATTCATATTGAGTCTTTCTTCTGTGGACACCACACCTTGGCAGACAGCGCCTCGTGGTGGAATTGAGAAATTATCCAATTTCAACATAAGATTACTATTGTCAAGGCCGTATACAAAAAAGCGAAGGTAACATCAAGTCGGCCGTGCTAGTACATACAATCACGAAGCTCAATACGTAAGGAATATGCATCCAATGACAGTTGAACTTTAGTTGCTAGCCACTAGGATCGCTACTATCGCACAGTCTATTGTTCCTAGTACTCTTAGTTGCTAACCCCTTGCACCATTGTAACGCGATAAATGCAAAAAATCACCCCAAGCTTCGTGACTATATGTACTAGATAGATAGATGGATTTATTCAGTAATATTATACATACAGATGCACTACACTAAATTAATTTTCTCTTAAAGCCAATGCACTGGTCTTTTGACCGTACGTGCTGTATAGAAACAAGTCCTACTTGAATGATTGGAGCTATATCAGCAATATACGAGAAAGCAGAGTTTTGTGTCAAGTGCGATCGTGACAATGTTTCGGAAAATGTGGCTACTCGTAGAGAGGTTAAGTTCATGCTACTAGATATAATTGTACAATAGTGTATGTTTGTATGACCACGCGTGTATTAATGCACATGCGTCCTTAATGTTTTGTAAAAGGATGCTTAGGTGGGCATACCATGTGAAGAAAAATTACTGTATGAGAATCTGATGAAAAAATTTACTTTATCTTGCAGGAAGGTGGGCCTATTCCTGACACCCTCCAGAAAGTTGATATCGCCATCGTGAATCAAGATGAATGCAACAGCGTCTATGAAATTATGGGTTATCCTATATACGCTGGTCAGATCTGTGCTGCTGTACCTGACGAAGTCAAGGGCTCGTGTAGTGTAAGTACATTAATGTGACCTTCAACCAGTGCTGCTCATCGGAGTGACTACTACCGCGGAGGAATCGCAGATTACGATAATGCTCTTCACCGGTGATCTCCGGTACTACCGTAGGTGGAACAGGGGACATACGGAAGGATGCGGTGGTTCGGAGCGAAGCGACAGATAGCTCAAGGGCGACCGCCGCGTACGGACTGACGGTAGTAACAGGGGACATACGGAAGGATGCGGTGGTTCGGAGCGAAGCGACAGATAGCTCAAGGGCGACCGCCGCGTACGGACTGACGGTAGTAACAGGGGACATACGGAAGGATGCGGTGGTTCGGAGCGAAGCGACAGAGAGCTCAAGGACGACCGGCGCGTACGGACTGACTGTAGTAACAGGGGACATACGGAAGGATGCGGTGGTTCGGAGCGAAGCGACAGATAGCTCAAGGACGACCGGCGCGTACGGACTGACTGTAGTAACAGGGGACATACGGAAGGATGCGGTGGTTCGGAGCGAAACGACAGATAGCTCAAGGACGACCGGCGCGTACGGACTGACTGTAGTAACAGGGGACATACGGAAGGATGCGGTGGTTCGGAGCGAAGCGACAGATAGCTCAAGAACGACCGGCGCGTACGGACTGGCTGCAGTAACAGGGGGCATACGGAAGGATGCAGTGGTTCGGAGCGAAGCGACAGATAGCTCAAGAACGACCGGCGCGTACGGACTGACTGTAGTAAAAGGGAAAAATACGGAAGGATGCAGTGGTTCGGAGCGAAGCGACAGATAGCTCAAGAACGACCGGCGCGTACGGACTGACTGTAGTAACAGGGGACATACGGAAGGATGCGGTGGTTCGGAGCGAAGCGACAGATAGCTCAACGACCGGCGCGTACGGACTGACTGTAGTAACAGGGGACATACGGAAGGATGCGGTGGTTCGGAGCGAAGCGACAGATAGCTCAAGGACGACCGGCGCTTACGGACTGACTGTAGTGACAGGGAACATACGGAAGGATGCGGTGGTTCGGAGCGAAGCGACAGAAAGCTCAAGGATAGCGACCGGCGCGTACGGACTGACTGTAGTAACAGGGGACATACGGAAGGATGCGGTGGTTCGGAGCGAAGCGAATAGCGACGAGATAGCTGACTGTAGTAACAGGGGACATACGGAAGGATGCGACCCGGCGCGTACGGACTGACTGTAGTAACAGGGGACATACGGAAGGATGCGATGGTTCGGAGCGAAACGACAGATAGCTCAAGACGACCGGCGCGTACGGACTGACTGTAGTAACAGGGGACATACGGAAGGATGCGGTGGTTCGGAGCGAAGCGACAGATAGCTCAAGAACGACCGGCGCGTACGGACTGACTGTAGTAACAGGGGACATACGGAAGGATGCAGTGGTTCGGAGCGAAGCGACAGATAGCTCAAGAACGACCGGCGCGTACGGACTGACTGTAGTAACAGGGGACATACGGAAGGATGCGGTTGTTCGGAGCGAAGCGACAGATAGCTCAAGAACGACCGGCGCGTACGGAACTGTAGTAACATGGGACATACGGAAGGATGCGGTGGTTCGGAGCGAAGCGACAGATAGCTCAAGAACGACCGGCGCGTACGGACTGACTGTAGTAACAGGGGACATACGGAAGGATGCGGTGGTTCGGAGCGAAGCGACAGATAGCTCAAGAACGACCGGCGCGTACGGGGACTACGGAAGGATGCGGTGTTCGGAGCGAAGCGACAGATAAGAACGACCGGCGCGTACGGACTGACTAACAGGGGACATACGGAAGGATGCGGTGGTTCGGAGCGAAGCGACAGATAGCTCAAGAACGACCGGCGCGTACGGACTGACTGTAGTAACAGGGGACATACGGAAGGATGCGGTGGTTCGGAGCGAAGCGACAGATAGCTCAAGAACGACCGGCGCGTACGGACTGACTGTAGTAACAGGGGACATACGGAAGGATGCGGTGGTTCGGAGCGAAGCGACAGATAGCTCAAGAACGACCGGCGCGTACGGACTGACTGTAGTAACAGGGGACATATGGAAGGATGCGTGGTAGCCTCGGACGACCGGCGCGTAACTGACTGAACAGGGGACATACGGAAGGATGCGGTGGTTCGGAGCGAAGCGACAGATAGCTCAAGAACGACCGGCGCGTACGGATTGACTGTAGTAACAGGGGACATACGGAAGGATGCGGTGGTTCGGAGCGAAGCGACAGATACCGGCGCGTCGGATTGAGGACGACCGGCGCGTACGGACTGTCGGTAGTAACAGGGGACATACGGAAGGATGCAGTGGTTCGGAGCGAAGCGACAGATAGCTCAAGAACGACCGGCGCGTAAACTGACTGTAGTAACAGGGGACATACGGAAGGATGCGGTGGTTCGGAGCGAAGCGACAGATAGCTCAAGAACGACCGGCGCATACGGACTGACTGTAGTAACAGGGGACATACGGAAGGATGCGGTGGTTCGGAGCGAAGCGACAGATAGCTCAAGAACGACCGGCGCGTACGGACTGACGGTAGTAACAGGGGACATACGGAAGGATGCAGTGGTTCGGAGTGAAGCGACAGATAGCTCAAGAACGACCGGCGCGTACGGACTGACTGTAGTAACAGGGGACAAAAGGATGCGGTGGTTCGGAGCGAAGCGACAGATTAACGACCGGCGCATACGGACTGACTGTAGTAACAGGGGACATACGGAAGGATGCGGTGGTTCGGAGCGAAAATAGCTCAAGAACGACCGGCGCGTACGGACTGACTGTAGTAACACGGGACATACGGAAGGATGCGGTGGTTCGGAGCGAAGCGACAGATAGCTCAAGGACTACCGGCGCGTACGGACTGACGGTAGTTGTGAGTGGAATAAAATGGCACAAAATCGGATAGGCTATCCGTCGCATGGAAATTCTTTAATTTAGTTGAATGTAATAATAAAGTCGCACATTGTAAACTTTGTGGGCGAATTTACTCTAAAGGGTGGTGGAACTTCGAATGTGTTAGACCATTTGAAGCGATCGCACAAACGCGAACTTGATGAAAACAATTACGCAAAACATTTGATACGATTTCTTTTTAAATTGTTTAAGTGCTATTGTTCCCAAAGGCCCACAGTATAGGAAAAAGTCTTGAAATTTCTCTAAAACGCAACTTTCGAGGCAATAAAAAACATATGAAATATTTAAAAAACAACTTGAGTTAGATTTTACTGTTTGGATTAAAATATTGAGTTTCTGAATGAAACTAAAGAAACATGTGGTAATAATATAAGTACAATTATTCTTAAGTTGATATCCGCTTATATTTTTATTACAGAGAAAGAGTGGCGCGTTTTAGAAGAGGAAGTTCAAATACTGACACCCTTTAACACAATGATCACAATCCTGTCCGGTGAAGAATCTGAATAAATTATGTTGGACAGTACATTTTAACCCATTGATAGCCCACGTTTCTTTTGTTCCATTCTGAAGCTCCCTCAATATATTTTACGTTAAACTAAACCGATTAGAACAATAATTGACAAACACTGCTTGCGATTAAACGAGAGTTTCTAGGAGAACTACGTACAGTATAAATGTTTACATTAGCTACTGAAAAGCTTTACTTCTGCGTTAGTTTTGCAGTTAGATTGAATGTTATTAATTTGATCAATGACATAAAACTAATACGCCTTTCCATATATACTATGAATTTTAAAACTAGAAAAAAATCTGTCAGCTAACGTAGCACTTGAAACAAAAACAAGAAAAAAAAAAGAGCCGAAGAAAGAGAGAGAGATTAAGATAAAAGAGAGCATAAACAACAACAAATTACAGTCATCGGACGTCAGCGGACTCGAAGCACTACCTGATCCGATTAAAGCAATGCTCAGCGGAAAGTGTATGCCTGCGCCACAGCACATATACAACCTGCGCGGCATCAATCGGAGGTAACCTGAGGTCTCCGATTGAAAGCGCGCAAACAACTGCTCCGGAGAAAATCTAATCATAAGCAGCACTACATTCAACAGCAGGATTTGTACAGATACGGAATTAAAATTTGGAGCTAGTCTTAATGGGAGTCCGCCTGTATGTAGGCAACAATTTCGCACGTCTGTCCGCAAGTAGCATATATACAGGGGGTCTTGTTTACTGCACATGCGCAATATGTTGTAAGCGAAAATTACACAATAAAGGGGCTCCAAATTTTATTTCTGTATCGGTACATTTTTCTATCAAATCTGAAACTGAAAATTTTTCTAACTAGTATTATTTCGTATTAACAAAATCTTTATTTAAAAGTTTTTCGAAGGTTAAAAAAAATCGTAATTTATGATTGGCTACAGTGCTCGCCAATGGAGTCAATATCGAACATTGCAAAGATTTTTCGGAGGGAAATTTCCAAGTGTAAATCTAGCTTTCAGGTGTAACTCCCTGTGAAATATTAATTTATATTGGATATAGTAAAAACGAAAACAGAAACATCATGGTAATGACTGTACGCAAAATAAATTCATAATGAGATTCAAATTTTTAAGGTTTGACGCTTATTTTGGGATGGAATCTGTGAAATTTTAGAATTTATGTTTAAACTTGTGCACTTACGAGTATCTAAACACAGCTTGGTTCATTTTGAACTCCCAACATTTAAAATTCTCCTTGGAGCAGGAAACAATTATAACATTGTAACTATGACAACAATGAAATATCTTCATTCGTTTCACCATAATAACATCAGAGCATATTACTGGTATGATTTGGAATAAAAGAAGCAGGAATATAATGTCTATGTTACTGTCCAGGGTGTAGGATTTAACCACAGTCTACTATATACAGTCACGAAGCTTGAGTTTTGAGGGTGCTAGAAACAATAGACTGTGACGGTACTATTTTGCATTGCCTGTAATGAGGCGATATTAGCGATCCTAGTGGTGGCAACTATCTAATGTTTGCATATTTACTACGTATTGAGCTTCGCGACTGTATATACTAGACTGTGATTTAACTATGACCTTATTCTATGATTCACAGGGTGACTCCGGCGGCCCACTGTTTGTGGATGGAACTCTTGTTGGACTGGTATCCTGGGCAAATGGCTGTGCTAGAATAGGATACCCAACCGTCTACACCAGAGTCTCTGCTTACAGGGATTGGATAAGACAGAACACAGGGGTATAAGAAAACTCCTGTAGCTGTTATTCATATTCGCTTATTTAAGTGCGTTTTCATTCACATTTTAATACCCAATGAATGTCATAGCTGCGTATTAAATGGGGAAAAAATATTTTTTGTGTAAATCTGTTAAACCATATAATTGAAGAGCTTATTTTCAAAACGACCCTTGTCCATTCCCATAACTTTACAGGAAATCACGAAAAACGTTACTAGATAAAAATAATTTACCAGTTAGACAAGAGACTTTACGAAACCAAAAAGTTCGGGTGCATTTAGAATCAAATGGGAACATGAGACTTTTATTTCAAAGCTGGAACTAATATTATGTCGCAATTTTTGCTGTTTACAAAAGTAAGTTTGATTCCAATAGTCACATTTAACGTAAGATTTTAGTGGTTTACAGGGCGTTCTGAAGCTGAATCATGATAGTTTATGTAGAGTTATATTTGAAGAACACATGGACATAGAAAGTTAATTTTCGTTATCAGGTGGACAAGAGACGTTTTGAAAATGAGCACTGCAGTTATTAATTATCTGAAAAATTTGGATTGTTATTTGATCAGGTCCATTTTACAATATTCTCATAAAATCATAAAACATGTATTATACTATAAATATTGAATGTTATGTTCTTTTGTATGCCCACCACTAAACATGTTATTCGTCATTTTTGTCTTTTGCCTAATAAGCATTTCTGAATGTTACAAATATCAATTTAAATATTTCAACTATTGTTCATTCAACCAAAAAATAACTATAGCTGTAACGACGATTTACTATATATTTAAAAAATCTGTAAATAAAACTACAATCGTTATAAGTGATGTTCGTCATTTCAACACAGCCTTCACAAATTTTTCCGATCCTAGATAATTTGTTTCAATTTCTTTCCAGCATTTCCACATAAATAACATGGTAATGCCTTTAAAGGTATACCATTGACCTGAAAAAATTTAGTGAAATTCATTTTTATTTTATATCGCAGCTACTAAAAAAGCTAAAGGAGCAAAACTTTTCATTTTATATTTGAAGAGAAAAATTCGCTCTGGCGCCGGGGATCGAACCCGGGTCCTTGGTTCTACGTACCAAGCGCTCTGAGCTACGCCGAATTCAAGCCTCCTTCAGTGTTTCCCTTGCTCGATATACATACATTACACCTTATAACACACTGTCTATAAGCAAACCAAACACTTTTGCAATTAATAAAGGAGTTCGTCGTTGATGATGATGATGATGATGATGATGATGATGATGATGATGATGATGATGATGATGATGAAGCCTATGTATTTATTCGCACTGCAAATGTGTAAATACCAGGTGGCAGTGGTAAATAATTACACTCAATAATGACAATAATAATAAATACTAATAATAATAATAATAATAATAATAATAATAATAATAATAATAATAATATTAACAAGGAGCATCCTAATTTAAATGCATTACGATCACTTAAAATAGCATTTGAAGTAAATCTAATTTGTATCTTAACCCTAAGTTCGAACTCAAACCCACGAGTATGATATGTTCATACCTGCATAAGTACCTTTCAGCACTACACTCATTTCGCTGTCGACTCACTCACTACATTGTAACTACGACACATTTCACTGATATTATCTGATTTCACTAACACTTCAAAAACATTTCAAATATTTTGCTCTACCACTATAAACTATAAAACTTCACTGACACAAACACACTTCACTGACACAACACACTTCTTTACTGATACAACACTTCAAATAACAAAACACCAATTACACCCTTTAAATAGTGCGTATAATATACTACCGTCTATTAATAAAGTCCTTAAGTCCATTTGTAAATACATTTTGGTTATTGGTAAAGTCTTTAGCAAGTCTGCAGGTAAAGCATTATAATAATAATAAATAATAATAATAATAATAATAATAATAATAATAATAATAATAATAATAATAAGGAGCATCCTAAGTTAACTGAAGTACGATCACTTAAAATAACATTTAAAGTAAATCTAATTTGTATCTTAACTTAAGTTCGAACTAAAACCACGAGTATGATATGTTCATACATGCACAAGTTCCTTTCAGCACTACACTCATTTCGCTGTCAACTCACTCACTGCACTGGATCTACGACACATTTCACTGATACTATCCTGATTTCACTAACACTTCAAAAACATTTCAAATACTTTTGCTCTACCACTATAAACTATAAAACTTCACTGACACAAACACACTTCACTGACACAACACACTTCTTCATTGATACAACACTTCAAATAACAAAACATCAAGTACACCCTTTAAATAGTGCGCGTCATATGCTACCGTCTATTAATAAAGTCCTTAAGCCTATTTTAAATACATTTTTGGTTGTTGGTAAAGCCTTTAGCAAGTCTGCAGATAAAGCATAATAATAATAATAATAATAATAATAATAATAATAATAACAAGGAGCATCCTAATTTAACTGAAGTACGATCACTTAAAATAACATTTAAATTAAATCTAATTTGTATCTTAAATTAAGATCGAACTAAAACTCACGAGTATGATATGTTCATACATGCACAAGTACCTTTCAGCACTACACTCATTTCGCTGACAACTCACTCACTGCACTGGAACTACGACACATTTCACTGATACTATCCTGATTTCACTAACACTTCAAAAACATTTCAAATACTTTGCTCTACCACTATAAACTATAAAACTTCACTGACAAAAACACACTTCACTGACACAACACACTTCTTCATTGATACAACACTTCAAATAACAAAACATCAAGTACACCCTTTAAATAGTTTGCGTAATATGCTACCGTCTATTAATAAAGTCCTTAAGCCTATTTTAAATACATTTTTGGTTGTTGGTAAAGCCATTAGTAAATCTGCAGATAAAGCATATAATAATAATAATAATAATAATAATAATAATAATAATAATAATAATAACAAGGAGCATCCTAAGTTAACTGAAGTACGATCACTTAAAATAACATTTAAAGTAAATCTAATTTGTATCTTAAATTAAGTTCGAACTAAAACTCACGAGTATGATATGTTCATACATGCACAAGTTCCTTTCAGCACTACACTCATTTCGCTCACAACTCACTCACTGCACACTGTAACTACGACACATTTCACTGATACTATCCTGGTTTCACTAACACTTCAAAAACATTTCACTGTTCAAATACTTTGCACTGCCATTATAAACTATAAAACTTCACTGACACAAACACACTTCACTGACACAACACACTTCTTCACTTATACAACACTTCAAATAACAAAATATCAATTACACCCTTTAAATACTGTGCATAATATACTACCGCCTATCAATAAAGTCCTTAAACTTATTTTTAAATACATTTTTGGTTACTGTATGTATGTGTGTTTATTCACACTGCAAATGGGTATATACCTGGTGGCAGTGGTAACTAATTACACTCAATAATGACAATTAATAATAAACAATTAATAATAATAATAATAATAATAATAATAATAATAATAACAATAATAATAATAATAGTATAATGATAATAACAAGGAGCATCCTAAATTAAATGAAGCACGATCATTTAAAATAGCATTTAAAGTAAATCTAATTTGTATCTTAACCCTAAGTTCGAACTAAATCCAACGAGAATGATATGTTCATACATGCACAAGTACCTTTCAGCACTACACTCATTTCGCTGTCGACTCACTCACTGCACACTGTAACTACGACACATTTCATTGATACTATCCTGATTTCACTAACACTTCAAAAACATTTCACTGTTCAAATACTTTGCACTGCCACTATAAACTATAAAACTTCACTGACACAAACACACTTCACTGACACAATACACTTCTTCATTGACACAACACTTCAAATAACAAAATATCAATTACACCCTTTAAATAGTGCGCGTAATATGCTACCTTAAGCCTATTTTTAAATACATTTTTGGTTATTGGTAATGCCTTTAGTAAGCCTGCAGGTAAATAATAATAATAATAATAATAATAATAATAATAATAATAATAATAATAATAATAATGATAATAATAATAATGTGGGAAAACAACAAAATCTGTATGTTTTACCTGTGTTTACTTTATTGTTTATTTTACATCATTCACATTTGTCAAACACAAATACACGATATGGAATAATATGTAAGCAGGAAGTAAAAATAATCAAAGTTAAGACTTGTATTAACCCTAGCAATACCAATGAGCGCGAGATTAAATAGGTGATAGATTGTAAATCGAAGGAGAATTACTTCAGTAGTTTGTTTAAAATATTAGTTTTGGGAATTAATTAAAGATATAGTCTTTTTTTTTTCTGAAGTTTTAAAAGGTTTACCTTATTTTTTGTTTACAAGACCAAAGGGGCTGCTTTGTACCCACCTTCTCCAAAGTATATAATTTAATTATGTAACTGATATATTAAAAATATGAAAATATTATCGATTGTCAGTTATAAATCCTTCTATCTTACTGTGTTATTATGGTTATTAGAGGAGAAATATTCGATCCCCGCGCGCCGGAGCGAATTTTTCTCCTCTAATAACAATTGTTACCATAACAGATATATTTGGGACCAAAAAATTAATCTTTGTGTTATTGTTTAATCGTTTTCACTACTAAAATACGAAAATATGTCTAAGTGGACAAAAAATATCATCTCTTCTTGAAGTGTTAAAATGTTAAATATTATGTTTTATTTAACGACGCTCGCAACTGCGGAGGTTATATCAGCGTCGCCGGATTTTGTCCCGCAGGAGTTCTTTTACATGCCAGTAAATCTACTGACATGAGCCTGTCGCATTTAAGCACACTTAAATGCCATCGACCTGGCCCGGGATCGAACCCGCAACCTTGGGCATAGAAGGCCAGCGCTATACCAACTCGCCAACCAGGTCGACTCTTTTTGAAGTAATTGAAGTTGCAACACTTGCTACCAAGCTCACAATATCTAACAGATGTTTCATTATGTTCTTTCATTAACCCATGAATGCCCAGATAAAAAAAGGAATTCATAATCCTATAATTTTATAATATTATATTTGTTATACCTTACTGAGTACAAATATACAAAAAATACAGTTTTTTCTCTTCCGGTATGGTAGATATGACCTGTATGATATAACATACGCTGGACAGTTACAGTATCAGTTTCATACAAATACTTATTAGGCCCCTACAATGTAAGAAAGGAATTTTGAACTAATATTTTAACAATATATCCTTGTCTAATCACTTTAATTATCATTTTAGATACTTCAACAACATTTTTTTTTTTGGTTTCCTTCATTTTATATGATATTTTAGAAGACAAGTATCAAGATGATCAACATTACATTTGACGGCAACAAAATTTAGCACATTTCCCACGGTAAGCACATCTGCGCCGAGTGCTTTACCAGACAACTATATGATCAAGTCTATAATGTGTTTCATTGAGAACTTGGTTCCTCCCTTTAGGTGTTACAGTCTTAGAAATGCCCATTAGTGGTGTTGCAAGCAATGACTTTACAATTTGTCTTGTGAATGCCAGCAAAGATACTGCCTTCTGATATTGTCTGTACAGCATCAACAAGTTGACTACTGATCCATTGATATAAAATCTGATAAGGGGCCAGTACCATTTCTTGGACCATAGTCGAAGTCGATAGAATCCTCTCAATTTGCCAAACATGTCCACACCACCCATACACGCATTATACATTTTTATAACTTTCGGTTGTTGAACAATGATTTTCCTCTTATCCTTAGTTCTCCACCGTGAGCATAAGTCTAAAGAAACTACATCTAGTGTTGCTGCATTTGTTGCTATAGCAACCTGAGCATTGTCATTCCATCGTCAGATTACTTGATGTGTCTTTGATGGCATGGCAAGTACCTGTAACGGATTTTTTTTTTTTTCAGATTCTTTGGAGGTGCCTTTTCAATTCCATCAGCTATTATAATTCCAAAGCACGTGATATTTACTGCTGAAAATTTTTACAATAACCCAAAGGAAGTGAAATAATTATCTATAAACAGTTTACTGTCATCAGGTAGCAATCCAACACAAAGCATCTATGTGATAGCATTTCCTAGAGTCATCCCTGGTGCTCGTTCGACTCTCCCTGTATACGGTTCGAACTTTATAAGGTACACTGCAGGCTCGTCAAGCACGAAGGTTTATACCCAAATCTGATTGTTTTTCATCGTATGAATTGCTTGATGCTGTGATGACAAAAATATGGTTTCATTGCTTCATCAACTGAATATGAATTTGGATCAATGTCAACCATGTTCCGGAACATTTCATTTAGACGATTGAAGAGTGGCCTAAGTTTGTATATTTTATCATTCTTGTCAACTGTGTTATTGTGATTGAAATGAATGAAATGATGAACTGTTTCAAATTTGTTTCTGGTGATACAGTTTGCAACTAGAATGTTATGGCTATCAGGACGAATCTCCCAGTACATTCTTTGCGAAGGCAATTAGAGATATCCAGACAAAAGCAAAATGCCAAGGTATTGATACATGTCTTCCATAGATCTTTTGATATATGGATAATCTTTCATTACGGCATATTTCACAGTTCCTCGAATTGTGTAATAAACAACAGTAAGCTAAATGCCACCACTGTCTCGAGTAGCCTACTCACTCACCCTGCGCGGAAGAGATAATACGTCAGTATTCCGTAGTATACCTCTTTGACCTCTTTCCAGGGGGTTGGAGTTAAAACTCCACTTTTGAACACCTCTGCTCTAGGCTTATAGTTTGTAAGTTTTTTTCCGTCCATTTCACATATGCTCCAAGGAGAATTCATCTACCAGAATATACAGAAAATGATATCGTTACTGCTCAGCGTATGATATCTCATACCATATTTAGAAACTGAATTTGCTATGCTTCTATACAAAGATACATGTACACCAAATAGCCTGAATTATTCACGAATACCTAAAAGTAATATTAGAACTAGTTTCATAATTCATGATATAATTTATATTGAAAATAAGTACCTTTATTCCAATCAATGTTTTCTTTTTTTTTAAGATCCAAACTAGAAACCTCATACCAACAAGAGAAACGATCACAGAGCATTCAACAATGCCTGAATCTTAAACCACATCCATGTACTCCCTACACGAAAAAAATTGTTAACTTGAAGTCAAAGGGAAATTAATGAAAAAATGTTTTTCACCCCGTATTTTTAATCATACGCTGGGCATTAATGGGTTAATAACTAAAAATAAGGATTTTCGGACTACGTTTATATGAACTCTTTCTTGTTTTGGTGTGAGGAACATGCTTCTAAGGCTTGTCAAAGTATTTCTGAAACACCCTGTATACTATATTTACAATATGTACAATATCAAACATCTTGCATTATCAATAGACATTATAGTTACAATATGTACAATATCAACAGTGTTGCATTATCAATAGACACTGTATTTACAACATGAATACGAAAAAGTTTGTATCTTTAGAGGTAAATATTTATTCTCAGTTGCTATCATGCAGGCATCACAAGCACAAAGTGTCTCTTACATAAAGAAGTAATTTTCCATACGCATGTTATAAATATCTTTTCCATATTGTCGTTTCACTCTGGAAAGTTCCTTTTTGTGTATTTTCCCATGAAACTTTTGAAATATGGATTTTTGTCATTTATTTAACGGAATATCAGCCCTTACCATCACGTGGCATACGTCTGCAAAAACTTCGGATTGTATGCTTGGATATGCAGTATATGCATTATTCCCTCCCTTTCGTTTCAACCCAACATGTGAATTTGTTGACGATGTACTTTACCACGACAATGCTCTTCAGTATTAAATTTAGTATTCCCTCATATTCCTGCACTAGCCGTACCCGTACGCTCTGCTGCACTTGCTAGAAATAATATAAAGTAATTACATAATTAAAATAAGATATTTGGTCCAGCGAAATTTCGTGTTTGATAGTAAGATAAATCGCTTAATATGTCACTTAATTCAAATTGTATTTAAATTATTAATATATTATATTATATTATATTACATGCTCGACCATGCCGAAATGTAGTAATTATACACCTGGTAGCTGTCCTTTAATGCATGTCATTAAAGTACACCTACTCATTAAAGTACAGGTCTTCAGCCAATGACAAGTCAGCTTTGTACCGTTATATCGATTATTCTCGGATATGCAATCGACAGACAACTAGCGAAAAGTCACGCAGGCTGGAAATCCAATATTGTCGCAGAAGGTTATGTTCTGTTACTATAATTTTTTTATTGGGTTATTTTACGACGCTGTATCAACATCTAGGTTATTTAGCGTCTGAATGAAATGAAAGTGATAATGCCGGTGAAATGAATCCGGGGTCCAGCACCGAAAGGTACCCAGCATTTGCTCGTATTGGGTTGAGGGAAAACCCCGGAAAAAACCTCAACCAGGTAACTTGCCCCGACCGGGATTCGAACCCGGGCCACCTGATTTCGCGGCCAGACGCGCTGACCGTTACTCCACAGGTGTGGACCTGTTACTATAATAATTAGCGTTAATTGTAAATAATATCCAAATAAATTCAATTTGTCATCTCGTTTTTCAATTCTAAATCATTTTCCAGGTTATATCAGAATAATGTTCATTCTTATTCTGTGCCAAGGTCAATGACATTCGGCCTCGGAAAAAATCAATACTTTCGCGTCTACGCACATCTCACAATTCAGGTCAGTTCGCACATAACCATAAAAAGACCTAATTTTCAATACTTTCAAGTTAGAAATATGGTCGAGCATAAAAAGTCGTATGAAACTTGCCTATAATAGTAATTAAGACGCTCGTATGAAAATTATGAAACTCGCTTTCGCTCGTTTCATAAACAAACATATAAACAAACATATATTATATTATATTATATTATATTATATTATATTATATTATATTATATTATATTATATCGTCGCCTGAATGCAAGAACTAGGCAACTTGATTTTTCATATTTAGTGACATCGCCTATTTACTTATTTATTGCACTAAGGAATATGTCTCGTTTTCTTTTAACTATTTGTTATATTGGAAAATAGATGTCGCTGTTATCGTTCGATCAGTTACCTAGATCCTGGATTACATTTTGTGCGATTTTTGCTATGCTATAAAAGAGGTAACTAAAAAACGCAAATTTCAAGTTACCTAGTTCTTGCATTCAGGCGACGATATTATATTATATAAAAAGTTTTTAATTTGTTGTGGGGGCTGTTGACTCTCAGGAAGAACAACTTTTACAACAGCGCAACATAATCTTCTTGGCTCATTACGATGTCTTTTACCATGGCAATGCTGTTGAGTATTAAATTGTGTATTGTTAGGAGAAAATCCACAAACGATTAGGGAAAACGCGGAAATTCTACTTGAAGCAAGTAAAGAGATAGGGTTGGAAGTTAATCCCGAAAAGACTAAGTATATTATTATGTCTCGTGATCAGAATATTGTACGAAAGGAACTATAAAAGTTAGAGACTTATCCTTCGAAGAGGTGGAAAAATTCAAATATTTTGAAGCAGCAGTAACAAATGTAAATTACACTAGGGAGGAAATTAAACGCAGAATAAATATGGGAAATGCCTGTTATTAATCGGTTGTGAAGCTTTTGTCATCTAGTCTGCTGTCAAAAAATCTTAAAGTTAGAATTTATAAAACAGTTATATTACCGGTTGTTCTATATGGCTGTGAAACTTGGACTCTCACTTTGAGAGAGGAACATAGGCTAAGGGTGTTTGAGAAGAAGGAGCTTAGGAAATATTTGGGGCTAAGAGGGATGACGTTACAGGAGAATGGAGGAAGTTACACAATGCAGAGCTGCACACATTGTATCCTTCACCTGAAATAATTAGGAACATTAAATCCAGACGTTTGAGATGGGCAGGGCATGTAGCACGTATGGGCGAATCCAGAAATGCATATAGAGTGTTAGGTGGGAGGCCAGAGGGGAAAAGACCTTTGGGGAGGCCGAGACGTAGATGGGAAGATAATATTAAAATGGATTTGAGGGTGGTTGGATATGATGGTAGGGACTGGATTAATCTTGCTCAGGATAGGGACCGATGGCGGGCTTATGTGAGGACAGCAATGAACCTCCGGGTTCCTTAAAAGCCAGTAAGTAAGTATTTCTTCTTCTTTCTGCATTACACAATTCGAATTCTATCATAATTATATAACCTTTAATAAAAAATAATTAGAGCCGAATTCCTCAACATATTGCTGTATTGTTTTACATTTTCATTTGTAGTTCTGTTTATACATTCGAACTTTCCGCTATCACTAGAGTACGAGACATGGAAGGCCTTCACTTGAGGACAGCATAAAGTAACAATACTAACACTTCTTGACCTTAGCAAAGCTTTCAACTCTGTAAATTTTGACCTGCTCACCCATAAATTGAGAAATCTGCATTTGTCAGAGACTGCTGTGAGTTGGTTCGAATCCTATGTACGGGAAAGACGACAATTTGTTGTATCCAGGAATCGAAACTCTTCCTGGCTTAACATAACATCAGGTATACCACAGGGTTCGGTACTCGGACCATTGTTGTTCACAATATATGTCAATGATATTACATCTCATGTAAGGCATTGTAGCTATCACTTGTATGCTGACGACCTTCAATGCTACATCTCTTCCCGCTTAGACCGAATAAATGACGCTATAGATAAATTGAACGAAGACATTGACTTGATTGTGACATGGACAAAGAAATTCCATCTTAATATCAATCCTGGAAAGACACAAGCAATCATATTAGGACACAAACGGCAAACCGACGCTGTAAAGCACCTCGACATTTCCCCCGTTAAAGTAAGTACAGTGCATATCCCTTTCAGTTCTTCGGTGAAAAAATCTTGGCATTCACATGGATAATAATCTCAACTGGGACATGCAAATCACAGAAACCTGCAGAAAAGTATATTCTATTATCCATGTCCTAAAAAGGATAAATGTTCATCTTCCCTCTTGCTTAAAAAAGTCCCTTGTGCACACCCTTATATTTCCCTATTTTGACTATGATGACATTTTACTGACTGACCTCTCCAGCGACAACAAAACGAAACTTCAACGTGCTCATAATTTGTGTGTACGTTTTGTAAGCAATGTTCGTAAATATGATCATATTACCCCATCCCTGGAAGCAATAGGTTGGCTTAAACTAGATAAGAAAAGAAATTTACATTCACTTCTCCTTCTCTTCGAAATCTTGAACTCTTCTATTCCTTCGTACCTGTCGTCTCGCTTCACTTACCTTTCTTCCCACCACAATCTGAACACACGCTCTCGCCATGAAACAATACTAACAATACCATCCCATCGCACCTCCCCATACTCATCCTCTTTCACAATAGCCCTGCCAAGACTCTGGAATTCGTTACCTGCTAACATAAGGGACTGTCGAAATAAAATTCAATTCAAACGCAAACTTACTAGGCACTTGGTCAGTAATTGAGACTCGTTCAGACACGGTTTCTTGTAAATAGTTCTCTTAATCTATCATAAAATATTTCAATATCCGGTAATTTCATCACTATATTATTTTGTTATTATAGGTTTAATTTGTAATTCAGTAAATACAAAAATATTCTTTGTTCTTAACTTCTATGATAAAATGTCTAGCTTTCATTAATCAGGTATTCTTGTCGTACTTTAATTTTTATTGTAATTGTAATTGTAAATTTAATATTAATTGTAATTTTATTGTTCATGTTATAGTTATAATCCCCTGGTAGAGGGGCAGAGAAGGCCTGACGGCCTTATCTCTACAAGGTTAAATTAATAAATACTAAATAAATAAATAAATACTAAATACTAATACTAATACTAAATGTTTGATTTGAAACGTCAACAGACTGTGTAAACGGAGGAGGTTGTTATACAATAGCTAGCGACGCCGCTTTGTATGGTCCAGTAACAACACAAATCATATCCTATCCTCCTGCATTAATTACTTAAGAACCCCAAGCCTGACTATGAAAAAACAAAAAAGAGAATAACTGTACTGGAATAATAACTGAGGAATAACAGGGGTTGACATTCACCATGTCTTAAAAAGATCTCAAGTAGGCATTCCTTACGTAAGAAAACATATCGCACTCTCCAGTAAAATAGTGTCTAACTCGAAATTTGTGATTTGTTAAGATATATTTCCTAGTACTTATGGCTTTCAAGGAACCCGGAGGTTCATTGCCGCCCTCACATAAGCCCGCCATTGGTCCCTATCCTGAGCAAGATTAATCCAGTCTCTACCATCATATCACACCTCCATTTTAATACTATCCTCCCATCTACGTCTCGGCTTCCCAGAAGGTATTTTTTCCCTTCTGCCTCCCAACTAACACTCTATATGCATTTCTGGATTCGCACATACTGTGCCCTGCATCTCAAACGTCTGGATTTAATGTTCCTAATTATGTTAGGTGAAGAATACAATGCGTGCAGTTCTGTGTTGTGTAACTTCCTCCATTCTCCTGTAACTTCATCCCTCTTAGCCCCAAATATTTTCCTAAACACTTTATTCTCAAACACCCTTAACCAATGTTCCTCTCTCAAAGTGAGAATCCAAGTTTCACAACCATACACAAGAATCGGTAATATAACTGTTTTATAAATTCTAACTTTCAAATTTTTCGAGAGCAGACTGGATGGTAGAAGCTTCTCAATCGAATAATAACAGGCAATTCCCATATTTATTCTGCATAGTCCTAGGTTTATTGCATCTACTTAATTATACTGAGAATTAGATTTACGTTTATTTTACTTCTTATTTTTATATTTTTTTATTCCTGCAATTATTATTGTAAATTTTATTAAAATTTATTTTAATATTATTATTGTATAATATTATTATATATCACTGCCACCGGGTGTATACCAAATTGTAGTATTTAATACATACATACATATATACATACATAAATACATACATACATAAATACATACATACATACATACATACATTCATACATACATACATGCATACATACATACATAGATACATACATACATTTAATTTCCTCCCGGGTGTCTTCAAGATATTTGAATTTTTGCACCTCTTCAAATGATAAACTTCCAATTTTTATATTTCCATTTCGTACAATATTCTCGTCACGAGACATAATCACATACTTCGTCTTTTCGGGATTTACTTCCAAATCTATCTCTTTACTTGCTTCAGGTAAAATTCCCGTTTTCCCTAATCGTTTGTGGATTTTCTCCTAACATATTCCTAGTAAAATACTGCTGTAAAAATATTTTAGTAAATAGGTAAGCAAAAGCTTTTATAATTTACTATTTTATTATTACAATTTCATACTTTCAACTCGTAAAAACAGAGTTGGGAAGGATTTACGACATACGACAGTATTTTATTGGGTGTGCGATGTTTTGAGTTTTGTGTAATAGGAGAAGTGGTATAATGACCTTCAATCGCTGATGGAATTTATTGGTCCCATATTTCACAATTTTTCGAGGAACAGTTCCAGCCTCTGATGCTTTGGGATCTGTGAATGGCAATGAGGAAGAGTCCAATTCCAAATCCTAGATCATATATGTATTATTCTAACTTAAATTACAGGGACATCATTTCATTTTTAATAACATTTTTAATATTAATTTGCTTATACCTCTGGATCAACGCCGTTTGCTACCCCTTTCCACCACTGGAGATCGATGATACTGGCGTAATATACAAAGAAATCACTTTACTAGTATAGGAGGGAAGAAAAGTAGTTCATCCATTTACGTAAACTAGGAAATAGGCCTATCGCGCTTTTGAGTTTGATAATTTTCATTAGGTTTTTGTTTAATCAAAATGCAGTACAGTATTAACAATGAGTGTTTTTACTCACGAACTGAGCTGTCCATGCGGACGTATTCATTATACAGTGTATATTATACTGTCTACAGCACATTAGCGTACAATATAGAGAATGAAGTTAAATTGAAAAATAATCATCATATGGATATTTAAACACTTTTGAAGGGTACATGGGAATAACGATCAAGGTCCATTTTAGAAAGTTTCGAGAAAAACGAATTTTAAAATTTTAGGTACTTAATACTTTGTTATGTGTGTATTTAATAGAAATTGACGTAATGGAATGTCAAGAACGATTATTTCTTGTTACTAGCTAGACCACATGATAGTACTTCCTTTCCACTATAAGATAGCATTATTAACTCAATTTCGATTTTTGATGGACCTTGATCGTTTTTCCCTTGTACCCTTCATTTTTGAAAATGGTGGCCGTTCATTTCGATACAGGCTTCAGTTCTAATATGCATATTATCGCACTATAGATTATTGTACCTAATCCCAATTACCAGTTTCGTCCTTTGTACTAGTAACTCATATTGAAATAATTCTGTACTTTATAAAAGAGTACCTTACGTACTGTAAATTCAATCTTCACTTCTGCCCGATCCGAAAAGATAAAATTACTCACACATGCTATGTACTGTCCGTCCAAGTGGTTATGTCGTAGAAAGGGAGGAAATCACGTGGCAGTTAATTACTTAACGAGGCTCTTTTATTTAAGTTATTTTAAACAGTTGTATAATATTACGTACACGTCCAATTCCTAACAGAAATTAATGTTCTCAGAAAAGAGCTAAGACAGCCCAGCCACTAGCTGGCGAATAAAAGCAGGTAGGGGAAACTGGGATACGACGTAGGCAAATGGACGACCGTACCTTTGCGAAAATGATTCAATATTGAAAGCTCTTTCGTCACTGGAAAACGCGAACATATTTTTGGAACGTACTGTTTACTATGATCGTAAGGCTACTATGACTGTATATGCGTCTTGGATCTGTGTGGAGGAAAGTTGAACGTCATTAGTAGAAGGAGTGAGAGTGATGTACATTCAAAAACTGAGGTACAATAAAAATTGAAGTAAAAATAAAATGATGTCCCTGTAGCTTCAGTTAAGTTTTCTGTGTTACTGTGTTTTTCTCTATTCTCCTTCCTTTTAATTTTGTTTCAATTTTGCTAATTTATTCTACAAATACCGTTTTTAATTTTGAATGGAAGTCATTCCTACTTTTTCGAGACATAATTAATTATAATATTAAACCAAGAGCTAATGCTAAGAAATGGTTGAGAAGACATCAGTAAAGAAGATCATTTCCTAATCCTAACACTGGTAAGTCAACACATTTTCCTGAAATCAATGTTAATTATTTACCCAATTAACAATGATAACTATTTATGTCAAAGAATATTGATAAAATTAAAGTCTGTGAACATTTATAATTAAGTTTTGTGTCATTATTGACATATTCAGATTTGTTAAGTAAATTTGAACTTTCAAATTTAATGTCCCGAAAATGTTATTTTTGGACTTATCAGGTTCTGACCTGTGATCACAGAATTGTTATCGCGGTACCTAGTACGATCCAAGATATTTCGTGAACTATGAACGGGAATACCACAATTACAATCATTGAGAGTGTTTAACGTATAAAAGACTCGGGGAGACTAGAATGAAATCAGTTTGTGAAGAGACGAAGAATAACACACTACAATGATACGAAGCCTGATACTTCTTGCCATCTTGGTGGCTGCTGGAACTCAAGGTACAGTGAGAAACGAATTTTATGGGAGATTTGGGACATACAGTATGTCTTTCCCTCATTAAGTCTATTATTTTTTTTTCTGTTTAAAAATTTGGGTGTGCCCTTATGTTTCCTTATAATAAATTAATTTTATTCTAATAATATTTTAACAAGTAATCCTCTCCAAATTAATAAAAAAAAATTATTGGATTTATAGTTTGGGTTTGAATATATTTAATACTTTTTAATCTGTATTCACTCTCCATTTTAAATTTATTTTGTTTGTATTGGAATCCCCTCCTGAGCACGAGTCTTACTCATTCAGGAGTGGGCTAGTTTATATTATAGTAGTGGCTTGTGCAGCAAATGCTGCAAACTAAGTAAATTAGACGTTCAAATAAAAACTTTTCAGATTTATTTTCAATAAAGAATACCAGACATTTTGGAAGTTATTTTCTTCCATAATAATGAAACATATCCCTCTGAATGGTTTTCTTTGTGCTAAATATTATTTATTGAATCTATACATCTTCAGTTGAGTTTCATTAAATATATGGAAAAGACCTATACCACTTGATTAATAACTATAAAAATATTTCATTTTTAATAACAATTTTATCTTACTTAAGTTTTGTATAGACTACTATATAGCCGTCACTCAGTAAATATTACAGAAATGAAGATCTAACTTCAGATATTCTCTACGCCTACTTATATAACCCCAAAAGCTTTCACTTTCATATCATCATTTTTAATGGTAATAATGTCATCAAACATTCTTAAGTTTTGTAGTTTTTAATATCCAATACACAGACAACTGCACTCAGAAAATTACACATCAGAGAATCAGACCTGTAAATTTTTTTTAGTAAATCTTGAAGTTTATAATAACCAATATTACAGAAACATTCTGAAAAAGTTACACAAATGAAGATCGACATATTGGTATTATGATGTCAGAGAATCTGAGCCATCTGAACTCTAAATATGTCGTAGCCTTCGTGTGATATTGTTTTTGTAGTGTGTTTGTGTTTTGTTTTATTCTCTAAAAGCCATTATTTCTGAAAACTGACGACAGATGGATTTTGGAAAACAGGAAAATGATGTAGGAAAACTGAAATTTCAGCGAAAACTACTATTTTTCTGAAAAATTTTGGGTACCAAGCTTCAAAATGAGGGGTCATTTATTAAAATCTGTTAGGCCGTTTACCCGTAATTTCCATTACGAGTTCAAATTATATATAGAGTGTATTAAGTTCTATTCATTTGAAACTTACTAGCAATAAAATAAATAAATAAATAAGCAAATAAATTGCAGCTTAATGTTATTACTAGGCCGCTTCAAACTTAAGATTTGGGATTTAACTCAGGCAAATTGGTGCGCAATTTAGTTTTTTTTAGTAGGTTACTTTACGATGCTTTATCAATATCTGAGGTTATTTAGCGTCTGAATGAGGTGAAGATGATAATGCCAGTGAAATGAATCCAGGGTCCAGCACCAAAAGTTACCCAGCATTTGCTCATATTGGGTTGAGGTAAAACGCCGGAAAAAACCTCAACCAAGTAACTTTCCCCGACCGGAAATCTAATCCGAGCCACCTGGTTTCGCGGCCAGACGCGCTAACCGTTACTCCACATGTGTGAACTTGTCGACCATTATTCATATTACACCAATAGCATTAAAGCACGATTATTAGCAGATTAAGCACCGAAATAAATTACTTTTATTTATTTATGCTCGACCATGCCGAAATGTAGTAATTATACACCTGGTAGCAGTTCTTTAATGCATGTCATTAAAGTATACCTACTCATTAAAGTACAGGTCTTCAGCCAATGATAACTCAGCTTACAGGTGTTTAGCCAATGAGAAGTCAGCTTTGTACCGTTATAAAACCGCAAGTATCGATTATTCTCGGATATGCAATCGAAAGAGAATTAGCGAAAAGTCACGGAGGCTGAAATCCAATACTGTCGCAGAAGGTTATGTTCTGTTACTATAATAATTAGCGTTAATTGTAAATAATATTCAAATAAATTCAATTTGTCATCTCGTTTTTCAATGTCGAATTCAATAATCAAAGTTATACCACGTTTAACGGGATTACACAAGGTCAATGACATTATTGTTCCTCGGAAAAAATCAATACTTTCGCGTCTGCGCACATCTCACAATTCACGACCTAGAACAAGGTCACTTCCGATCTCGTCAGATACAAATAAAATGTATACATCTGAATACCGGTAATTTCAAGTTAGAAATATGGTCGAGCATAAAAAGTCGTATGAAACTCGCCTATAATGGTAATTAAGAAGCTCGTATGAAAATTATGAAACTCGCTTGCGCTCGTTTCATAAACATCCATACTCGCTTTCTTAATTACTATCATTATAGGCTCGTTGCATAATGTACTGTTTTGCTACTAAAGTTAGTCATTGTTTCACATATTTAAATGTCATACATATTACATTACAATTAATTAGAAAATTGCAAATAAACAAGAAATATCGCTTTCAAAAGACAAAAAAGGCACTTATTATTGAATTACTAAGAAACACCTTAAATAGGCAAAATAAAAATTGGCTCTATCACTTTGATTTACTCCAAATCACATTTATATCTATAAAAATAAAGATTTAATTCCACCCAGTAAAAAAGGCATTTTGCCAATCATCCGCGCTATACTTATAATTATTAATATTCATACTGGTACTTCAAAATCATGTTTTTATAAATGTTTAGTCCATAATTAAGGTTTCATATTTGCCAGCAGTTGTGACGCATTTTACCTTTCAAATAAAATGTACTTATTTCTACTTGTAAGGTTTTTTTCTTGTGGAAGGAATTTAATGATTTATTATCAGCCGTGACGAATATGTGATAGTGCACCGAGCCACTGTGTAATCTGCAACGTGCATAAAACCCATGGAGGGAGGAGGACACCCAAAGGTGAAGTGAAGCAACTGTCTGACTTATTAACGGATTTTCATTTTCCTTACGTCATGCACTTAAATATAATTTTATACGGTATAAAGTTACAAACTAATGTTTAGTACGTGAAAGAAATGAATAAGAAAACATAGGACACATTATCACAACCTAAAATTAACTGTCTTCAGACTGCCTCTGCAACAGAGTTTCAAAATCAGGAATTATGTCACTTACTGCCAGTCGTAGTTGATCATGAAGGTATTTGTCTGTCAGTCGAGATCTAAATTTGGTTTTTACTATTTTCATTGTTGAAAATAATTTTTCACAAACGTAAGTTGTAGCGAACATGGCTTCAACAGAGCAAGCGAAAGAACGAAGCTTCGGATATTTATTTTTTGGCAAAGATTTGAAAAGTTCAACATTTTCCTTACATCTAGCTTTCATTTAACATCACATTGTAAATCTGTGACTTTAAATTGAAGATCTAACCGCATTATTCGTACTTACATCTGCTGAAAAAGGATCGACGTACAGAATACTTGTGCACAAACCATACATTTAATATTCTCATCATATTGGCAGCAAAAAAAATGCGTCCTCTCATCCTACTTGAAACTTTCGTTTTTGTAGAGGAACGTGGTTTCGAGAGAGACATTGCGACGATACGCCACTCGCAGGTCAGAGACAAATGCAAATGGAACGGAGTTTGACTCCAGTGAGTGAGGGGATGGGGGTTGGGAGAGGTAGGAAGCAAGAGAAATGCAAAGCTATCATTACCAGGCACAATATGCTCGGGAGTCACATTTTCGCCACGGCTGATTTATATTCTAAACAAATCTAGCCTGTTCCCCACATCTCTGTTAACCTGTATCTCTTCCACTGGGACCTGAACTTTGAAGTTTACTGATAATCATAACACAACATTTCTTTACACAGGGAAAGTCATTCATAGACACCCAATCAGAAGTAACTGTAACATCGTCGGTGGTGTGGATGCTGCTCCAGGAGAATTCCCGAGCCAGGTAAATTTGGTTCACATACAAGACGTTAACTTATTGCTTTAGAAATGTCTTCGTTCCGAATATGTAAACGTTTACCAATCACCCAGATATCACAAAATATGTTGACTTCTTACAAAATTATGTATAATAAAAACTTTCACCTTAAAGTTGAAGGAAAAAAAGTTATTTAGGTGGACATATTGTTTAAAATTGACCAGTATAACGTAACAAACTACATGTCTTTTAATTTACTTACTTATTTATTTACTTACTTACTTACTCATTTACTTACTTACTTACTTGCTTTTAAGGAACTCGGAGGTTCAATGCCGCCCTCACATAAGCCCGCCATTGGTCCCTATCCTGAGCAAGATTAATCCATTCTGTATCATCATATCCCACCTCCCTCAAATCCATTTTAATATTATCTTCCCCTCTACGTCTCGGCCTCCCCAAAGGTCTTTTTCTCTCCGGCCTCCCAACTAACACTCTATATGCATTTCTGGATTGCCCATACGCTCTACAATACGCTATCAAGAATTACAAATGAACAGGTAATAAAATTCTTAGGAACATACCTTTGGAAAGTAAGAGAAAAACCACTCAGGGAAATAAATAAGTTAAAAGACACGTAAGATAAATTTCAAAATTTATGTGTGCATGTAATGTAAGAAGGTCCATCTATGTATCAGTAGGCCTATATAAAATCTAGGCTATATTGATAAGTGAGTGATAGCTATATCATCGGACGTCAATGCTGTCATTCAACACTGTAACGCACTAAATAAATTAATTCATAAGTAAATAAATAAATACTTATTTAGTGGCTTTTAAGGAACCAGGAGGTTCATTGCCGCCCTCACATAAGCCCGCCATTGGTCCCTATCTTGAACAAGATTAATCCAGTCTCTACCATCACATCCCATCTCCCTCAAATCAATTTTAATATTATCTTCCCATCTACGTCTCGGCCTCCCCAAAGGTCTTTCCCCTCTGGTCTCCCAACTAACACTCTATATGCATTTCTGGATTCGCCTATACGTGCTAAATGCCCTGCCCCTCTCAAACGTCTGAAACTAATGTTCTTAATTATGTCAGGTGAAGGATGCAATGCTTGCAGCTCTGCGTTGTGTAACTTTCTCCATTCTCCTGTAACTTCATCCCTCTTAGCCCCAAATATTTTCATAAGCACTTTATTCTCAAATACCCTTAACCTATGTTCCTCTCTCAAAGTGAGAGTCCAGGTTTCACAACCATAAAGAACAACCGGTAATATAAGTGTTTTATAAATTCTAACTTTCAGATTTTTTGACAGCAGACTGGATGATATAAGCTTCTGAAGCGAATAATAACAGGCATTTCCCATATTTATTATGTGTTTAATTTCCTCCCAAAAGCCATTTATATTTGTTACTGTTGCTCCCAGGTATTTGAATTTTTCCACCTCTTCAAAGGATAAATTTCCAATTTTTATATTTCCATTTCGTACAATATTCTGGTCACGAGACATAATCATATATAGTAGAACTTGGTTATAGCGACCTCGTTTTGTGCGACACCTCGCCTATAACGTCAAATATTCTGTGATCCAAACTAGTTCCCCATAAGACATATGCTTTCCTATCTTGCTTAATACGACAAACGTATATGCGTCTACCTCGCATATAACATCATTTTCGACCTCAGTTTGGAATAAGATTTTCTAAGAACCAAAGTATTTTAAGAAATATTCTGTTGAAATCTCACCCTGACAAATTCTTTACAGTCTCCTTCTGTCATAGACCTCTGGAATGCAGGCGGATTCCCCACCCCATTGTAAACTGCCCGAATTCATGCGGTATTAGATCAGTTTCGACAGGAAGTTTTCACTAAGTGCACGCATTTTAACGCAGTATGGGCACTAAAAGAAGTGAGTGACGCTTTAGAAGTCATTAGAATTATGAACATGTTCTATGAAGCTAGGGAAGGGAGCAGTGAAATTGCAACTGAAATTATGAACATAGAACGTAATTTAGCCCTAGAAAGTGTGTATTGGGCAAGTACGAGACAACAGAGTAAAATGACCGATTACTTCACTCCTAAGTGAAGTAGTTTGGTGAGTACCGAACGATCTGTTTTAATACAGAATACTGAATTTATAATTGTAGGCCTACGTGTATTTTATTATGTTCGTGGTAGGCTTAAAAGTCACTTGGACACGTGCTTGGACAATGCCCCAAAGGAGAGCTGCTGATCAATGCTAGACATCATCGTGTACGACATGCTTTGGCGATATCGTTAAAAACTTTAAATTGGGAGATTCATGAGGAAGTACATTGTGTATCATCAGATGGTTCTTTTAGACGGGCAGACATTATTGCTATCAACGGACGCTTAAAACGGGCTCTTGTTCTTGACCCTACTATCCGTTTCGAAAGAAACCTAAATCAGGCCACCGAAGTTGATATTGAGAAGAAGTCCATATACGAGGGGGATCCAGGAAATAACGACCGTTTTGTTGTAATAATTAAAAAAATATATTTATTTGAAAAATACAAAGTCTGTTACATAACTGAAGCTTCCTTTACTTCTCTACATAATCACCACCTACATTTAAACATTTGTCGTATCTGTTCACTAGCTTTAGAATTCCTGTGTTATACTCCTCTGCCGCCATTTCTTTAAGCCAGGTGTTCACACTCTTCTTCAACTCTTCATCACTTCCAAAACGCGTACCACCCAGAAAGTCTTTCAGCTTAGTGAAAAGGTGAAAATCGCTAGGAGCAAGGTCTGGACTATAGGGAGGATGATCAAAGATTTCCCAACCGAAATGATCCAGCAATTCTCGAGTTGAAGCAGCAGTGTGCGGGCGGGCACAGATTTTGTGGTAGCCAAGATGTTGCGACACAATTTCACCAAGCAAAGAACGAGAAATGTCAGGAAAGGCAATATGCAATTCGTCGAGTGATGTGCGCCTATCTTGCAAGATTGTGTCGTTCACTTTAGTCTTCAGGTCTTCTGTGATGAGTGATGGGCGTCCGGGTCGATTTTCATCGTGGACATTTGTTCGCCCATTGTTGAACATTTCGCACCATTTTCTCACATTTCTTTCATTCATTACAGTATCACCATACATTTCTTTCAATTGCCGGCAAATTTATGCAGGTTTCAAATGTCGGGCATTCAAAAATCGAATCACACTCCTCACCTCACAGTCGGCGGATTATCAATCACGTCGTTCATTTTGAAGTAACACAAAATGGCGACTTGTTGCAACCAGTACTCACAACATTATCAGAACACATGTTAAGGAAGCCAGTTGACCTTCAAACAAGGAAGGGGAGTCAGCTGCGCGGCGGGTATGCGCGAACGGTCGTTATTTCCTGGACCCCCCCCGTATGAACCTTGTCTGCCGCATCTTTCTCAAAAGTACAACGTCCCTCTTAAACAGTGGTCCGTCATTGGTTTGCTGTTTGGCAGTAGAGGTTCAATCACAAAATTCACACGGAATTATCTTAAGGAACTTCAGATTCCTTTTGATTATGTAATGTCTGTCCTTATAAATATTATCAAGGATTCTGTTCAAATATTACATCATGTCTATTTCAATTAATGCACTTATATTTGCCTTCAACAATTAACTTTCTTTTTCTTTAATGTATCACATCACATTATATTGTACATGTTTATTGTATTCAGGACCCTTGTGGTCACTCAAATTCTTTGAGCTGATGCCTATAATTTAAAAATTTATTATTATAAATCTAAAATAAGTTTAATTAAGCTTGTTATTTTTCATTTTCCACCTCACTAGATTGATAGTGTGAATCTTGGTTACTACGACACTCGTTTATAACAACATAATTTTTAAGTCCCTTGGATGTCGTTATAACCAAGTTCTACTGTACTTTGTCTTTTCGGGATTTACTTCCAAACCTATCTCTTTACTTGCTTCAAGTAAAATTCCCGTGTTTTCCCTAATCGTTTGTGGAATGTAAATATAAAGTATTATTATTATTATTATTATTATTATTATTATTATTATTTATTATTATTATTATTATTATTATTACCGATATTACATTTTAAATGTGTATGGTTGCTATCTTTAGGCCATTTGAATTTCACGTAAGTACATTTCAATTTCAATGTTACAGCTCTCCTTCCTGACAAAATACGGGCTTTACTGTGGAGCCTCCATTCTTAGTGAGAATTGGGCCATAACAGCAGGTCATTGTGCCGACGAGTACGTGTTACAGATAAGCAAATTAGACACATAAGTGAATTTATTTATCATGATCTTATGAGGTGTTTGTTTACGGAGGGGAAGGAAACGATTCTGCATACATTGTCACAATTTAGTTTATTCATGTTGCATATAATCACCAGGTGGAAAGGGTGAGATAAGTAAAAATTTCTCAGGTCATGAAAAGGGACCAGTTCCTGGTATATTTTTTCGAGATAATTCCAGTTGCCGCAGCATAATTTTTCCCTCGTTACTATAAAACAGTGATGTCAAAGCAAGCGCATTTTTCTGACCTTGACGTCGTGCGCGGCAGCAAGCGCTAAGTATGGAAAGAGGAAGGGTTGCGTATATGAATAAGCAGCCTGTTGGATTAAGAAAACAGTGGTGCATAAACTTCAAACGGAACGTGAAATTTTATGTCGTTATTTTTATATGACTTCTTTCTGTTTAATATTATCTATATTGTCTGTAAAACAAAAGTACTAACACTGATTTCTTAATATTGCACTTGTGTTCTAAATCTTAATAACATAATAGAGAGTTAAGAAGGAATATTCACTTAAATTCCATAGCAGTATAATATTATACTGCATTAAGTGGATGAAACACATCATTCATAAAGAAAGTGGTATTCCAAAGAAAGAGATTGAGTATGACATAATAAGTTGGAATTTATATTGATGGTATCTTTACTATTACAAAAGTTATCAATAAACTAATCAAAACAACATTACAGTACAAAGCAAAGTTACCTAGGTACTGTATCTGTTTTAAATGTAACTAATATTATATAACGAAACTCTTATCGCATTATGCTTTTAAGGTGATATTTGTGAGCAACTTCCTATCATCAGAATATTAAATTATTTTCTCGAAATCTGCTGAAGCTATAGAGCTGACATTTTTACAACACATGGGCACGTATCTTTTGCTTATGATTTAACAGCACTTGCTTTGTTAATTCATTTCCTTACAAACAATTTCCATGCGAATATTTTCAAAATGTTCAATACACTATCTTCAGTAATACGTATATACGGTACATTAGATTTACGAAAACATTCTGTAAGGCTACTAAATAAATAGGCCTATACCTGAAAATTTCAGTTCTCTATACGAAAAATTGAGAAAATATTTATTTTGAATAAAAAAAATGAAACGTATGAAAAATGATCATTAAAATTGAAACTTACATTCTTATAATGCACTTATACTTCTCAGGTAAATCTAAAAATTAACACGGATACAGTTTTAATAAGTTCTCTTCTCTTTATCTATTGAATCAGTGCTGTCCATCCCTGAATATAGCTCGATCAAGCGGCATATACCACCTCTTTCGTCTGTCTCTTTCCTTTCCGCTGTAAAGCACTCAGGCTCTCCTGGCTCTAAAGCGCGCGCTTGCTCCTGTGGGCATCAATTGACATGCCTGCTATAAAGTATAAAGACTGTCTATATAATAAATATCTATTCAATAATCAACAGACTGACTGATTCGCCAACTTAAATCTCCTTAAACCCTATAGTCTACGTAGGTTTCTGTTAATCCTTAGTCAATAGATAAGACTGAGTTTTACGAAATACGAACAAGAGATGGAAAATGGGAGGCAGTAATGATCAAAATAATTATACCGATTTATTTTTTTAATCAGCAAACGTGCAGCCTTTAAATTTAAAACAAAGATTCGCTCATAAAATTTGGTTAGATTATTCATCTCACCTCTCAGATTTGTTTCTAAAATATATTCGAAATGTAAAAAAATTCAATTTCATGTACTCCCTTTAAATAACTCTTCAGGCTTTTTTTATACTTCCGAGCAGAGAGGAGAGAGAAAGGAGTTGACGATTTTAAAAATTCACTAAAGTATATTCAACTAGAGACGTAAAATTTAAAATGAAGGTTACTCTCTACAATATTGGTTAAACATTCTCAGATTTTTAAATACCATATCCTAAGGTACTGATGAAAAGGAAGAAGGGAGTGAGAAATTTCATGTCATCCAATCTTGATGAAAGTCGATATCTGGGGATCTTTGCCATCACAGAATACGAATAAGGCATTATTTTGTCAAACTTTGTCCCTAGAGTGGTGAAGTGAGGCAAAAATAAGTGGGAAATTAAATTAGAAATCTTACGGGTTTTCGAGACGAAAATTACGAATAATACAATTTGTGCGAATTCAATATGGCAGTTTTAATACTATGAATTATATTTTTAAAAATAAAACATCGGATACCGCAAATACACATAAACACAGGTATCACAAGTACATATTTAAGGGGGTGTGTAACACCTTTCGGTAGTAGACATATATATATTGTAAAATCCAAAAATAAAATAAATACATAAATACACATATTTTTACAGAAAAAGATATGTAAATACATATTTTCAGGAAATCTATTATACACACATACATCTTGGTGTTGTTTTACTTAAATAATTTTTAAAAGAACTTTACAATATTTTAAAACTATATGAATTATATCACTCAGAAGTATGTTAACTTTTTAAGAATTCTTGGTTGCTTCCTGTTTCTAAGCGCTATTTGGTGTATCCGTGATCCATTTTTGTAATAGTATCGCCTCAAGTTCTGAGAACTGCTAGGCAGCATATCTGTGTTATTTTTAGAGAATAAACTAACGTGGACAAGGAGGAGAGATCTTGCAACACGTAATTATGAATGTTTATTGTTGCTGAAGATGATTTCATTCCACGCTTTGTTTGTGAAACACAACAGATAAGAGCTCGGGTATGAACATTATTTAATTTAAACAAATCTCTCACCTCTCGCTCATTTCTATCAAGTAAGGCAATATATCTTGTTGTGATTCCCTGTTATCGGGCTTCGTCAATCGATATCCTTCAAGATATACTGAAAGGTGGTTGTTTAAAAAACGATTTGGCTTTCCTATTAGCAAATTTAAGCTTTTTGTGTGACACCATAAAAAACTCGAAACATCCAAAAACCACTTGTCTGAAAGAGGGAGGTGCGTGCCGTGAAAATTAAACTAGACTTAGTACAAGTACTAAGGACAAATTCCAGAATGTGTTTGGGAAAAACAGTGGATATAAAAAAATGTGTGAAGTTGCTCAAGTATTGGAGGGTGTGCCTGTAGGTGAAATTGACGGTGTTTGTGTTAGTGACATTCCTCTCTTTAAATATGCACGTCTGAAGTCCTGTGATGTGAAAAGATCGTTTTCACAGTATAAGTCGTTGTTCAGAGATAATTGGAAGCATTTGTGATGGAGAATTTGGAGATGACCTTAGTTGTTCAGTTACCTTTCCTGCAATTATCGGCCGACTACTTACCAGCACTCAAGTGTGGTTGGCGAGTACCTAGAAAGATTTTTTTTCAAGCTAAGTAAGGTATTTTTGTCATATTTAAAAAAAAAATATTTTAGCAAATATTTTCGTACTTTTTAACACATAAAAAATAAATATATTTAAATTTTTTACCACATAAAAATCCGCTTCCTTCTAATCACTTTATATAACTACTGAATAACGATTACAGCTCTAATACAATAATTATTATTAAACAAATGACTCTATAATTTGTAATCTATGTTACAGTATTCATATGCGAGATATCATGCTTAAAGCAGGATCAATTTATGTCAGCAAGGGAGGTACACTATATAACGTATCTCAAATTATTATCCATGAAGCGTACAATCCTAAAGACGACTGGAGAAATGACATTGCTCTACTTAAGGTAAGATTCCAAAGAGAAAAGTGTTTTTTTTTTTTTCAAAATTGATTAAAAGTTAATTTCTGAGTACTGCTACTAAACATATTCTTCATCTATATACTAATAATAAATCTGTAGCCGAAATTTTTCTGGTAATTTTCGATTTTCCAAAAATAATTGGTCCTAACATATATAATTAACCACCCTGAAACCGAAAATCGCATTTTTGAAATTTTTGTTTGTATGTCTGTCTGTATGTTTGTTACCTTTTCACGCGATAATGGCTGAAACGATTTATATGAAAATTGGAATATAAATTAAGTTCGTTGTAACTTAGACTTTAGGCTACATGGCATTAGAATACTTTATTTAAAGGGGGTTATAAGGGGCCTGAATTAAATAAATCGAAATATCTCGCTTATTATCGATTTTTATGAAAAATGTTACATAACAACAGTTTCTTTAAAAATGATTTCCGATAAGTTTTATTCTTTACAAAATTTTGATAGGACTGATATTTAATGAGATAAATGGGTTTTTAAATTAAAATAACGCCATCTAAGACGGTGCAATGAATTAAGAACAAATGACTCGTCTATAAGGGGCCTTGGACAACAACAATCGAAACAGGGGCCTTGGACATAAACAATCGAAAGCTATTAAACATAGCCTACAGAGAATGTTTCTGTGTTTGTATGAAGTAATATCAGAAGCTAAATTAACCGATTTGTATAATTAATTATTATTTCACCATTGGAAAGTGTAGTTTCTCTAGATGGACATAATGCTATAATGTTATTACAGTAACGTCTGAGTAAATCGAGGACAGGTAAGATTAAAATAGCTTCTTATGCACAGAAAATTTGATAGACTATTGTGTAATTCGTTTTCTGTATTTCTTAAAATAATATTTATGTACACTTATTTTAATCTCAGAGAATTAACGAACAACGAGAGTGTATTGATTTAGTATGCAGTAATAGTACGTTAGCTTAGCAATCCATTATTTTATAATTCAAATTTTAACTATGCTCAATTGAATCGTGTTAAAATACATAAAATATATATGCAATAAATGCCACGCAAAAAAATAAATTGGGTAATGAGCGAAGCAGATTATCTTGCGCTGTTGTAAAAGTTGTTCCCTGGATCAAACGTCCTATTTTAATTATGTAATTACTAGACATCGGATTTTTAGGCACTAAAAATTGCAGTTTTAGGCGCCTAAAATAAGCTCAAAATTTGTAAAATTAGGCTCTATTTTAATGAAAATAGGCATTTTAGGCACATCAAGGTATCATACTTATTTCTTTCACTGAAATTTTTAGTTATACACTAAAATACGCACGAAAAAGTATGTTTAAACATTAAAAAATAATAGTATATTATATTTATAAACAGAGCTGCACAAATTTAATATATTGAAACTAATGAAATAATGATTATTGATATCAAGATTACTCATTTTAAGTTATTGAAATTCAGTTCCATGCTCAGACTTTATTATAATTATCTGCACAGTACACCACCAGAATTTTTCTAAATTCTCCACAGTTAACCTTTGCCTTTTGTCACTGAGAATCATTTTGAAAGTAGAAAAACTTCTTTCAACCGAAACCGATGTGAGAGGCGCAAATTTTTAATTAGGTACTTCAGAAACATCAATACTTACTGGAACATTTACACTTTCCCCCGATATCACTCTTGATACTTTTTCCAACAATGAAAATCCTGCATTCTTATTTAACACGTTGTCCCACTTATTTTTAACTTTTTTCCCAGTTTCGCCCAAAGCAGAATGTATGTTCACTTGAGCTTCCTTTACTATTGCTATTTGGCTACAAAGAGATTGTTTTTCACGTTCTAATTGTTCAATGCTTGCAGGTATGAAAGAAAAGTTTGATGTTATGTAGGCAATATCGTTTTTCACTCGTGAGTCATTCAGACAATCTTTCACTGCTTTCACACACGCTGCACTATCAGTTTCAGGTAATTTATCAATAACTGTGACCACTTCTTTAAAATACTTAGAATAATACACCACTGACTGAATCCAGGTTCCCCATCGTGTAACAACCGGCTGAGGTGGGAGTGGGATATCTGGAAAGTTCTCTCTGAATATTGAAATCCTGAATGGGGCTTTACAAAAACATTTTTTTTTGTGTTAGAAATAAACGAATTGACAAGAGGAAATTCATTCCGGATTGTTTCAGAAACCCTGTGAAGGCCATGTGCTAGACAGGTTACATGCGTGAGGTTAGGATAAAATGTTTTAAGAAGTGGAGCTGCAGCAACCATGTATGAGGCAGCATCAGTACAAAACAAGAGAACTTTAGAATCGTCTATATTACCTGAGTATAAAGACTGTAGGCCTTTATTTACAAAATAAGCAATGGCTTGGCTATTCACTTTCGAAAGTTCCTTAACACATACGAGGTGTGGAATCGAAGGTCCATCAGGACTAAGTTTTCCTACTACCATATTTGCTATATACCTATTCATAGGATCTGAGGTTTCATCCACAGAGACCCATATGTAAGAATCACCTATATCCTCCCGAATGGAAGCTAAAGTTTCATTGTATATTCTGTCTAAGTAATTTTTTCTTAGGGTCGACTTAGATGGGATATTTTGTTTGCAGTATTTTTGTAAAAACTGTCTTAAAACCGGATTTTCAATTGCATTCCAGGGAATGTTCCAAGCAACAAACGCTCTGGTTAAATCAGCATAGAAATTGCTGCTGAGATTGGATGAAGTAGGCTGTGTTAGTAAAGTTTGTTGCAGTTGATTTTTCTGCTGAGCTTTAGCCTTATGAGCCGCTCCTTGCACATGCTCCTTTAGGTGGCACTTCTTTTCTTGCGAAATCTAAAAATGTAAAGTAAACTGAATTAAAATAAAATCCTAATTGTTGTATTGCCGTATTTCTATCACAAAGTTAGTGGGTTCGAACAATCAAAATTTTAATGACCTGCAAATACTTTAACTATCGGAATTTAAAAGGTTAAAGTGTAGTGGTCTTAAAAAAATTATACCTCAGGATAGCTCAGTCAATGTATAAATATTATAGGCCTACTCATTAAAATTAATAGAATTTATATATTTCAACTATTGCTACATACCTGTTTGCTACAAATCTTGCAGAATATTATTTTTCCATCATAAGTGAATTCTGAATATTCTGTTAGCCATTGCCGGATCAATGTATATTTTGCACTTATATTTTTTCGGCATTATCGCGTTAAACTTCACAGGAAAACGTCCTACCGCTCAAAACTTCTCAACACAAATAAGGTGAGGGAAAGAGCAAGTGTTAACGAGCATTCAAATGAACCGTTGTTATTGAGATTCAATTGGACAAAAATACAAAGTTCCACTTATTGTTGCATTTCCTGGTAGTGTTAACACTAGGAGGGCCATTCTTTTAAATATTTTGTAACGGTTTACCCTACTAATTCGCAGTTTTACGACTTTTCATAAATATTTCAAAAACACTCTTTCTCCAAAAATTGTGATTTTATGACACTCTGAAGGGCAGTACAGCTAATCGGTTTCAGACCGAAAACAGTCATTTTTATAGTATAGTATATCTCTGAATCGGTAGCAGCACATGTTGTGATAGTTGCCTGCTTCAAAACTAAGGTTGGTTCTTTGTCGGCATTTATGCCTCCAAACATGTTAAATTCGGTGAAATCTATTGCGAGTGTCGTGAGATTCAAAACATTTTGTTTCCTTTATCAATGGTTTCATAGCCGGTGTGAAGCAAACTTTCCACTTTTTAAATGCCTTAAATTTCGCAGTGAATGCATGTATAAATTATAAAAAGTAAGAGTAAAATGCGAAACTTTACAGTGAGTTAGGCATTTTTAGGCGAATATTAACAAATTAGGCTCTAATAACCGTTTTAGGGCATTTTAGGGCATTTTAGGGCACTATAAAACTCTTTGAATACCTTTCAATTTCCATGAAACACAAATATTAATAATTATTTTTACTTTTCTCCTAAAGAAACAAAATAGGCATTTGCCCTAGAATCCGATGTCTGGTAATTACTTTATATTTATTTTAACAGGTGCAGCGGAGCGCACGGGTACGGCTAGTTAGTTAATGTATAGTTCAATAACATACCATATCATTAAGAACTATTAAATTACAAATTAGTTAGACATTAAAGTAAAAGCGATATTCAGTAAGATTTGATAAATTATACATGGTCACACAATTATAGATTCTTCCTAAAGTCATAGCATTTTCTGTATACTCAATAAATATTATCCCCGGTATTTACAACATACAGAAACAAACAAAGCTCGTCATTCTCTCCAACTCTCCATTCAACCATCAACAATTATGTCTGCAAACTAAATAATTTAAAACTGACTTCTAACAGTCATGATATGTTGCTTTGAACCATATCTGTGGGTAAAATACTTTCTATCCAGTTTCACGTAGGGGCATTTCAAACTTGTAATAAAATTACTTACTAAATAGGTGTTCTGTACAACTTTTTGCAAAATGGTTTCTAATAATTACACGCTGTTACCAAAATAAAAGTAATGGTTTTCGCAGTAATGCATTGCTCTTGGATGAAGTAACTCGTAGATATTGTCTATCAAGGGCTGAGCAACAAGTTGATCGTGATTGACTGGTAGATCGCGGCCTATTTTTTTGTCGATCAATAATGTGTTCTTAATTTGTAATATGTTGTGTTCATAAAGTTACGATGCTATACCTACACTGTATTAGGGGATTTTATTACTAACTAGCCGTACCCGTGCGCTCCGCTGCACCCGTTTGAAATAAATATAAAGTAATTATATAATTAAAATAGGACATTTGATCCAGGGAACATTCGTCTTTGATAGAAGGATAAATCGTTTATTATGTTACTTAATTTAAATTGAATTAAAAAATTAAAATGCGATCATTTTGATCCAGTGACCACTCATTTGGTCATAAAAATTAGTTTAGGAAATACAGGAAACGAATATACAGAATAGCCTATCAAGTTTTCTGTGCATAAGAATCTATTTTAATCTTACCTGGCCTCGATTCACTCAGAAGTTACTGTGCTAACATTATAGCATTATGTCCATCTCGAGAAACTACACTTTCCAATGGTGAATTAATAATTAATTATTCAAGTCGGTTAATTTAGCTTCCGATATTACTTCATAGAAACGCAGAAACATTATCTGTAGGCTATCTTTCATAGCTTTCGATTGTTGCTGTCCAAGGCCCCTTATAGACGAAGTCATTTGTTTTTTAATTCATTACACGGCCTTAGATGGCATTTATTTTAATTTTAAAGCTCATTTATCTCATTAAATATCAGTCCTATCAAAATTTTTTAAAGAATAAAACTTATCGGACATTATTTTTAAAGCAACTTTGTTATGTAACATTTTTCACAGAAATCAATAATAAGCGAGATATTTCGATTTATTTAATTCAGGCCCCCTTATAACCCCCCTTTTAAATAATGTATTTTGAATGCCATATAACTTATAATGTAAGTTACAACGAACTTAATTTATATTCCAATTTTCATCGAAATCAGTTCAGCCATTATCGCGTGAAAAGGTAACAAACATACAGACAGACAGACAGACAGACAACAAAAATTTCAAAAAAGCGATTTTCGGTTTCAGGGTGGTTAATTATATATGTTAGGACCAATTATTTTTGGAAAATCGAAAATTACCAGAAAATTTTCAGCTACAGATTTATTATTAGTACAGATGCGAAAGGTTGACAACACTGTCGACAGATTACAGATTATTATTATTATTATTATTATTATTATTATTATTATTATTATTATTATTATTATCGATATTTGTATTCCATATTTCTTCGATATTGTTAGAGTTAACATTGTACTCAAGCGCAATTTGAGCAACATGAAGAATGAACAAAGATTTTCCGCTTATGTTTATTGTTAACGAATGCAAATTTAAAGGTTTTTTGTTTCAGTTATGTTGTGATACATACATAATAAGTGCAGCAAAGAGAAATAAAACATAATAATAATAATAATAATAATAATAATAATAATAATAATAATAATAATAATAATAATAATGTTTTATTTTCGCTGGCAGAGTTAAGGTCATAAGGCCTTCTCTTCCACTCAACCAGCCTTAATCAATACAATACATAAATTTAAATTACAAATATTTTCACTACACTTAAAAGGTTCTCCAGCAATAATCTTCACTACACATTTATTTAAATTTAGATAAATCTATAAGGTAAAGTAGTAACTTAATTTATGAGCTAATTTAATTCAATGAATTATAATTAATTTAATATTTGAGATAGCTAGTAAAATGATGAAAATTAATTTAATATAAGCTTACTAGGACTATGTTACAGGGAGAATATATATATTTCTATTTCTATAATGAGAATATTAATGTAATTGCCATTAGAGGTTTTGTAAATCTATTTAGAGAAATTAAAGATAATAATAATAAAATGGACAGATGTTAGTTTCATTATAAGTAACAAATATTAATCAGCAATTCATCTGTTAAGTAAGAATTATGTAATTTTGACCTAAATGAAGTTATTGTCCAGCAACCCCTTATATCACTCGGAAGCGAGTTCCAATTTCTAGCAACTGAAACTGTATAGGATGAAGAATATAAAGATGTCTTGTGGTAGGGTATAATGAGTAAATTGTTATAACGAGATCTTGTACTTAGCTGATGATATGCGGATAAATTTTGAAAACGAGAAGCCAAATAGATTGGGGTAGCGGTGCGCAGAATTTGAAATAAGAGAACAAGAGAATGCAGGGCTCGTCGATCGCTTAGCCTCAGCCAAGACAGAGTTTGGAAAGACGGGGAAACATGATCATACTTACGAATATTACAAATGTAACGGACGCACGCATTATGCACACGTTGTAGCCTGCTGCTCAAATTTGCATTTAGGTTACTTAATATAATATCGCAGTAGTCAAAGTTTGGCATAACATACGAGGCCTGTCTAAAAAGTATCCGACCTTAATTTTTCCCGTGTAAAGTTGTGATTCTAAGGCGGCGCCACTGTGCATGGTGGAAGGAGGAACTGTAATGCGCATGCTTGAATTTTTCACCGCATTCGCTTGTGCCAGTCACTGGCTGGTGGTCGCCAAGTAAGTTGTTCTAGGTGTTTGTCGGATTTAGTTTTCTCGTGACTGAACGAATTGAGCAAAGATACTGCATCAAATTTTGTCAAAAGCATTCTCAAAGTCAAACAATTCGTAAGATTCAGCAGGTGTTTGGGGAAGATGCGATGGGTGTAACACAAATTAAGGAGTTTCAACCGATTCAAAGATGGCCGCACATCAGCGGAGAGTGAGCAGCGTTGTGGCAGGCCCCAAACTGTGAATGCAGCTGTTGTTGAGAAGGTGCGAAATTTGGTGATGGCAGATCGTCGTTTGACTGTGCGGGAGATTGCCGAAGAGGTTTGAGTGAGTAAAGATTCTGCACATGCAATTTTGCGTGATGATTTGAACATGAACCGAGTGGCTGCGAAATTCTTGCCCAAGTTGTTGTCCCCGGAACAAAAGGACCTCCGTCGTGACGTTGCCAACACCGCCAACACTGATCCTGGGTTTCTGAACACCGTGATAACTGGAGATGAGTCATTATCGTCGCAATGGAAGCATCCCAAGTCTCCAAGGCCGAAGAAAGCGCGGCAGGTGCGAAGCAAAATCAAGGTGATGCTGACTGTTTTCTTTGATGTCCGTGGAATTGTGCATCACGAATACGCACTGGAAGGACAAATGGTGACAAAGGATACTATCACGATGTTCTCCGGCGACTCCGTGATGCAGTTCGGCGCAAAAGACCAGACATGTGGACGGCGAACAACTGGTACTTGCATCACGACAACGCCCCCGCACATTCATCCTAATTGATACACAAGAACTACAACCGTTCAAACCTCCCTACTCTCCAGACCTGGCTCCTTGCGACTTCTGGTTGTTTCCAAAATTGAAGACACCACTGAAAGGATCCCATTTTGAGAGTAGAGAAGAGATAATGCGGAATGCGACGACGGAGCTGAACACCATTCAAAAAGACTTCCAGAGGTGTTTCCGGCAGTGGAAGGATCAATGGGCTAAGTGGTGCAAGCACAAGGGGCCTACTTTGAAGGGGATTAGGGTCCCAACCCCGTCAGGTATTTGAAATATTTTTTCTGGCTAAAGGTCGGATACTTTTTAGACAGACCTCGTATTACTTCCATGACCACTGGAAAGTGAATATTTCATTACTTTGGCTAGAGATCAGTGTTGATGCTTGATTTGCCAAGTCTCTGTGTCGTTGCCAAAGAAACGGAATATAGGGATACATTATAATTCTCTACATCGTAGCAAATATGATCGAGGATTTCCTCCGAAAAGTGGATTACGTAACTTCAAATTGAAAGAACTGAAATCCAATATTGCAGATCAACTAATATTGCTGTCAAAGCCAACAATACGTTCAAGCAATGTTACAATGGTCTCATACAAAGAAAGTAACTTAATCGCCAGGAAATTTAAGTGAAGGAGACTTTATGAAAGAAGTTTTTTCTGGAAATTGCTGATAACCTCTTCGACGTTCTTAAACAAGAATGAAAAACAGCTGTCATTCAAGATCTTCAGCTTTCTAGCAAAACAATAGTAGAAGTTATATCTACTAATCTGGAGAACAACTCCAGAAGGATGTCGTTGACTGAAAGTATTTTGTCTCTAGTTAGATGAATCTGTTATTGTTAGCGATACTGCCCAGATTTTGATCTTTATCCTCAAGATTTTCCAGGATTTTACCATCAAAGAGGAGGTTCTTGGTACGGTTTCTTTAAAAGGCGAACCACCGGCCTGGTTATATTTAATGCTGTCTACAGTCTTTTCAAAAGACGAAACTCCCCTTGTTCAAGCTTGTGTCAATCGCCAGTGACGATGAAAAAGTCATGACTGGTTGTAATAATGGATTTATTGCCCTTTGCAGACAACATGATGATATTCCAGATTTTATTTCTCGTCACTGCGTAATACATGAACAAGTCTCAGGCAATAAGAAGTTAAATATAAGTAACATAATCAATATAATCTTCAAAATAGTCAACTCTATCAGTGGAAAATCTCTCCAGAGACGTTTTTTTAATTTAACTTTCGATGAGGGAACACCACAATAAGTTTTGCACACTGAAGTACCATGGCTAAGTAGAAGCAAATTTTTCATAGATTTCAACTTGCTCAATGAAGTAAAATCATTCTTGAAGGAGAGGAAAGAAGAATATGATCATTTGGAAGGTGAACAGAGCTGTGTGATCTTACCTTTTTGGCTGACTTTACTGACAATCATATCGAAATGAATGTAGAATTATAAGACAAAAGCAAATACACCGGAGAGGTGGCAAGAACAATTTTCTCGTACAAAGGTATGTTTGTTCTTGTGATGAATGTTCTCAAAGACAATTATTATTTTTCTAATATTCAGGACCATTTGGAGATTGTAGAATAACTCTTCTCGGGTTCTCAGCCAGGTGAGTTGGAGATTAGCTTCCAAGCTTTCGACGGCTAGCTCTGCCATCTTCTTCAGGGACGAAGATTTATATAAAAAACATTATTTGAAAAAGACAAGCACATAACTGAAATTGATACTGTTCTAAATGAGCTTGAAGCAAGGTTAAGTGAATTCCAAAATGTTCAAGATATTGTTTAGTATATGGCCTAACCATTTAACGATGAAAGAGTAATGGAACGGAGAAAAATTCTCTCCGGCGCCGGGATTTGAACCCGGGTTTTCAGCTCTACGTGCTGATGCTTTATCCACTAAGCTACACCGGATAGAACCCCGGCGTCGGATAGAATCGTCTCAGATTAAGCTCCAACTCTTGGGTTCCCTCTAGTGGCCGCCCTCTGCACTACGTCATAGATGTCTATGAACGTAGGACCGAAGTCCACACATGTGCTGAGGTGCACTCGTTATGAGTGACTAGCTGGCCGGGATCCGACGGAATAAGCGCCGTCTTAAATCACGAAGTGATTTACGCATATCATATATATTATTTTAATGTACCGAAGTACATATGATATTTCCATGCAGATATTCTGCGTCATCATACGATGAAAGAGTAACCATTTAAGTCGGATTTTGATGTCAGAAAACTACAGCCATTTTCAGTGAAATGCTTCCAATTAGCAAGCTAAGTATGGAAAATGAAACTCTAAATCTAAATGACATTCTTTTAAAAGATCATTTTGGTGATTCATCACTGTAGAAATTAGTGCCCAGGGACAAGTACCACAACTTAAGAAGATGCAGTGAAATGATCCACTACTGTTTTGGCTCAATAGACGAGTATGTCTGCGAACCAGCATTTTCATATTTAAAAACATTACTAAAAATTTCTGACCGCTCAAGTCACACTGACAAAATTTTTTTTTTTTTAGGCTTTCTCTTACAAATTATACTCCTGATTTTAACACTTGGTGAATTCAATACAGACACACACATAACATTGATTCAAGAAGGCACGCATAAATGTTTATTTATTTTGTTGTATTTTGGTAAAGATTTAAATTTGGTTTTAAAGAAAAAATTGTTTCTTTTTATCACTATAGAATATTTCCTTCTTGTAATTTAACAATTTGATGGTGCAGAACTACAATACGTATCTGAATACGTATACCTAGGACAGCTAGTCTCCTTTCATCAGAAGACAGAGAAGGAAATAAAACGAAGGATTTCTCTCGCGTGGAAGGCATTCTGGAGTCTCAAGTTCATCATACTGGAGGGAACACTCAGCAAGAAACTCAGAGTAGAAATATTGGAGACCTGCGTAACTCCTGTACTGTTATATGGGTGTCAGACGTGGTCTCTTACTGCCAAACTTCGTAACAGTCTCCAAATATGCCAAAGAAAGATGCTGAGAAAGATACTAGGCTTATCACTGAGGGACAGAGTTCCAAACGAAGTGCTACAAAAGATGGCAGCAATTAAAGATCCAGCACTGCAAGCCACCAACACCAAATGGAAGTGGGGAGGCCATGTTGCACGACTTAGAGACGGAAGATGGACGCAGAAAGTCACACTATGGGATCCCCGCATTGGCAAGAGATCACGCGGAAGACAAAGACGAAGATGGGCCGACCTCTTTAGTGAACGAGTAGGAAGCCATTGGTCAAGCAGAGCAAGACATAGGGAAGACTGGAAAAACATAAGAAGACAAGTGAACAGCAACTAAAACCAGTGCGACAGAAACAAGCGAACAATACCAAAGTGTGCAGAATGTGAACCAAGTGAACAATTCCACTCTTACGCGGAGTATCTCACCGCGTGAGACAAATAGAGCTCTCCCTCTATAGGAGGAGGCCTTTGCCCTTAACGGGACATTTTTAGGCTAATCATTTCATTTCATTTCAATTTAACAATATGCACAACACATCATTTTTTCTTTCAGTCTTGAAAGTAGATCATCTATGGCAGGTCTGGGCAACAAGTAGGTCATCTATGAATTACAGTTGCCCAGGCCTGTTGTATATAATCAAAAATGGGTCCAATATTTCAGCACAAAACAAGCTGATGGACAGATAAACGTAACAATTCACAACCTCGTAAATATGGATCCTAAAAATTCACTAAATTTATGTTATAATCTTAACATATTGAACATCAGGTAGCGTAGTATTTAGACATTCAACTCATATTAACATTCGGACAACATTGAGAAATAAAACTCATTTGCGCCCTTCAATAATGTAGGCTATTTACTTTATGCTCGACCATGCCGAAATGTAGTAATTATACACCTGGTAGCAGCCCTTTAATGGACCTCATTAAAGTACATCTACTCATTAAAGTTCAGGTTTTCCACCAATCAGAAAGCACAATTGTAGCAATATGAAAGCGCAAGTATCGATTATTCTCGGATATGCAATCGAAAGACAACTAACGAAATGTCACAGAGGCTGGAAATCCAATACTGTCGCAGAAGGTTATGTTCTGTTATTATATTAATTTGCGCTAATTGTAAATAATATTCAAATAAATTCAATTTGTCATCCCGTTTTTCAATGTCTAAATCAATTTCCAGGTTATATCAAGATTAATGTTCATTTTACTCTCTAGATTATATCAAGGTCAATGAAATTTTTGTTCCTCGGAAAAAATCAATACTTTCGCGTCTGCGCACATCTAACAATTTACGAGATATTGCACAAGGTCACTTCCGCTCCCCAGTCAGATAAGAATAATATGAATACTTATGAATAATTTCAAGTTAGAAATATGGTCGTATGAAACTTGCCTATAATGGTAATTAAGACGCTCGTATGAAAATTATGAAACTTGGTTGCGCTCGTTTCATAAACATACTCGCGTCTTAATTACTACCATTATAGGCTCGTTGCATAATGTACTATTACAGAATCATTGATTGAAGACCTCAATCGAATAAAGATATAACGAACAAAGCTGTAATTCATGTTTCAGGAGAAAGAAAATAATTTCAACAGCATATTTCATTAGGCCTATATTTACTATCATAGCGATTTGACTAAACAAGGATACAAGTTTATTCAGTCAATGAACGCAATAATTTATTCTTATAAATAAATACTTTAAAATTACTTTTTCCCCCACCTATGTCACATTTTTTTTTTTTCAAGAATTTAGTGTTACATCCTTCTTCCGCGGTGGTGGGGTCTTCATCTCATTATTTAGTAAATCTCACCGCAGCTTTAATGTCAATTATTTACTTACATTTCTAGCACTTGCTTATTAATTCCTTTCCTAAACTTTTTTATTATAAATATTTAATGTTTCTCCAACCACTAAAATGTGAAACAATCCTAAACAACATAATATAATAAAAGATAGATCAGCGGTCATCAGCACAGTACACTCTCGGACTAGCGTCTCTTACCCGCGGATATGAGACTGCAATATGGTGCATCCGTGGCTGCTGGCGGGACGTTCTCTCCCTCTTCCTGCTGCACGACGCGACGGGGCATATTATGTTGCACTGCTCGCCCTTTACCCATTTCAGTGAGTGCTGACGACCACTGATCTAGATAAACATTCATCTCCACTAAGATATTATTAACACTATTATATATAGATTAGATTAGATTAGATTAGATTAGATTAGATTAGATTTATTGATATTAATTCACAAACGTGCAAATTTAATAATTTAAAAATGATCTGAATACAAATTAGTTATACATAATGAATATACAATTTCTCTAACCCACTTATGGCCGGTTTTTCCAAGTATTGTTAGAAAATTTAACGAGTGTTAAACTCTGCATAGTTTGTTAATTAATAAAATTGTATGTTTTCAACAACAGTTTGGTTTAACAGATTGTTAACAGTTTGTTAATTTTAATTTTAGGATTTCGGGCAGTTAACTCGTTTAACAGTTAGTTAAATGTGGCCGATACTCCATAGCTGTTCGAACAGAAGTTGCGAAATTAATATTTTGTGTCTCTCTGTAGGGAATGTTTAGCATATGACTGGTAATATAACATTTAAAAAATACTTTGGACTGTTTAAATATATCAGTGTTATTTTATTACTTTCGTATTTCGTATCCATAATAGCAATGAGGAAATATAACCTTACTTTGTAATTATTATTCAGCACGTCACCTACAACTTACATTTGTCAAATGTTTGTTTATGGAGCGTGGCCTACCATAACAGGTTGTCATTTTATGCAAGTTTCATCACTCACTCTATAATATAGAATTTAAAGATTAATTTTAGCCAATCAAAAATTGTCCTACATGTGTAGAATCATTACCAACTGCTGTTGAGTAGTTAAAACAGTGCTAAGAGACGTTATAGTTAAGTGTTGGTTATCTTAAACAAAATTATGTTGAACAAATCGAAAATACATTAACAAAGCGTTAAAAATAAACAGACTGTTAATTTAACATCCGTTAAGCAAAATTAAACATTACTTGGACAACTGGCCATTAGTCTATTGCAAATCTCAGTAATTTATTAGTTCAAACTTGCACTTACGTCTGGTTTTAGTGCATGTTTAAACCAATTGTGATAACCAACATTTTAATATATATTTTAAACTATTTCACTTTAATTAAATGTCGGTTATATTAATTTTGTATTAAATGCTACATTAATTTTCAGGTCTCCAGCCCGTTCAAAATCGATGGAGTGACTGTAAAGCCCCTTTCTCTGCCAGCTCAAGGAGAAAATCCTCCTGACGGCGCAATTGCAACAGTCATTGGATGGGGCAAAATGAGTGTATGTAATACTTCACTTCAAAACTACTTTTTGCTTGATCATACTACAATACTCTCATTACATGTGACGTAACTGTATCGTGTTGTTTGTTGTTTAGTCAACTGTCCGAAGACAGGTTTGAACCTCATAAGCAGCCTTCGACACTTTGAACCCGATACAATAAGTTTACTGTGCATGTACTATAGGTTGTTGACTCGCTGCAGGTAATGAAAGGTAGAGATGTGTTGAGGTAACAATGTTGCTATTTAGAGTAGAGTATGGTATACTGTTATTGCAAGTTATTTTGAAACTTCTGAGCGAGGACAGAGGGGCAGAGGGAAGGAAGCACGTAAAGCGGGTGGAGCCAACTGAGTTGTTTGCGCATGCTCCGCAGCATAATCTCTTGTCAAGAAACATAGAACTATTTCCTTCACTGCGTACCAGTAGTGTTAACATGGAGCAGCAACCACAGGGTAGTAATTATGGTGAAATCACACCACCGCGGAGAAAAAGTAACGCTGTTATCCATAGCCGAGAAAGAGAAATTATCGCAAATATAATAAAATCAAGCGTTGCGAGGAGGAAAAATTAAACAAATATTTTCTGGAACCTCTTGCTAAGGAATATGAGAGAGCGGCTAAATACTCTGGCAAAAGTATTAGTTCCGTGAAGAGAATTAAAAATAATATTGAATTACAACCGAATGAACCTCACACTACTCCGGGAAAGAATAGGTATGTAATGTTTAGAAATTATTGCTATAATAGTTATGTACAATAGTGTCTGTATTGAGAGCGACATAATGAATTACTGTTGCAAGTTATTATTTTCTTATAGTTCTACTTAACATATTATTTCATTCCAGAATTAGACTTGTGTAAAGTTGAAGTGGACGACTTCGATCAACATGTTATTCGGGATACAATCGAAGAATTCTATCTTGTTCAGAAAGTAGTACTTACGATTAAGAAGATAATTCCGAATGGATGATGCCATTGGCGAAATAATTAATTTTGGAACAAGCAATGATGGCAGCAATGATAGGGATATGGATTGTGTATAATTGTAAATTAATGTAAATTCAAATAATAAGCCTGTAAAATATTGTTATAAGAATATGTACATATTAGCTGAACGTGTAAGTCATGTAGGCCTATATAATGCATAGAAGTAGCTGTAGTAACTCCGCCATTGCCGGTCCCCAGCCCGGATGAGAGAGGAGTGTACACACGATTATATTTAAATACTTACTCATTACAGGTTAATTAAAGCTTGCTACGAAACTATGTTCTCCTCTCAAAACCGGAGTGTCGAGAGAAAATGATGTCTGTATTGAACCAAGTTCTTTTACAGTAGAGAGCCGTAAGGTAAAAGAACCAACGTTTTTTGAAAAGAGTCCAAGGGGCATCCTTGCCGTGCCGTTGCGTTGATGAGTACACGTCGTACCGAGCAGTTCCAAAGACAGACTTAGGAAATGTAAGGTTCAAGATAACTTGCAATGACAGTAGTATGGGGAAACACACATAAGTACATTCTGAAAGTAAATATACATTACACAAAGATAATGTCAAAAGAATGTGAAAAGCATTTATTCTCCTGTCTTTTATAAGCATTTGTGTTGAATTATACGCAGTGTTAATGATGGAAATAAACATGCAGCAATTTTAATTTCTTCATTTATCCTATTGGATGTGCAGTTACAGTACCGAATTGCAATTTACTACAAGATACATTTTTAGTGTCTCAAACGTAAATATTTTTCGGTTATCTGCCAAACACAGTTTGTACTGTGAAAAGCTGCGCTCTACGTCGCATGACGTGATAGGAGCAAAACGAAAAAACCCAACATCATCGCAGTCTCTAAGAGACAGTCGTTTATTCTCGGGAGACTCTATGTCCACTAATTTGCTGTTTATGTTACACAATGTTCCATATCCGTTATTTTTACATAAAATTGATTTCAACTTCTGTTTTACACGTTCAGTAACCGGTGTACTTGGTGTCTCATTAATTCTCTGTGTCATTTCCTCAATTAATTTGAGGGCTTCCGGCATCTCTTGCTCTGACTTTTCTAACCGTGTAATAGTTTCAGACACAGTTTGAAAATAGGTTTGTATGAAAACCAAATTATTCGTCAGAACCTTTAAATTCAGAGCGTACTCCTTTGCGTATCTGTTGGCATTCATTCTCCAGTACCCCCACCCACTGTACGCTTTACCACTATACTCAGTACACCGTTATGCGGATTTCCCACTGAACTCCTCTATTGGGTCCGAAGTCTCGAAGCCTGCTCATAAGTAACACCAATAAGTCCATCTTCTGCCTTTCTTCCGGATGTCGGGACCGCTGTTGCATGACCGCTGTGTTGACAAATGTCTAACAACTAACGACCGCGATTTGGACGCTCCGTGTCCATTTTATAACTTCTCGAATCGCGCCTTTGTTACGTAACAGAGTGACGCTATTTTCCCCACGAATCTTCTAAAAACACAGTATTGCCCTGACCGAACACCATGTTATCGATTCTTGACCATTATTTAGAATCGGCCTTTCCTGTTGTCACTAGGGACAATATAGACTTAAGGAACTCTCACAATATTCAAGGTTTGAATCGTCTTCGTTTTGATTGAACCAATAGACAATCGGAATTCAAAATGATCACCAATTAGAAATCTCGCGGGAGACGCAGATTGTAAATGATTACTGGACAATCTGTGATTTTCGTTATATGTGAGCTGTTGAGTAAGACTGGGTTTGTGAAATACAACTAAAGGCTGGTTTACAATAAACCGGAAACGAGAATCGGAACGAAAACGAAAACAAAATTGTTAAAATGTGTACATTTAAATGTGAGCATTCACAATTAACGGAAAGCTTGCCGGAGCCCAGGATCGGGAACGGAGAGTTGGCCAAGTTTCAACTTTGGCGTTCACGTTTCCGATCACAGCTCATTACATTCATTCTATTGCCATCTAAAAGCTATTTTGTCGTCATATATTTTGTAGCAAGAAGACCGTGACATAACCTATGCATTATTTTGTTCTGTGCTGTGCATCATGGAGCAAGTTTTATTTGATGAGATTCTAATTTTGAGTGCTGAAGAAAATTCTAATGTTTACGATAAGCGGCGCGCCTCGTATAAAGATGAGAAAATGAAGGAAAATGCGTGGCTTTCAATAGCTGCGTCTTTGAACACCGATCGAAAGTGAATCATATTTTATTACTGTATTGGTTGTATTACACACTACATATTCATGCTTCAATTCAATAACTACTGTTGTATTCATTTTTGTTCTATTACAAAATGTTTCTTCTCTAATTAATTATTTTACGTTATGGTAGACTTAAAATAGGTTGTGATAATAAAGATGCATGCGCATATTTATAGTACCGTACCTAATGAAATGTTTCAGTTGAAATTTCGAAGTTGGTTAACCTGTGTTTATGTTGGCTGCCTTGTACTCATGAGAGAATGCCATTGGTCAATTATATACACAAATAACATCAGAATACGTAATATCGACTTTACATATCGTTATTGACATGCATATCGATATGCATAGTCGTCTACGTTCTCGGTTTATTGTGAATCAAAAATTTTCATATTCACGTCCTCTGCTTCTCGTTTTCATTCTGGTTCTCGTTCCCGGTTTATTGTGAACCAGCCTTAACTTCTGTCTTGAAATCGTTGACACATAATAATTTTCAAAGATTTTCAATTTTCCATATTTTCTAACATTTTACATTCGTATAATTTTCTAAGTTCTGCCCCATTATCTCCTGGTCTAGTTGCCCCATAAGTGGTACCTTCTTGGTATCACTTGTGAGATTCAAATCTGTCCTCGACTAAACAACAATAATAATCAGTCTTATTCATCCTACTAGATATTTTTATTTTATTGGGTTATTTTACGACGCTGTATCAACATCTAGGTTATTTAGCGTCTGAATGATATGAAGGTGATAATGCCAGTGAAATGAGTCCGGGGTCCAGCACCTAAAGTTACCCAGCATTTGCTCGTATTGGGTTGACGTTTCTCCACAGGTGTGGACTACTGGATATTATTGTAGAAATGTATTTCTTTTTTGTGTAGGCGTGTGTTTATTCATAATATATCCCTACAGTCTTACTAATAAACCGTGTATAGTTTTTATACGAAACTTATGCAGAGTTGAGACAGAAAACGTTACTAATAAACCGTGAATAAGCGATGGACGTATAAACAGGCTGTAACTATACAATGGGAATTGCTTTGCATTAGTTATATACACGAAACCCCTTGTTTAAGCGTTGTATATAGGGAAAAAATGGCCACCCCTCTAACAGCTGTTCGTATCGACTGTCATTTTATGATGATGGTTTACCTTGTAACCACAGAAGAACAAACCAAAGATCATGGTATTATTAGAATAATATTGCTGTAGCTTGTACTCTTTGACCAAAATGTAGTGTGGTAATCGATTAGTGTGGTAATCGATATTTAACACGCCACACTAGAGCGCTCTACCGGATGCAATAGAGAACATCAGATATTCTATTACCTTTCGTAACGAAGTAATGACGAAACTATGACGTAGCTGTGTAACAGTTATACTGTTATACTCGACGTATGTAGTGATTATTAGTAAGGAATTCACACACGACTTACAAACGAGCTACTCATTGTATAAGTATAAGAGAGTTAAAAGTCTGTATATAGGGTTTTTATTAGTAAGACCATTAATATATATTATTTTAATGTACCGAAGTACATATGATATTTCCATGCAGATATTCTGCGTCATGATACGATGAAAGAGTAATGGAACGGAGAAAAATTCTCTCCGGCGCCGGGATTTGAACCCGGGTTCGTTCCATTACTCTTTCATCGTATGATGACGCAGAATATCTGCATGGAAATATCATATGTACTTCGGTACATTAAAATAATATATATGATATGCGTAAATTACTTCGTGATTTAAGACGGCACTTATTCCGTCGGATCCCGGCCAACTAGTCACTCATAACGAGTGCACCTCAGCACATGTGTGGACTTCGGTCCTATGTTCATAGACATCTATGACATAGTGCAGAGGGCGGCCACTAGAGGGAACCCAAGAGTTGGAACTTAATCAGAGACAATTCTGTCTGACGCCGGGGTGGTATCCGGTGTGGCTTAGTGGATAAAGCATCAGCACGTAGAGCTGAAAACCCGGGTTCAAATCCCCGCGCCGGAGAGAATTTTTCTCCGTTCCATTACTCTTTCATCTTAAGACCATTATTGTTTTGTAATAGGATGTTTAGGAGAGTGTACCATGTGAGGAAAAATAACTGTACGAGAATCTGATGAAAAAATTGACTTGTTCTTGCAGGAATCTGGGCCTACTTCTGACATCCTCCAGAAAGTTGATATCCCCATCATCAATCAAAAACTATGCGCCGAACTCTACAACCAGACGGGTTTACCGATATACGATGTACATATCTGTGCCGGTTTACTGCAAGGAGGCAAGGATTCATGTCAAGTAAGTGCGTTACTGTGACTTTTCACAGCAGGACCTGTACAATTTCCACTCAAATCTAATGACCTGAAACCACGTTGATTTGAGAGAGAAGTACAGGGACATCATTTTATTTTTACTCGCATTTTTATTGTACCTGCATTTCTGAATGTACTTCACTCCCACCCCTTCACTAACGTCCTTGCTCCCGTCAGACACACAAACTTACGGCCGCTGTTGCATTCGAAGTCTTCAAGCAGTGAAGTAAACACTGCAGTGTATAGTGTGTTTCATAAATATGATTGCGTTTTCTTTAGAAGAAAGAACCTATATTAATAATATCGTACTAAAGAAATTATATTCAAGAAACGATAAATTCAATTTCAGAGAATATGCTTCAAAATGTTTTTAATAATATGCGTACTGAATTGAAGCCTGCATTGTAATGAACGGCAACCATTTTCAGCAACTTGTTTAAAAATTCAGATTAGTTTTTTTTTTGAATTGAGGTGCCAGAAGCAAAGGAATGCTAGTAACATTTGTAATAGCATGAGTTAAGTGCATCCAGTGTAAGCAAAAGTATCTAAAATTTTAGTGGCAAAGGGATATTTTAATCGCATCACACATTAAAATTTAAATAAAAATTTCACCGATTTTACGAAAGCTTAAATATTTAAACCCCATTTTCTGAAAAATAACTTAAGTGCACTTACAGCCCTTTACATATGAGCCCCTCAATTTAAATGCACTCTCTATATCTATGTTAACATCAATAATTAATATGCTAAATAAAGTAGACATTACATAACGAACATAGCCGCCTGAAAAGTTGAGTTTTTGAAAAAAAATGTTACTACTCTACTGCATTTTGATAAATTCCATAAAAGTGATGATCAAACTGAAAATCGTAATATCGTATTTCCCTACAACATAAATGGATACACTACTTTTCTCTCCTCCTATACCTAGTAAAATGATTTGTTTACATATTGCACTAGTAACATCAAACTCCTGTAATGGAAGGTGGCAAACAGTGTTTCCGAGTATAGCCAGGTTAATGTTAAAAATGTTGGTAAAAATAAAGTGATGTCCCTGTACAAACAAATCACTTTACTAGGTATAGGAGGGAAGAAAAGTAGTTCATCCATTTACGTAAACTAGGAAATATCGCGATTTTAAGTTTGACCACTTTCATCAGGTTTTTTTTTTAATTAAAATACAATACAGTATTAACAATGAGTGTTTTTACTCACGAACTGAGCTGTCCATGCGGACGTATTCATTATGCAGTGTATATTATACTGTCTACAGCACATTACCGTACAATAGGCCTATAGAGAATGAAGTTAAATTGAAAAATAATCATAATTTGGATATTCAACACAGTTTTTAAAATGGTGGCCGTTCATTTCGATACAGCCTTCAGTTCTACTTTGAAGGATGCTCTCTGACAGGTCGAATGAAAACCGGTTGTAAGTCATATTCTGAAGCTCTCTACTGGCCACCCTAACCCATTATCTCCTAGCTTAGTTGTCTCATGAGTGATGCCTCATTTGTGTCACTTAATGAGTTCCAATCAGTCTTGGAACTGTTGACTAAACATAGGTACAAACAAAAATTATAATTTAACAAAAGTGTACGAGAGCAAAAAGTAAGTTGACACATGTAACAGGTGTAACAAACTATATAGGCCTGTTATTAATTAGAGTACAAGACAAAATTAGCTAACAAACATATGTTTCTGACTTACAAAGGTAGAGACAAATTAGAAATCGGAGAGCAATAGGTTTCCCATGACCTAGACAGAAGAATACCACTACTAAAACTAATTTGGATTTAAGGCCCATTCACAATGAAAATTAAACATAACCGTAACATAAACACAGAAGTTTGCGCCCAGGCTACCAAATGGGATCATTCACAATGATTCACATAAACATTGACATAAACATTATCGTAAGACGTTAACATGAAAGTTTGCAAACTCCAAACTTTCATGCTTATGTTTACGTGATTTGCAAACAGAACACAATCGTGGAGCGCTGAAGTATACGACGGAATATGAGGAAATGGCGTCGTTGTTATGTTTCCAAGGTTACCAAGTATGTTTGCCGATATGTTTATGTTCCCATCGTGAATGATGGTATGACTTCTTGATTTTACCTTAACGTTTATATTCTTAAGTTAACGCTTACGTTATGTTTAATTTTCATTGTGAATGAGGTTTCAGGGTCGATTTCACCAACATGTTACACAATTACAATACACAATGCACAATTAACTCGTTGTAAACGTAAAGGTATCCCCGTAACATGCCATGAAGACACTTGGGGGGCATGGAGGTAGAGCCCCATGCTTACCATGACCTCGGCACTAGAATGAGGTGGTGTGGTCGGCACCACGCTCTGACCGCCTTTTACCCCCGGGAAAGACCCGGTACTCAATTTTATAGGAGCCTGAGTGAACCTTCGGGCCGTTCTGAAAGTTTGGCAACGAGGAAAAATCCTGTCACCACATGGGATCGAACCCTGGACCTTCCAGTCCATAGCCAGCTGTTCTACCAACTGAGCTACCCGGCCGCCATTAACTAGTTGTAGTTTGACTTATTTACGGAAATTAAATCATATTTAATTCGTTTGCATTTCACGAAAATAATACACATTTAAAATAAAGTCCGTTAATTTAATTACCAATTAAGTCACAAAGTCTTCGGATTCATATCAAAATCGTAACTTCGAAGGCCATGTGCAGTGACCTATATAGTAATTCAATTGTTGTATTACTTACTTACAAATGGCCTTTAAGGAACCCACAGGTTTATTGCCGCCCTCACATAAGCCCGCCATCGGTCCCTATCCTGAGCAAGATTAACCCACTCTCTATCATCATATCCCACCTCCCTCAAATCCATTTTAATATTATCCTCCCATCTGCGTCTCGGCCTCCCCAAAGGTCTTCTTCCCCTCCAGTCTCCCAACTAACCCTCTATATGCATTTCTGGATTCGCACATACGTGCTACATGCCCTACCCATCTCAAACGTCTGGATTTAATGTTCCTAATTATGCCAGGTGAAGAATACAATGCGTGCAGTTCTGTGTTGTGTAACTTTCTCCATTCTCCTGTAACTTCATCCCTCTTAGCCCTAAATATTTTCCTCAGAGCCTTATTCTCAAATACCCTTAATCTCTGATCCTCTCTTAAAGTGAGAGTCTACTGTTCTCCAACCAGGAGATGAACCGTGAAAGGAATGTGCTTACTATTGCGTCATCTATTGGAGCGAAGTAGATAGATAATATTAGAGTTATAACGTCAGTTTAAAAATCATGCACTCTCCTCCATATGTTATTTCCTGTATAGAGGGATTAAAAGACCAGGAGATTAACAGTGATCTAATTTTGTAACTAGGGTAGTATAAAAATGTGTTATGGTTTGTGCTTTGAGAGATAGACAATAGAGATACGAGTACCCACGTGTGTGACTTTATGACATCTTATGATTTCAACATTCATTCACAGCATTACCCCGCTTCGTTTCATCCCCGGGAGACTTTCTCGTGGTTGGAGTACAGTAAGTTTCACAACCATACAGAACAACCGGTAATATAACTGTTTTATAAATCCTAACTTTCAGCTTTTTGTCAGCAGACTGGATGACAAAACCTTCTCAACCGAATAATAACAGGCATTTCCCATATTTATTCTGCGTTTAATTTCCTCCCGAGTGTCATTTATATTTGTTACTGTTGCTCCAATATATTTGCATTTGTCCACCTCATGAAGGGATAAATTTCCAATTCTTGTATTTCCATTTCGCGCAATATTCTCGTCGCGAGACATAATCATGTACTTTTTATTTTCGGGATTTACTTCCAAACCTATCGCTTTACTTCCTTCAAGTAAAATTCCCGTGACTTCCCTAATAGTTTGTGGGTTTTCTCCTAACATATTCACGTCATCCGCATATAATTATTTCTGCCTTCTATTAACAATTAAATTAGCTAAATGCTTACATACAACATTTGAATTCAACCAACTGAAGATAAAAGTGTTACTATACAGGGTGTAAGATTTAACTATGACCTTATTCTTTGTTCCACAGGGTGATTCCGGCGGCCCACTGTTTGTGGATGGAACTCTTGTTGGCATTGTATCTTGGGGTGAGGGCTGTGCTGAACCAAATCGTCCAGGCGTCTACACCCGAGTCTCTTCTTTCATTGATTGGATAAGAGAGAAAACAGGAGCTTCTATTCAACTTCGCTTCATTTAAGTGGACTTTCCTTCACATTTCAATGCCCAATGGATATCATACGTGTGCATTTGTTTTATGGTGAAAAGTTATTTATTTGTATAAATCTGTTAAATCGTATAATTATTGTTACCATATAATTATGAATTGACTTGCTATTTTGAGCAGGTCGTTTTTACAATATTGTCATAAAATCATAGAATATATATTGTACTATAAACTTCTCATACTGAGTTCTTTTATATCCTTACCACCAAACGCTGTTATTCGCCTATTTGTCCTCCGCCTACATAAGCATTTCTGAACGTTAGAAATATCAGTTCAAATATAATAATAATTATTCAAACCTGCTTCACAGGGAGCTTCTACCTGAAAGCCAGATTCGATGAATTATTATCGGTTACAAACTTAAGGCCCATTCACAATAAAAATTAAACATAACCATAACATAAACACAGAAGTTTGCGCCCAGGCTACCAAATGGGATCATTCACAATGATTCACATAAGCATTGACATAAACATTACCGTAAGACGTTAACATGAAAGTTTGCAAACTCCAAACTTTCATGCTTATGCTTAGCCTACGTGATTTGCAAACAGAGCACAATCGTGGAGCGCTGAAGTATATGACAGAATATGAGGAAATGGCGTCGTTGTTATGTTTCCATGGTTACCAAGTATGTTTGCTGTTATCTTTATGTTCCCATCGTGAATGATTGTATGACTTCTTTATTTTACTGTAACGTTAAGTTAACATTGATTAAAGTTCTCGTTAACACTTTGTTAAAAACATAAAATTTACTCTGTCACACGTTAAAAGTGTTAAAATTGTTAAAAAGGTATTTACCTTCGACAGACGGCCCGTTTCGATGCTATTTGTCGTCGTCTTCAGTGTCTCTTGAACCACTGCTGATTTTGGCTCTGCGATGTGCAGTTGTCGATGGTAGAGGTAATAAAAAAGCAAAACAAAAACAGACCAAACCAACACAAACAGCACGCGAGAATAAATACATAACATTAACATATCACAATACCAATACCCACAAAATTGCAACTTCATTCAGAAAACTAAAGTACAAAATTGCATACAAAACAAATAACACAACACAGAAATACTTAAATAACCACACTAAACATTCAAATATATATAATTCAACTGGAGTTTACAAATTAAAATGCAATAGTTGCCCACATTTTTACATAGGGCAGACAGGAAGATCCTTTCATACAAGATACAACGAAAATATTAAAGCTATAACCAAACCTTATATTACTTCAAATTATGCAGATCACATTATCGACAATAATCATGACTACAATAATATAGAAACAGATATGGAAATTTTACATATCACACCAAAAAGTTCACAGTTAAATATCCTAGAACAATACGAAATATATAAGAATACAATAGCACACCCACATTACATACTTAATACGCAACTACAGTTCAATACGCACACATTGTTTGACGTCATAGTACGTCATAGCATACAGACAACCAACCCCCACCATAGGAGCAACACACCCCCACCTCTACCATCGACAACTGCACATCGCAGAGCCAAAATCAGCAGTGGTTCAAGAGACACTGAAGACGACGACAAATAGCGTCGAAACGGGCCGTCTGTCGAAGGTAAATACCTTTTTAACAATTTTAACACTTTTAACGTGTGACAGACTAAATTTTATGTTGTTAAGTTAACGCTTACGTTATGTTTAATTTTCATTGTGAATGAGCCTTTAATTTCTTGGATTGTACCTGGAAACGCGTTGAACGTAAACTTTCATTGTTATGAGCTCCTGAATTAATTAAAGCTGCAACACTTGCTACTAAGCTGATAATATCTAACAGATGTTTTATTATGTTAACTCATTAATAACTAAAAAACAAAATAAGGATTTACGGACATGTTTATATGAACTTTTTTTCTTGTTTTGGTGTGAGGAACATGCCACAAGATTTGTCAACGTATATTATTCTGAACATTTTTCACAAATTAGAGAAATCATAAATTCCTTAGATTTCAAAGATCTTGCATTAGCCCAAGAAGGTCACTTTGTTTTCATATCAACCCATTTTCATAGTATTCCTAAAGCTTTCAAGTCATTGGAAGCAATAGAATTGATATTCCTTTACAAGAAAACCATTCCCTACCATCATATTCGACCTCCCTCAATTCATTTTAATATTATCCTCCCATCCACGTCTCGGCCTCCCCAAAAGATATTTTTCCTCCAGCCTCTCGGCTAACACACTATATGCATTTATGGATTCGCCCGTACGTGCTACATGACTTCCCTATCTCAGACGTTTGTATTTAATGTTCCTAATTATATCAGGTGAACAGTACAATGCGTGCAGTTCTGCGTTGTGTAACTTTCTCCATTCTCCTGTAACTTCATCCCTCTTAGCCCCAAATATTTTCATAAGCACCTTATTCTCGAACACCCTTAGCCTCTGTTCCTCTCTCAAAGTGAAAGTCCAAGTTTCACAACCATACAGAACAACCGGTAATATAACTGTTTTATAAATTCTAACTTTCAGCTTTTTTGAGAGCAGACTGGATGGCAAAAGCTTCTCAATCGAATAATAACAGGCAGTTTCCATATTTATTCTGCGTTTAATTTCCTCCCGAGTATTATTTATATTTGTTATTGTTGCTTCGAAGTATTTGAAATGTTTCACCCTTTCAAACTAGAATTTCTAATTATTATATTTCCATTTCGTATTATGTTCTGATCACGAGACATAAGCATATACTACTGTATTTGTCTTTTCAAGATTTACTTCCAAACTTATCAACATATTCACGTCATCTGCATTATCAATATTACTTACTACTCCTAATAATGGCAGCGAAAACTGGATCCTCAACAGAACATCTGAAAAAGGATAGAAACTGCAGAAATGTGAATTCTTACATTCATTACCTACTGTACAGTGAGGGACTACTTCTTATCAAACGACAAAACGCAAAGAATTAAATGCTTCATAATACTAATATAAGTTACATAAATTTAGAAGAATGTTTAAGAGTATGAAATGTCAATTGCTTCAACATACACAAACACATAGAACCAAGTAGGATCACGAAATGATCCTTACAATATCGACTACAAGATCAACGCTTAATAGAACGTCCCAATGCCCGATGGGAAGATATTTTTGCATCGGATCAGGTTTATACAGGGTGTAAGGGGTTTAAATGCCATTATTTTAACTTATGAATGTTCATGTCATAAGGAAGAGAAAATGTCCTCACATTTTTTTGTAATTGCAATATTTAACTATTTATTCAAATTTACAATGTTAGGCGTTTGGCAACGTTGGTGGATGGGGAGGAGGAAGTTTACAAGTACAGCTCGATTCAACGTTATTGGCCCCTGTCCTTGGTTGTTTGGCTAGCGAGCGAGCTGTTTGTTGCGTCATAAGAAAGAAACTTAATCACAAATGTGCATAGGAGGGGAAGAGGGAAGAGGAAGAATGAAAATAATGGGTAGTAAGAATAAAGCTTAAGTACTTTCTCAAGGTTTATACTTCTGAGTATGAGCACTTCCTGTGATTATATACTCGTAATCACTAGAACATACTCATTTTCGTAAGACTAAAGACATTCTACCTAATGCGAATATATACTCATCTCAACAGCCTTCTTGATCGTTTAAAAGTTAGTATATACTCATGTTACCTATCCTCTTTGACCACATTGCACCCTGATGCTCAGTTTTTTATAGGCTTTCACATGCTATGAGCATGTTGTAGTGATTTATGTTTTGCTTCTTGTAAATTTTAATAATGAATAAATAAATAAATAATTAAATAAGTAAATAAATAGAATAAATAATAAAATACATTAATTAAATAAAATAAATAGACACATAAATTAAATAAAAGAACGTATTAAATAAATTAACTAATTAAGTATATAAGTAATGAAATAAATTAATTAAATAGTTAAATAAATAAATTAAATTAATTAAATAAATAAATTAATAAATAAGTAAATAAATAAATAAATAAAAATTAAATAAATAAAGAGATAAATAAATAAATAAAAAAAAAAAATTAATTAATTAAATAAATGAATAAATAAATTAGTAAATAAATATGAAAGAGAGAGTGAATCAGATAAGTGACGTTAATAAAGCAGGAAACAAGAAAATACTATTGGAAAATCGTCATTACGGGATGTTGGATAGAGATTACAACCATTTCTAGAATTCCAGTTATGCTAATTGTATTTTTTATTATGGAGCAGTTACATATAATTTTAAAGTTACAAGTAATTTTATTGCATTTTGCAATTCAAATTTTACACAATAAACTGTAACTGTTAATTACATTTAACAATAGAATCTAACCTTATAATTTGATAGCCATTCATATTCTTATAGGTTATGTTTTTTATGAATAACAAATACGTGTTTAACCAATTTCACATTCACTTTTGTGAAGCGTTAAAGGCTTCTGAAGTTCACGTCTTTTTCTATATTTTTCCGTGAGGTACTACATTGTTCATAAATTCTGCCATTTTTTATTTAACTTTAAACTGAACACAAATCAACAAATATTCAGAATTGAGCCTGCTACAAACCATACTCAGAATAACATGAGAACGAACTTATAAATATGAGAATATACTAGCTTTTATTCTTATCATGCATGAGTATATATTCTGTACAAAATGGACGCTTGAGTATATTCTACTATGCTTCCATGTTATGAGTATGTAATCAAAAATGAGTAGGTACTCAAATGTTTTTATTCTTACTAACAAGAGTATATACTAAAAAAAGTCCAGTATATACTATATACTCATGTTTATTCTTACCACGGAATATCTGTTCTCGTAGCTGAGGGACACTCATATCAAGAAAATATGTCATCATGACATTTAGTCAACATATGTAGTAGTTAGTAACAGGAGGTGTGGAAGAATATTGTGTTTTAAGACGAAGTTACCGCCGCAAAATGATAAGAAGGAAGTGTTAGGTTTTATGACTACGCGGCCTGACCTGTGTGACCCAGCCTGCCAGTAGTGATGAGTAAAGCTCGATTCACATTATACGTCACATCACCGTCACGGACCATCACCGTCCAATGCAAACTCATTCACATTTAACGGCAAGTGACGTCAGTTTGCCGCCATCAAGACTGTAGGAACTGTGCTCTCGAACGATGCCGATATTAATTTAGCAAACATAAACTTGCGATGATTGCTGTCTTGTTGGACGAAGAAGAGGCCGCAAGAAGAAAACGAAACAGAATATGGATGAAAGAAATGCTCAGAAAGAGGAAGAATATAGGTGAATATCATACACTATACCGACAGTTGGAGGATGATGAAAGTTGCTTCTATAAGTATTTTAGAATGTCAAAATATCAGTTTTATATTTTCCTTCAAAAAAATAGAAATACAAATACAAAAACAAAACACAATTTCAGCAAAAACAAAAGTTGATGGTTTGTTTAAGGTAAGTCCTTCTAGATTGTAGTCTAAACAATGAAATGGAAAAGCAATTATGTCAATTAAAACTAATTATTGTTTTTCATTCCTTGCATAAAATCACTCACAGGAAAACGTTAATTATTCCACAGGGGAAAATTGTTAATAGTAGGTTTGAACTGATGATCAAAGCTCGGAACTTGGGGACTTGTGTCTTTGCACGTGACTAAGCGACCGGACTTCAATGTCAACAAACTCCAGCTTCCAGCACGGAGGTACTGTCAGGTCTGCTACAAAAGTGGTTTCTGGCTGCAACAACATATTGGTAATATTATGGTAGGTTGAAACACGTAATTTCATAGCATATATATAATAAAAATAAACATGAGAAATATATCAAATTTACTGTTCTGCTGTGTACATTTTACTACAGTGTATGACTATCTACATTCGAAGATTTTTCGGTAGCAGACTTAAAATACTGAATGTTTTCACTGTTACTGTTTTCTGTTCGATTTTCAGCAGTTGCTAGCTGATCTCGTATCTGAGAAAGATAAGTATATCCTAAATTTTTCTCGAAAATAGTTTTCAATTAGTGTGTCACTACTAGGGCAAGCCCCTCTACGTCTCGATCCATGGCTATGGACAGACTTTTCTATAATTTGAGGGACTACAATGCCTTTCAATGAATTCCGTTTCCAGCCTCTGTTTGCACAACTTAGAAAATATAAACACTCCATTCGAAAAAAATAATGTATCTCCTCCGAATTCTCCACGAAATTCTGTATCTTAAATTTAAAACAAAATCTATTTTCAAACTTCTATAATACCCATTCGAAATAACACGTATTTTCTATTTCCTCAAACAGACCGTTTACCTGTAATTCTCTGAATGTCATTGGCTTCGACATAACAGCTTCTTCGTCCGTCTTCTGTCATTAGTTGTGACCACTTTCTTAGTACACACGACTGTCCCTGAGCACTTGCAGCGTGAGCTTTGTGTACGTTGTAGCTGTAACCTTACTCATGCACACGACACAAGTCCCCAAGTTCCGAGCTTTGCTGATGATATTCCTGACACGTGTGATGGTGTAGGCGACGGCGTTTGCATAGTTGTCAGATCATGTGACGTAGTTGAGGTCGTCCGATAAGTAACCCTATCTGTTTGCAGCTGATTGTGTTGCAGCACGGGATGCTGGTAGTGAGCTGGTGGTGCTGAAGAAATCGAAGGCTGCTCATTGCTTTGGGATTGGAACATGCTTTCTTGAATTTCTTCATATTCAAGATTAGAAATCATATAGAAAATTTTTGATTTTGCCAGATTTTGTCTATCAACTTACTTTTTGTAGGGGCCAAAATCCCTGAATCAAGCTGTACACGTTACAGCTCAAGCGGGTACAGACATACCGGTACAAAACAGATGCTCTGTTCTAATGCAGGGGCGGACCGTTGTTTACATAAAACGAACAGCAAATACAAACTTTCAGTCTCAATAATAGAACTTTATAGTAAATTTGCATTTTATTTAACAATATTGGGAATATTGGTCCATTTTTTATTGTACGTCTAAAAAATAAAAACTAATGGTTTTCTACACGAAATCACACGAACTTTTTTTAAATGCAACATTTTAATCTCTCCCGCTTCCATAAAGCAGTACTATTTTTAAAGAAATTTCTGTTTATCTGATTCTTGAAATGCGGTAAGAGACTCCTAGTTTCTAATAATCGTTGAGAAACTAGTACAAAAGTTCGCCGATTAGGTAACCTTCATTGCGGAAAACATTGACGGTACATCTTCTTGCCTCACTTGAATTACGACGACTTTCTCCATAAATTAATAACATATGATACACCTAAACTGTGAATGACATTGTAGTTGTTTATCGAATACCCTGTACTGAACTGTCATCCGCTCGGTAGTAGACCTATGGACAGAGGGCTTGATCTCAGCTGACTCGTACTTACGTCTGTGCAGAGTACTGCCTGCTGAACACGTTGCCACGTCTCTCACGTCAGAATATTAACAAATTTAAGCATGCAAACGTAATAGAACACAAATATGTATTTAAACTAATATTAACTCTTTGCTAGATGAACCTACTGATGTAATTGTTTTCGTAACTTTACTTACGATATAAGTAGTATAACGCGAATAAAATAATGAAAGAATTTTTTTTGTGAAAACTATTAAGTTGTGGACAACTCTATGCTGTGTGGACATTTTTTGATCCTGTAGACCCGTCCCCGACGACTGTGAAAAGGACGGCACTTATACCCCTTACACCCTGTGTAATATTGAAAATTCCGGTTAACAGAAAACTCGTGAAGATCCCTTATGCTAATCCATCAGTCTCTCTTCAGTTTGACTCATAAACTTCAGATACAATATCAAGCATATATTAATTAAACTTTATCATAGGATGACTGAGTTTTGTATTATTGTAAGGAATATAACAAATATTCCAAATTTGCTATTCCAAAATATAATAGAAATTTACACGGACAGCAAAATAAGTGTCAAAATAAATAACTGTATATCCGAAAGAAAATTAGTTAATAATGGAGTTCGACAAGGTTGTCCACTATCACCAACTTTATTTAATATTTATATAAATGAAATTATTTTAAAATGGAACCAAATCTACACATCAGGAATCAAAATAACCAGTGCTCTAACATTAAATACCTTACTCTATGCCGATGATCAAGTCATAATTTCCAATTCAGAGGATAATTTACAAAGAGGATTGTATACATTAAATGAAATATTAAAAGATTTTGGGATGGAAATTTCAGCACAAAAATCAAAAGTAATGGCATTTTTAGGACAAGACCCAGTGAGAAGTAAGATAATACACAATAACCAATGCCTCGAACAAGTGCAAAATTTCAATTATCTGGGTTGTGAAATATCTTATCAAAATGAAAAAGATGTGAACAAGAAAATTACCAAATTTACACAAATTCTAGGAATAATAAACAATACATTAAAAATTAAATTAGTACAAAAATCTACAAGAATAAAAATATATAATACACTAGCATTACCCACCCTTCTATACGGAAGCGAGATTTGGACATTAAAGAAAAAAGACATGAACAGAATCAAAGCAACGGAAATGAAATTTTTCAGGAGAACAGCAGGATATACTCTTTTAGACCGAAAAAGGAATGAAGAAATTTTAGAACAATTAGAAGTAGAGTCAGTAGAAGAAAAAATCACCAGATACAAATTCAATTGGCTAGATCATGTAAGAAGAATGGAAAATTCAAGAATCCCAAAAATTATGATGCAATATAAACCTAGAGGACATCGTCGACCAGGAAGACCGTTAAGAAGACTGCTAGATGGGGCCGAAACAGGTCTACAGAGGCCTAATTCGTGAAGGATGATGATGATGATGAATATAACAAATTTTAAGTGAGAATGATAATTCAACTGATAACTGCAAAATATTACGTTAAGCCTTAAACATTTTACTACATTTGTAATTTCATTATCAAAGGTGAAATATCCTAACTCGTATGTAGTAATAATGATATATTATTCACTTGAGAAATAAGCTTACTTTTTGACCTTCCTCTTCTTCTTCTTCTTCTTCTTCTTTCTTCTATTTAGGTTTGGAAACAGTCTCTTAGTTTCTAATATAATCGTTGAGAAACTGCTAAAAATTTGCCGATTAGGTAACCTTCTTTACGGAAAACGTTGACGGTACATCTTTCTTGCAGCACTTAAATTACAAAGACTTTCTCCACAAATTAATAACATATGATATTCCTCCTGAATTGTGAATAACATTGTAAGTTGTTTATCGAATACCTGTACTGAACTGTCATCCGCTCGGCAGGAGACCTATGGACAGGAAACTCAGTTAATCTGTACGTCTGTGCAGACTGATGTCAGCAGCATGGATCCTGTTAAACATGTTGCCACGTCTCTCACGCCAGAATATTAACAAATTTAAGCATGCATTATTATCAGGGAAAGGATTTATATGTAAATACATATTTACTTATAAAGCTAATATAATTTATATTTTGCATTATCTTTATGTTTCACAATGTGTAGGGTTGAAAAATCCTACTTTTATTTTCCATATTTTCCATATTTTAGAGTTTAGTACATATTTTCGTTAATTTCCATATATTTTCCATATTTCATATAAAACAGTCCATATTATATTAGGTTTAACAATAAAACAAAACAAAATTCCATTAACTTTTAAAAATACATTTCAACAATAGAGATTTAAACACATGTTCAGTAATCCCTTTAACATCAGAGTTATTTGAAAATTAGCAGTCCTATCAACAATGGGAAAGTAAGTTACAAAACTGTATTAATTTAATTTAAAATTTTTAACAGACTTCAGTTGTGCAGCTCAACAGTTAAATGCCAGTCAGAGTACACATAGGTTCAGTTTTGTAAATCATACTATAAAGACGGTAAATATGCCAAAAGTACGTCATTCAGTCAATTTAAAATCAAAACTAACAAGTTACATTTCAGAATTTAAAGAAGATGGTTTATCAACTGACAATAAAATATTATTTTGTAATTTGTGTCAGTGTGCAGTATCATCTACACAAAAGTTCCTGGTGCAACAACACATTACAACTAGTAAACATCAGGCCAACAAACAACTAAATTCCAAGCAGAGACAATTGTTTTTAACACAACCAACAACATCGAATGTAAGATCTGAGTTTAACATCGACCTGTGCCGTTCTCTCATCTCTGCTGATATTCCTCTCTACAAACTAAAGAATAAGGTCTTCAGGGAATTCCTTGAAAAATATACTCAACATACAATCCCGGATGAGTCAACACTTAGGAAGACGTATGCTCCATCCATCTACGATGAGACAATACAGAAGATAAGAGATGAAATTAAAGATAGTTCAATTTGGGTTTCCATTGATGAGACTCCCGACAAAGAAGGTAGACTTGTTGGTAATGTAGTTATCGGTTTGTTAAGTGAACAATATTCTGAACGAATTCTTTTACATTGTGATGTTCTAGAAAAGTGCAATAACAAAACTATAGTTAAACTGTTCAACGAAGCTATGGGTATCCTGTGGCCAAAGGGTATTATGTACGATAATGTGTTATTCTTTATTAGCGATGCTGCCCTTATATGGTCAAAGCTGGACAAGCATTATCTGTTGTATATCCTAAATTGACTCATTTTACTTGTGTGGCGCATGCATTTCATCTGTGGCAGAAGTGGTCAGAGACAATTTCCTAAAGTAGATTTGTTGATTTCATCAGTGAAAAAGTATTTCTCAAAGCTCCCAGTAGAGTTAACGTGTTGAAAGAAATGTACCCTGAAATTCCATTGCCACCAAAGCCAATTTTAACTAGATGGGGTACATGGCTAGAAGCAGTTGAATATTATGCCGAACATATAGACTCTATTAACAATGTTCTCCTTGCATTGGACTCTGAAGATGCAGTCTCAATTGATACTGCGAAAACAGTTACCTGTGACATAAGTGTGAAGAATGACTTAGCTCACATTCAGCATACATTTTCATGCATCATAAAAACGCTCAAAAGTCTCCAAAATAGGCACCTTTCACTATCTGAAAGTTTTGAAATTATAAATAGTACTGTGGAACAACTGAATCGTGGTAGAGGTAAAGTTGCAGATGCAGTAAGAGCTAAGGTGGACACTGTACTTTCAAAAACCCTGGATATGAAGAACTACAAAAGGTTGTTGCTGTGATGAGTGGTGAATCAACAGTGAAGATTAACTTGGACTTATCCCCAGCAGACATTGTGAAATTGAATTATGTACCAGTTACTTCTTGTGACGTCGAACGCTCTTTTAGTCAGTATAAATCTATCCTCAGAGACAATAGAAGAAGATTCACTTTTCAGCACTTGAAAGAAATGTTTGTAACCTATTGTTATGGTAACAGACAATAAAAATTGTGTTTTGTTGAAACTACATTGGAAGATAAGGTACGTCCATTATATTTTTGTTTAGTTTGATTAAAATGTACCAATATTTAACGTACATAGTCATTTTTTAATTTTAAGTCCATATTTAATTCCATATTTTGGTAAAAATCCATATTTAATTCCATATTTTGGTAAAAATAACTACATATATATTTACATATTCATATATTTTTAGTCCATATAAATCCGTTCCCTGATTATTATTTAATTTCACGAAAACGTAAGAACACACAAATATGTATTTAAACTAATATTAATTATTTGCGAGATATACCTACTGATGTAATATTTTCGTAATTTTACTAACGATATAAGCAGAATAACGCTAATGAAATAAGAGATGAAATACTTTTCTTGGAAAACTATCAAGTTTTGACCCTATACATCACATATTCATTATATATGAGGTCTCGCCTACCTCATTGAATATTACACGACTACTATGAAGTAGCCAATGTGTATTATCACCATTTAATTCGAGAAAAATTCGTTCCGGCACCGGGAATCGAACCCGCGACCTCTCAGCTCTACGCGCTGAGTGCTCTTTCCAACTGAGCTATGCCGGGACACGATCCACGGTGCCGGCCGAACTCCTCTCGTAATGTTTTACGGCCTTACTACCTGCACTTTAGACAATGTAAGTCATACATGCAGAAGCGCATATTTAAATGACTTTATGGCCATATTCAACATCAGTTTGTGACAACTGCTAACAGTTAATACACCACATATTCATTATATATGAGGTCTCGCCCACGAGAGGAGTTCGGCCGGCACCGTGGATCGTGTCCCGGCATAGCTCAGTTGGAAAGAGTACTCAGCGCGTATAGCTGAGAGGTCCCGGTTTCGATTCCCGGTGCCGGAACGAATTTTTCTCATATTATATGGTGATATTTTGACCCTATGTTGTATTGACATTTTTTATCCCCGACGACTGTGAAAAGGACGGCACTTATAGCCCTCACACGGTGAATACCCTAATCTTGCGGAGGATGAGGAAGAAGAAGAAAAAGAAGATTAAGAACATTGAAATCTATTTTTACAACATCCCAAGTATTTACTTCCGTGAACTCGCACTTCACTTTAATTTGATCTGAAACTGATTAAACAGGAAGTGATGTCGAAGTTGAACGTTTATCTTATCGCAAGACATCAATTATTAACGTATCGGCATCTGTTATCTTGAGAGGTTATGTAGTTCACTACTTTGTAACCGTGAGACTAACAAGATAAAGATTTTACGAGATACGCTGTTAAATTAGAGTAACTGATAAAAGTTTTCACGACAATAGCGCTAACAATGCACACATGTAGTCCTTGAAATAGTAGTCCGTAAACGAGGAAACTAGCAAAAGGATATGAAGGGAGAGTGTCTCCGGTGAAATGTAAAATAGTCCAGGATAATGCAGTATGGGATAAACTATATCGATTTAACCTAATATATCCTTCACCTCACATGCAGTGAATAATAGAATTATTCGGACAATTAATATTCCAAATGTTTATGTGTATGTTAGTAAACATGTTTGCAAAAACGCAGAAATTACGCTTGCGGTTACGTCAAATAAACCAATTTGCATAACACGGACATAAAACGAGCTTGCTAATGAAATGGTATGTTAATATATTTATATAAAACTAAACAAATATACAATTTACTTACTTACTTACTTACAAATGGCTTTTAAGGAACCCGAAGGTTCATTGCCGCCCTCACATAAGCCCGCCAGCGGTCCCTATCCTGTGCAAGATTAATCCAGTCTCTATCATCATACCCCACCTCCCTCAAATCCATTTTAATATTATCCTCCCATCTACGTCTCGGCCTCCCTAAAGGTCTTTTTCCCTCCGGTCTCCCAACTAACACTCTATATGCATTTCTGGATTCGCCCATACGTGCTACATGCCCTGCCCATCTCAAACGTCTGGATTTTATGTTCCTAATTATGTCAGGTGAAGAATACAATGCGTGCAGTTCTGTGTTGTGTAACTTTCTCCATTCTCCTGTAACTTCATCCCGCTTAGCCCCAAATATTTTCCTAGCACCTTATTCTCAAACACCCTGAACCTATGTTCCTCTCTCAGAGTGAGAGTCCAAGTTTCACAACCATATAGAAGAACCGGTAATATAACTGTTTTATAAATTCTAACTTTCAGATTTTTGGACAGCAGACTGGATGATAAGAGCTTCTCAACCGAATAATAACACGCATTTCCCATATTTATTCTGAGTTTAATTTCCTCCCGAGTGTCATTTATATTTGTTACTGTTGCTCCAAGATATTTGAATTTTTCCACCTCTTCGAAGGATAAATCTCCAATTTTTATATTTCCATTTAGTATAATATTCTGGTCACGAGACATAATCATATACTTTGTCTTTTCGGGATTTACTTCCAAACCGATCGCTCTACTTGCTTCAAGTAAAATTTCCGTGTTTTCCTAATCGTTTGTGTATTTTCTCCTAACATATTCACGTCATCCGCCTAGACAAGAAGCTGATGTAACCCGTTCAATTCCAAACCCTGCCTGTTATCCTGAACTTTCCTAATGGCATATTCTAGAGCGAAGTTAAAAAGTAAAGGTGATAGTGCATCTCCCTGCTTTAGCCCGCAGTGAATTGGAAAAGCATCAGATAGAAACTGACCTATACGGACTCTGCTGTATGTTTCACTGAGACACATTTTAATTAATCGAACTAGTTTCTAGGGAATACCAAATTTAATAAGAATATCATATAATACTTCCTCTTAACCAAGTCATAAGCCTTTTTGAAATCTATGAATAACTGATGTACTGTACCCTTATACTCCCATTTTTTCTCAATTATCTGTCGAATACAAAAATTTGATCAATAGTCGATCTATTACGCCGAAAACCGCACTGATGATCCCCAATAATTTCATCTACGTACGGAGTTAATCTTCTCAACAGAATATTGGACAAAATTTTGTACGACGTCAACAAAAGTGATATTCCTCGAAAGTTACCACAGTTGGTTTTGTCTCCTTTTTTAAAAATAGGTACAATTATGGACTCCTTCCATTGTTCTGGTACAATTTACTTTTCCCAAATAGCAAGTACAAGTTTATAAATTTCGCTATATAATGCACTCCCACCCTCTTGTATTAATTCTGCTGGAATATGATCGATACCTGGAGACTTGTACTTTTCAGATTTTCTATCGCAATTTCGACTTCTGAAAGCGTGGGTTCGGGTATAAATTGCTCAGCAGTTTGTATTTCAATTTCGTCCCGATCATTTCTATTTGGCCTATGTACATTTAGTAGTTGCGCAAAATAGTTTTTCCATCTGTTTAGGATTGATGGAGAGTCTGCAAGCAAGTCACCATTCTCATCCTTGATCACGTTTACCCTTGGCTGATATCCATTCTTAAATTCCTTTATACCCTTATATAAATCTCGAATGTTTTTATTCTTACTATTTGTTTCTACCTCATTCAGTTTTTCCTTCAAGTAACCTCTCTTTTTATTCCTAAGTGTACGACTTGCTTCCCGTCTTTCATTGAAATAATTATCTCTCTTCTCCTCAACTGGATCCTGTAAGAATTTCAATTTTGCCTGTTTCCTTCTTTCTACTACCATGCAACAATCTTCATCAAACCACTGTTTCTTTTTCTTAGTTTCATAATAACCTATGCTCTGCTCAGCTGCAATTTTGATACTATCTCTGATATTTTCCCACACGCTATTAACATCTAATTCTTTCTCAACTTCGTCGGAACTTTCTAAAGTGGCAAACCTATTCGAAATTTCGACCTGATAATTTTGCTTAGCTTCCTCGTCCTTTAATTTCAAAATATTGAATTTAGTAATATTAACTTGTTGCTCTACTCGCTTGGCTACTGATAATCTTTCTCTTAATTCTCCAATCACCAAATAATGGTCAGAATTACAGTCTGCACCCCTGAAAGTTCGAATATCTACTATACTAGTATGTCTCCGTTTATCTATCAAGATGTGATCTATTTGGTTGTGTCTCAATCCATCTGGAGAAATCCAAGTATATTTATGTATATCCTTATGGGGGAATGTTGTACTTTTGACAATTAAATTTTTCGATGTGGCAAAGTTGACTAATATAACTCCATTGTCACTACTAATTGCGTGTAGGCTCTCTTTTCCAATAGTTGGTCTAAAAATATCCTCCCGTCCTACTTTAACATTGAAATCCCAAAATAAAATTTTCATGTGATATCTAGGAACTGATCAAAAGTATGTTCCAATTCCTCATAGAAGCTATTCTTTATATGGTCGTCTTTCTCTTCTGTAGGGGCGTGAGCATTTATAACTATGATGTCGCACCATCTACCCTTAAGTTACTGCGTAACAAAAATATTCGGACAGTCCTGTTGGTCCTATTCTGTACCCCCCTGTTGATCACTTACATTACAAAGTAGGTGGAGGTACCGAGTTTCAATAATATGCGAGAGCACTTAGTCTTACTTGTGCTGTCGTTTGAGCAAGACGGAACACAAAATGGGGTGTAAAGGTAAGCAAAAACATTTAATCAGAGCAGTGGCGGCTGATTGAGGCAAGTGAGGCCGGGGCTCAGTCACTTGGCTTAACTGAAATCAAATTTCGTGTTTATGTAATGTGTTAGTTATTTGCATCAAGCATATCTCGCTGTAGAAACATTTAAAAACTTTGTGATGTAGATATACCTGTTTTGCAGTAAAATTTGTTCCTGAGGCCAGGATCGCTCGTGCGGGTCTGGCTTGTGATGTAGATATACCTGTTTTGCAGTAAAATTTGTTCCTGAGGCCAGGATCGCTCGTCCCGGGTCTGCTTCTGGATTTTCGTTGTCTTCGCGGGCTTTTGAGGTTGCGCTTAAAACGTTGTAACTGAGGCACAATTCGTCTGGCCTGGTCAGGTTTCACTCCTCTCAACCATGGGCCGGCTTCAAGGGTAGAGTGGGGTGGGGTGACTTGTCTTCCCAAATAGGCCATAAATAACACAAATTCCAGCTCTTTGGCAGGCAGAGTCCCACACTATTCCCTCCCCTTATGTATTAGTTTATGACTTAAGCGAGGGTGTTGTACTATTGTACTTCGTGTAGTGAATCTGGGCCATTGTTGTTATATATTTCGGGAAAATATAAACACAAACAAATGCGAGAAATAATGCTGGTGTAGTTAATTCATTGTTAGAGTGTCCTTTTTCGAGAAAAATAATATTGAAGAAAGGAAGTTTTAAATAAAGAGAGAGCCGACCGAGATACCTACGACATCGCAGACAATTTTTGTGACAGATAATCTTAAAATGCGAGTTTCTATTGCATCCTGGTATGGGCAACATAAATTGTGGTAATGTGGTACAAAATAAAACTTCTCTGTCGGCCTTGTTTGTTGCTGTCAAAAGAAAAAAATAAAAAGAAAAGAAAGAAAGGGAATTTCAACACATAATACGGGTTGCTTCATCACACTGAAACAATCACTGAAACTCACAGCATAACAGCTTATTTGGTGAGTGAAATTATTATTTTCATTACTAGTAATAATAATAATAATAATAATAATAATAATAATAATGATATTAATAATATAACAACAGTAATAATATTAATATCATAAATAAACATTTTCTATCGGAGGCACTTGAACTAGTTGCATCTGGCCTCACCGAGGATTTGAATCACCGGCCGCTACTGAATCAGAGGCAGTTAGTGATATTCCATCACGAAAAGGGAAAACCATTCGAAACACTGCAGATCTGATTCAGATGAAGAGAAGTACAGAGTCTGACATAATTCTCAGATATAAAAACGAGGACAGAATAGAGCTGAGAAAGCAAACAGGTCGCCGAGAAGTCCTCACAGACAGAGAAGAATCTCTTATTATCAGACAGATTAAAAAGAAACCTCGTATAAGTGCTCCGAAGTTAGCTTCTGAAATTGAATCGGCTACAGGTAAAAAAGTGCATGCCCAAACAATTAAGAGGGCAATACATAAATGGGGCTACAACGGAAGAATAGCACGAAAAAAATCTTATGTTTGTAAAAAGGAACAGACGTAAACGACTTCAGTGTGCTAAAGAATATGAAAATAAAGGCGAAGATTGGTGGAAAAAGGCTCTTTTTTATGAGAGCAAATTCAATGTCTTTGGCAGCGATGGTAGACAAATGGTCAGGAGAAAGCCTAAGGAGGAAATGAAAACCAAGAATTTGCGAGCTACTGTTAAACACGGTAGAGGAAATGTAATGATATGGGGTAAATGTCAGCTTCTGGGGTTGGTGTTCATCGAGAATATCATGAAGAAAGAAGACTATCTACACCTCCTGCAACACAATTTAGTGAAAAGTGCAGAAAAGCTTGGAATTTAAAAGGAATTTATGTTTTACCAGAACAAAGGTCCCAAGCATAACTCCTATATTGCACAAGAATTTCTGCTCTACAAATGCCCTAAAGTGCTTCATCCTCCTCCACAATCGCCGGATTTGAACCTTATTGAATATTTATGGGAAGAACTTGACAGGAGGATTGGATCAAGGCCCATTTCTTCTAAAGAAGAGCTAAAAGCAAGACTTCAAGAAGAATGGGTGAAAATTCCTATAGACATAACAAAAAAATTAGTACATAGCATGCCACGCCGAATGAAAGAGGTTATTAAACAGAAGGGTGGTCCTACAAGGTACTAATAATAACGAGCTGAAATAGTATTCTTTATTTCAAAAAGTGTCTGAATATTTTTGTTAGTATTAGAAATCAAATCTTTTCTTTTATGTTTTAATAATTAGAAGAAAATTGAGTTAATTAGAATTATTGTGTTGAAAATGTTTATATGAAATGGGATACTTTTAGGGAAAAAATAAGAAAAGCTTAATTTATATATTTATATGTAAATATATGTAATTGGATTGTTAGTTAACGGATGTCCGAATATTTTTGTTACTCACTGTAATTAGGAATATTAAATCCAGACTTTTGAGATGAGCAGGGCATGTAGCACGTATGGGCGAATGCAGAAATGCATATAGAGTGTTAGTTGGGAGGCCAGAGGGAAACACACCTTTGGGAAGGCCGAGGCGTAGATGGGAGGATAATATTAAAATAGATTTAAGGGAGGTGGGATGTGATGACAGGGATTGGATTAATCTAGCTCAGGATAGGGACCGATGGCGGGCTTATGTAAGGGCGACAATGAACATCCGGGTTTCTTTAAAAGTCATATGTAAGTATGTATCTAAAAAGGTTTTACTAAATATGATAATTTATTTGTTTTTACAGGATTAGCAATAAAAATTTTTGACCTTCCTTCAGAGGATATTTTGATCAAACTTCCCCACCTTCTCAAAGAAAAGGTTCAAGCCTAAGGGGGACTAAAGAATATGGTTTAGAAATGTCATTTGAAAGATACGTCCTCGGATAATAAGAAATTCATTTAATTGGAAAAACTAATATTGTTTTCTGTCAAGAAAATTGAGAACTGGAGTATTTTATAACTTTAAACTTAGTAACATTATCACTGTTGTTATTACATTAAATTTAAAGGCAAACCCTATCATTAATAATAATTATACAATAGTAAATTGTCTGTATTTTGCATAATTATACTTACTTACTTATTTACTTACTTACTTACTTATTGGCTTTTAAGGAACCGGAGGTTCATTGCCGCCCTCACATAAGCTCGCCATTGGTTCCTATCCTGAGCAAGATTAATCCATTCTCTATCATCATATCCCACCTCCCTCAAACCCATTTTAATATTATCTTCCCATCTACGTCTCGGCCTCCCTAAAGGTCTTTTTTCTCCGGCTTCCCAACTAACACTCTATATGCATTTCTGGATTCGCCCATACGTGCTACGTGCCCTGCCCATCTCAAACGTCTGGATTTAATGTTCCTAATTATGTCAGGTGAAGAATACAATGCGTGTAGTTCTGTGTTGTGTAACTTTCTCCATTCTCCTGTAATTTCATCCCTCTTAGCCCCAAATATTTTCCTAAGCACCTTATTCTCAAACACCCTTAACCTATTTCCTCTCTCAAAGTGAGAGTCCAAGTTTCACAACCATAAAGAAAACCGGTAATATAACTGTTTTATAAATTCTAACTTTCAGATTTTTTGACAGCAGACTGGATGATAAAAGCTTCTCAACCGAATAATAACAGGCATTTCCCATATTTATTCTGTGTTTAATTTCCTCCTGAGTATCATTTATATTTGTTACTGTTGCTCCAAGATATTTGAACTTCTCCATCTCTTCAAAAGATAAATTTCCAATTTTTATATTTCCATTTCGTACAATATTCCCGTCACGAGTCATACAATTATATACTTAATGAAATATTAGTTACATTAATATTATGTTGAGCCATGTCCCAAGGTATGTCATCCTATGTCCCAAGGTGCATCACTGTGATGTACCTAGGGACAGTGTGTAGCACTTTAGGAAAATTAAAAAAAAAAATCTAAAAAAAATGTATTTAATTGAAACCTTACTTTTTGTAAGATACTTTACCCTTGAAAGATACTGTTGTTAATAATAAAAAGTTGTGAAAATTTAAAAAAATTTAAAAATTGAAATTTGAAAAACTGTCCCAAGGTACAACAGCTTCACCTACTTCGTTTGCTAAATGGACGTGCATTGTCTACTTAATCTTGTGGCCTTCTGGGCCAAAGTACAGTCCCTAGTTATCACATTGAACATGCATAAAGCCACAACTTTGTGACTAAACTTATCAATCAATCTCGTGATACTAGAAGTGCAGCTGATAAAAAGAGAAATGGACGTGTGACAACAATATCGGATGTACAGACTTCCATAATCATACTAGCTACAGCTGCAAATAGCCCAAAAAGCACTCCACAGTTATCAAAAGGATATGACGCAAACCAAACCTCCATTGCAAGTTTACTTCACTGAAACAAGTGGTATCCTTACAAAACGTAATTGCTACAACACCTATGTGAAGATTATTTTGACAGACACACTGATCTTTTTGAGTGGATGAAGGGAAAATTTTTGGTAAACAGACTTATGCATCAGAAATATGCCTCTTCTAATAAAGTAAAATTTGCATTTTCTACCGAACAGAGTCCCCCATACTATGCAGTACCTTTGCTACAATGGTGGATAGAAAATATCCTGGAAAATGGGTTGATAGGAGAGATGTAGTAGAATGGCCGGCGAGATCTCCAGACCTGGCGCCGCTTGAATTCTTCGTCTGAGATCATTTGAAATCAGTTGTTTATGCTCCTCCGCCTGAGAATATTCAAGGACTGAAAAAATTTAATAACTCAAGAATCTAATCTGATTAGTCAGGAAACACACCTAAAAGTTCGCGAGTAATTTCAAAATAAAAAAATTGTATTCACATTAACATGTATATTATAATAAAATACAAATAAATTGAATAATTAAAGGAAGAAAATTTCATCTAAATAAGAGGACTCGGGGAAGGATGCAAGAATACTTGTGGCATTACCGCGTTGAATGGCGATACCAATGCGCTGACGTAGATATGACTGCTTCGAGGGTCCCCAGAAAGCTGCACTAAACTTCTGCCTATGGTGTAGATGAGAGCTTTGGCTTCACTACACCATGATCCAAACGTTTCCGCCGAAAAAGGGACAAAAATATAATTATCTGCAAGATGTTTATATTTATGGTGTATACAGACAGCGGCACTTTCTGCTGCAGGACCTGGTGTCTTAGAGGTTGAAGACAGATGAGAAGGGGCCAGTGTATCCACACATGTGGAATCCCAAATTAAGGATTTGCCTACACGCCCGGGACTAGAGTCAGACCATCGGGTCTCTTGCCGTCTGAACAGTTGATCTCGGAAGGTTCTAAGATGGATGGAACCCCTGAAGATGTTAATGCTCTTTTAAAATTAGGTTGCATTAGTGTCTAGCTAAGAATGGAGCACATTTTGAACATTTAATTTAGTAAATATAATAAATTACTTGAAAATAAACTGTATTTTCATTCTACAGCGAACTGAACTAGCCTATTCTGTATTTTGATAAAATTTAAAAGGTTTCTGATTGCTAGGCGACGATAGAAAACAAAAGATGCGAAATGAAATGAATGAGATGTATAAACAATTGAATACTCTTTCAAATTTAAGTATCACAAGATAGGAGTGCCAATTGAAATTTCATTGTGGGTGATGAGGTGAAACTCAATATGCCAGCCGTGGCGAAAATGTGATCGTGCGCCGAGCCACTGTGTAACCTGCAACGTGCATAGCACCTATGGAGGGAGGCGGACACCCGAAGGGGAAGTGAAGCAACTGTCTGACTTATTAACGAATTCCATTTTCCTTATGTCAAGCACTTAGATATAATTTTATACACTATAAGGTTACAAACTAATGTTTAGTACGTGTAACGAAGAAAGAAATGAAGAATGAAACATAGGATACAATATCACAACCTAAAATTAACTGTCTTCAGAATGTCTCTGCGATAGAGTTTCAAAATCAGGAATTATGTCACTTACTGCCTGTCGTAGTTGATCACGGAGATATTTGTCTGTCAGTCGTGATCTAAATTTGGTTTTTAATATTTTAATTGTTGAAAATAATTTTTCACACAAACGTAAGTTGTAGCGAACATGGCTTCAACAGAGCAAGCGAAAGAACGAAGCTTCGGACATTTATTTTTTGGCAAAGATTTGAAAAGTTCAACATTTGTCAAGTCCTTACATCTAGCTTTCATAACATCACATAGTAAATCAGTGAGTTTACATTGAAGATCTAACGGCATTATTCGTACATCTGCTGAAAAATGATCGACGTACAGAGATAATATTAATAATAATAATAATAATAATAATAATAATAATAATAATAATAATAATAATACTTCACCTTTTAATGTTTCATGAGTGACATGTAGTATAATGCCGTTTTATGTTATACAGCCGTTTTCCTCGTAATACTTGTGAACAAATCATACATTTAATATTCTCATCATATTGGCAGCAAAAAAATGCGTCCTCCCATTCTCCTTGAAACTTTCGTTTTTGTAGAGGTACATGGTTTCGAGAGAGACATTGGACGATACGCCACTCGCAGGTCAGAGACAAATAAGCAAATGGAACGGAGTTTGACTCCTGTGAGTGAGAAGGTGGGGGCTGGGGAAGGCAGGAAGAGAAATGCACAGCTATCATTGCGAGCCACAATGGGCTCGTGACTCACATTTTCGCCACGGCTGCAACATGCAATTAAGACTGCTTTTAAACTTCGCCCTCAATATTTAACTTGTGTTTTTGTTTATTAAATTCAATTTAAAAAATATAGTTATTTAGACTGGGAAATTTTGAAATGATAGCCTTGTATATTGGCTTGTAGCAAGAAAATTCTAATTGTATATTTTCGACAACTTAATATTAAAAGAAATATGGGAAAAAATCTTAATATAGACAACCATGAATATGGTATTACACCAGTCTGCAGCTTCTGTGGATCTTTCTTAGGAAGCAGATAATATGTTAGACACTGGAGAGTTGTGCGTTGTTTATAATATTATTATTTCAGCATAAATAACATTTTTAATGTAAAATCCATCATGATTATGAAACTGTAATGTATTTTATTTTACTTTATTGTGTTAGTATATATTCACGAACTCATAGGAAGGCAACAAACTTTATTGAATATTACCCCTGATTGGCATTGACAATTTATAGTCTTATAATCACACTGCGAAACTTGTAGCGATACGTAACGAAAAAAAATACAGCTGATTATGCATATGAATGTCTTGGACATTGCGTGATGTGCAACTTGGATTAGTATAAACCTTGTTGTATTACAATTCAATATTATTTATTCTGTGATTACTCTCGGATCATCGGCAAATAAATATGATCAGATGCTGATATTTTAAAAATTTTATTTGTGTTAGTTCATGTTTTTCCAGTTGTGAAACATATTGTCTAAGTGCATATATTATTTCTGTATACTTTTAGTGTCGACACAGTGTATTTAGTCTGTAATTATTAACTTGTATTACTACGAATTGTATCAGCTTCTTTTGTTTCTGGCTAAGTGGAAGAGAAGACCTGATGGTCTTAACTTCGCCAGAATAAATAAATAAGTATTATTATTATTATTATTATTATTATTATTATTATTATTATTATTAACCTATCGTGCATCAGTTATTCATAGATTTCAAAAAGGCATAAGACTCGGTTACGAGAGAAGTTTTATATGATATACTTATTGAATTTGGTATTCCCAAGAAACTAGTTCGATTAATTAAAATGTGTCTCAGTGAAACGTACAGCAGAGTCCGTATAGGTCAATTTCTGTCAGATGCGTTTCCAATTCACTGTCAGCTAAAGCAAGGAGATGCACTATCACCTTTACTTTTTAACTTTGCTCTAGAGTATGCCATTAGGAAAGTCCAGGATAACAGAGAGAGTTTGGAATTGAACGGGTTACATCAGCTGCTTGTCTATGCGGAAGACGTGAATATATTAGGAGAAAATCCACAAACGATTAGAGAAAACACGGAAATTTTACTTGAAGCAAGTAAAGAGATAGGTTTTAAAGTAAATCCCGAAAAGACAAAGTATATGATTATGTCTCGTGACGAGAATATTGCACGAAATGGAAATATAAATATTGGAAATTTATCTTTTGAAGAGGTGGAAAAATTCAAATATCTGGGAGCAACATTGAGAAATATAAATGATACTCGGGAGGAAATTAAACACAGAATAAATATGGGAAATGCCTGTTATTATTCGGCTGAGAAGCTTTTATCATCGAGTCTGCTGTCAAAAAATCTGAAAATTAGACTTTATAAAACAGTTATATTACCGGTTGTTCTTTATGGTTGTGAAACTTAGCCTCTCACTTTGAGAGAGGAACATAGGTTAAGGGCGTTTCAGAATAAGGTTCTTAGGAAAATATTTGGGGCTAAGAGGGATGAAGTTACAGGAGAATGGAGAAAGTTACACAACACAGAACTGCACGCATTGTATTAAATCCAGACGTTTGAGGTAGGAGGGCATGTAGCACGTATGGGCGAATCCAGATATGCATATAGAGTGTTAGTTGGGAGGCCGGAGGGAAAAAGACCTTTGGGGAGGCTGAGACGTGGATGGGAAGATAATATTAAAATGGATTTGACGGAGGTGGGATATGATGATAGAGACTGGATTAATCTTGCACAGGATAGGGACCAATGGCGGGCTTATGGGTTCCTTAAAAGCCAGTAAGGAAGTATTAACCTATCAGCAGTAGATTATTCGTCTATTCTTCATGCATTCAGATTCATTCCCTTACTTGAAGACTGATTCTATCCTTGCCAGTGATTTTCCGTAGGAAATTTTGCATTTTTAAACACATTTTTTCAAGAGTCATAGAAGTAAATTAAGTGAAATTACTCCACATTTAAATAAAGAAGTTATAAATAAAGAATGACATGGTGTAGTAAGAAGGGATTAGGTGCAAAGCCCAGATAGGCCTACATTCAGTCCTTGTATATTTGATAATGATTATGTTGACTAAGATAAAGACAACGTTATATCATGTATCAAAACTTAATAATAATAATAAGATAACACAAAATGTACTAATGCTCTGACAACAGCTTTCGGGTTATAATTAGAGGAAGCTTAGTGATTCCTTTAGTGCAAACTAATTGATATCGCGGTACTTCAGTACGATCCACGACATAATTATCTTCACAAATGTGAGATAAAATATCAATGCGATTATCATAATTATAATCGCGGAGGAGTGTTTAACGTATAAAAGGCTCGGGGAGACTGCAATGAAATCAGTTCGTTCTGAGGCGAATACAGTAACGCTACGATGATGCGAAGCCTGATACTTCTTGCCGTCTTAGCGGCCGCTGGAACTCAAGGTGAGATGACAGTCGAGATTTATGGAACACTTGGGACGCATTCGCTTGCCTAATTAAGTCTATTGTCTTCTTTCTTTTTGTATACGAGTTTTTAAGGTACATAATGTGATTCACATAATACTTTAATTTCTGTTCAGTTGTTAATAAGCAGCTTCACACTTAGAGAAATCAGTTTTTTAAAGGAAGCGTTTATCAGCAACTTGTCATCGAATAAACAGATCTAATAGTAGTTATACTGAAAATGGTAGTAGTAGTAGTAGTAGTAGTAGTACTAGTAGTAGTAGTAGAAGTAGCAGTAGTAGTAATAGTAGTAGTAGAAGTAGCATTAGTAGTAGTAGCAGTAGTAGTAGTGGTGGTAGTAGTAGTATTAGTAGTAGTAGCAGTAGTAGTAGTGGTGGTAGTAGTAGTATTAGTAGTAGTAGCAATAAGAGTAGTAGTAGTAGTAGTAGTAGAAACAATAGTATCGGTAGTAGTAGTAGTAGTAGTAGTAGTGGTGGTAGTAGTAGTAGTAGTAGGTAGTAGCAGTAACAGTAGTATTAGTAGTGGCAGTAATAGTAGTAGTAGTAGCAGCAGTAACAGTAGTAGTAGCAATAACAGTAGTAGTAGTAGTAGTAGTAGTAGTGGTGGTAGTAGTAGTAGTAGTAGCAGTATTAGTAGTAGTAGCAGCAGCAGCAGTAGTAGCAGCGGTACTAGTAGTGGTAGTAGTAGTAGTAGTAGTAATAGTAGCAGTAATAGTAGTAGTAATAGTAGTAGTAGTAATAGTAGCAGTAGTAGTAGTAGTAGTAGTAGCAGCGGCAGTAGCAGCAGTAGTAGCAGCGGTACTAGTAGTGGTAGTAGTAGTAGTGGTGGTAGTAGTAGTGGTAGTAGTAGTGGTAGTAGTAGTAGTAGTAGTAGTAGCAGCAGCAGCAGTAGCAGCAGCGGTACTAGTAGTGGTAGTGGTAGTAGTAGTAGTAGTGGTAGTAGTAGTAGTATAGTGACAGAAGCTGTACTCTTTGCAGTAAAATCAGTTCAGTAGTGTCATTACAATTAATTCACTTCAATTCTAATTATTGAAACTTTGATTGTTTTTTCTTCGCATTAAAACCGATTTCTCTATGTTTTTTCTTCATTGCTGTTATCCTCCAGGTCATCTGGTATCATATAAATACATATATATATATATATATATATATATATATATATATATATATATAAAAACTGGCTCATAACACAATATTTCTTTCCACAGGGAAAACTGTTCCAAGACTCCCAATCGACAGAGGCAGCCGCATCGTCAATGGTTACGATGCTGTTCGATCACAATTCCCGGGAATGGTACGCTAAACATTTGTCCTCATAAGAATTGTTCACTTTTTGCTTTATTAATGTTTTCGTTCTCAACATGCAAACATCACAAAATATGTTTACGTTCTAAATACAATGTGATGCATTATAACAGTAACTTTCATATCAAGTCTGAGGGAGGAACAATAATAGTTGCTTAGTTGGACTTATTGCTTTAAAATTCGCCTGTATAATATATTAAATAAAGTTAAGGGTTAATAATTAAATTTTATTAGTACAGCACTCATATACTGTAAACGTGACAAAAACATTATACAAAATCTTTGCTAGAACAGAGAACACTAATGTAAAGACATTCATGCTCGACCATGCCGAAATGTACTAATTATACACCTGGTAGCAGACCTTTAATGCATGTCATTAAAGTACACCTACTCATTAAAGTACAGGTGTTTTCAGCCAATGACAACTCAGCTTACAGGTGTTCAGCCAATAACGAGTCAGCTTTGTACCGTTATAAAACCGCAAGTATCGATTATTCTCGGATATTCAATCCAAAGAGAATTAGCGAAAAGTCACGGAGGCTGGAAATCCAATACTGTCGCAGAAGGTTATGTTCTGTTACTATAATAATTAGCGTTAATTGAAATAATATTCAAATAAATTCAATTTGTCATCTCGTTTTTCAATGTCGAATTCAATAATCAAAGTTATACCACGATTAACGGGATTACACAAGGTCAATGACATTATTGTTCCTCAGAAAAAATCAATACTTTCGCGTCTGCGCACATCTCACAATTCACGACCTAGAACAAGGTCACTTCCGATCTTGTCAGATACAAATAAAATGTATACATCTGAATACTGTAATTTCAAGGTATAAATATTGTCGAGCATAAAAAGTCGTATGAAACTCGCCTATAATGATAATTAAGAAGCTCGTATGAAAATTATGAAACGAGCGTGCGCTCGTTTCATAAACATCCATACTCGCTTCTTAATTACTATCATTATAGGCTATCGGTATTATGATATCTATATTTCTGATTAGGTAAAAAAAAAAGAATTTATTCTAAATATATCTTGTAAAATAGTTCTGGTAAATCTAAGCACAAAAGAACAAATTGGCTGAATTCTTTTCCATTCTTTATACTCTCAAGATTCATGTCTTAAATGGGTTAACGTAGAGCGTAGTGATATTTTATGACGAAAATTACGTAACAAGGTGCAAAGAAAATAATTAATGAAGTAATGATGAAACACCGGTAGGGGAAACTGGATTATCCTCGAAACCCTACCACCAAACACAGTTTACGTCCACGACATTTAGACACCCCGGAACTCGAAAAGGCATTAGTGCCATAACATCAGCATCTTACCGCGTATAACACATTGCACTAGCGTGCAACCGTGGATGATGGCGGGTATGTTGTCTCCTTATCCCTTCTGCAAGACGGAGTATATTTCGTTACACTCCTTACACTTTACCCATATCAGCGAGTGCTGACGACCACTGTTCTAATCGTTCAGTTACCGGTACATCAATTATTGTCATTATATTAACATTCTTATATTATTAATATTATTATTATTTATTTATATTTATTTTATTTTTTATTTTATTGCTAGTAAGTTTCAAATGAATACAAGTTAAACAATATAATATAAACTAGCTTAGGCCTACTTCTAAATGAGTAAGACTCGTGCTCAGGAGGGGATTACAATACAGACAAAAATAAAATTAAAATTGAGAGTGAATACAGATTAAAAAGTGTTTAATATGTTTAAAACCAAACTACAAATCCAATACATTTTTTTATTTATTTTTATTCATTTGGAGAGGATTCGTGGTTAAAATAATATTATAATAAAATTTGTTTAATAATCTACGACCTTGACTCATGCTATGATAAAAAGTTACATTGGTTTTACGTTTAGGTTCAGATAAACGCAGAGAATTCATATTTTTAGTTCTATATTTATGCATATACCTTTCAAAGTTATTAAGATTTCTGTGAAAATATTTTAATAAAGTAAAATAATAAATTTGTTTAATGTTGAAAACTTTGAAATGTTTAAACAAAAATCCAGTTGAGTAATCTTTCTGGTTTTTAAACAAATTGTAATACTTTTTTGTGTAGTAAAATTAACGGATAAAAGTTGGATTTATAAGTTCCACATCAACCTATAAAACCTTACATATAAATAGGATGAAATAATGCTAAATAAATTGTACGTAAACAGTTAATTGACAAAATATTTCTTAGAACAACAGAGTAATATAATGTTTTACGTAATTTATTACAAATATAATAAATATAATTCTTCCACTTTAAATGAATATCAATTCTAAGTATTTAACCTCATTAACTTCAATAGCAGCTGAACAAATGCAATTTATATCGGAATAGTCAAAATTACGCATTTTAATTTTTAGTGTAGTAGAAATTGGTTTATTACTTTTCTTATTAAAGAAAATGGGATAGCTATTGTTTTATCTTCATTAATTACAAGTGAATTTAAATCGAATCATTTTTTTATTAATCTTAAGCCGCAATTTTCATTATAATAAGCATCAGTCCAAGCTTTTCCAAAAACAGTAACATTAGCATACCAATATAAATCACCTTCACATTCTTTAAGGTCTATCATTAAAAGGTCATCAATACATATTAAAAATAAAATCGGTCCAAGGACTGTTCCTTGCGGAAGTCCTGTTTTAATGTTATTAAATTCACTTAATTCATTATCAATTTTAGTATCTTGAAATTTATTATTTAAATAAGATTTTAATAAATTAAAAGCATTATTATTATTATCATTATCATTATCATTATTATTATTATTATTATTATTATATTTAAAGCATAAATATAAGTCCTACTTACTTCATTAAATTACACATACACATATATTGATTTCAATGTTACAGCTCTCACTTCAGGTATCATCAATTCACACATGTGGAGCCTCCATTTTGAATGAGAATTGGGCCCTCACAGCAGCACACTGTGTGAAATGGTATGTATTAAAAACGATAAAATAAAACAAATAAGCAAATACATTTGCCAGTATTTATTTTTTATGATTTTTGCACGGAGGTTACAGAAAGATTTCTGTATTGAGTATCAGACCATAGTTGATGCATTTCGCGCATAGTCATCAAGACGAAGGGATGAGATAAGATGAGAAAAATCTTTCGTATCAGTTCACAACCCCTAAGGTACAAAGAGATGTCACATGTAGTTCCAAAATATTACAGATATCTCTTAATAAATTTCTTAGACCTACTATTGTTCGTGTTACAGGGTCTCGCCAACAGGGCGTCTAAATATCAACGAATCTTAGCAACAGGCGACAGTGTACGACCATGGCGGTTTTAGAAAGAAACCAGCAGAACACTTTATCCACTACCCGTGCAGTAGTCTTATTTTAAGATGACAAGAAGTTATAAGAAAAATGGTTGAAGGAAACGTTAAATGCAGTGATCTTGACACTTTTACTACTGAGGAAAAGAAAGAAAAAGCAAACGCCTCATGTCCCGATCTCGTCCATTACATACACAACTCCATGTACTGGGGCCCGAACTCATATTTATAGAATTATAAGCCAACGCTCTAGCCCTTGGATAATGGAATACCCTATCATTTTCGTCAACTAATGGGTCTGTTCTTCCACATTTACAATAAAAGCTTTTGTTTGAACTCAATCTTACTAATCTCTATTAGATTACAAAGAACGGAATTCTTTCTCCATTTGACTATTACACTTTTACTACGTCACACTACTTTTGACCAATAAAATGGTACGAAAGGACGTCTTTCAACCAATCATGACTGCTTATCGCACAATTTTATCGCGTCCCTAGCATTTGTTTATTTTATCACTTTGCATTTGTTTTTTGTTTCCCAACATTTCAAACTGCACTGGTCTGGAAAAAAACAGAAAATTAAAAGCCACTACAGTCGATTTTTCAAATATGACTCGCATTGGCATTTTAATAAAGATCGCTTCATTGAAGAGCACCATTCGGAAATCCTGATCCACCATCATCAACGAGTTCATCTTATTTTACGCACACGTCCAATATAAGATCAACTGAACCACCAACCACTAAAACATTCAAATTTGAAAATTGTACTTTCAATAATTGTTTCTTTTAAAATTATTCATGCTTATTTTTTTATTTCATCATAGTTCATTAAAACGTTTCTTGTTTATTTCATCATCCCTAATTAAAACTTTTCTAACACTTGTGTACAGTATATTAGTTAGGTTATGTTATAGCTTCTGCTATATGATATTATGGATAGTCACGTATCAGAGATTGTTTAATACTAAGATTTATTGAAAATCATCTATCAAGTGACGTTGATTGCTGGGATCCGATGATTGAAGTCGAATGCAAATGCTTTAATAAAAATAAAACTGAATCAACAAAGCCTTCTTGACTGGTAACCGTCCACAGAGTTCAATGAAGATTCCATAGTTGACACAACTGATAACAAGAAAACATAATCATAAAACACTACTGCCATCTAGCGTAATGTTGAGATGGTACAATAATACATTTGAAGACAGTTGTATTTTCGTAAGTCAATTAATATTTTATTGTATTGGAGTACTTCGTTACTTCTAATCTTTATATACTTTCTTCTAATCGTGTAATAGTCAATTAAATCCCACTCGAGTTTTGATTTTCTCTAGATAAATCAAAACCTCTAGTGTGATTACTGTTGATACTTTTATTCGGAGGATACAGTCCGAGTACGTAGAAAATGAAATTAGTTCAAAATCAAAACACTTGAGTAGTAATTGCAAGACTACTATGATTTTCAGTGATGGAAACGCACCTAAAATTTGCAAGACACATCGAAACTGTTTTTTCCTATTCTACAAGACACTAAATAAATTTACCACAGAGAAATATTTTTTAGTGTGGGAAAAGTATGACGATATTACATACCACCGTGTCGAAAGCCATTATTTAATTCCATTCATTTGGTGTTCTGCCCAAGGGCAGGTCTTTCACTACAAACGCAGCTTTCTCCAATCTTTCCTATTTTCTGCCTTCCTCTTTGCTTCCTCATATGATCCATACATTCTATCTTAATGTCGTCTATCATCTGATATCTTCTTTACCCAGAATTCCCGTTCACCATTCCTTCTAGTGCATCCTTCAGTACGCAATTTCTTCTCAGCTAGTGACCCATCCAATTCCTGTTCCTCTTCCTAATCAGTTTCAGCATCATCCTCTCTTCACCCACATTTCTAACACAGCTTCCTTTCTTATTCTGTCTGTCCACGTCACACGTTTCATTCTTCTCCATATCCAAATTTCAAAAGCAGAAACGTTAAATACAATACCAAACATGGAAAAAACAATTCACCCCAATGTAATAATAATAATAATAATAATAATAATAATAACAATAATAATGACAATAATAATAATGGTTAATTTTGACTGGCAGAGTTAAGGCCATTCGGCCTTCTCTTCCACTCAACCAGTATGATAGAAAATTACTACAATGCTATGAATATAACATCATTAATATAATACAATTCAAAGCAACAGTACTACAATACAAGACAATATAATACATAATTAATATTATACAATGACAATTCTTTTCATCTTCACAGCACCAATAAAATACTTATGTAATAATAATAATAATAATAATAATAATAATAATAATAATAATAATAATGATAGTCATACCTAAATTAAATTAAATTATTAAACTCGATCACAATTATAACTTCAATTTGACTGCGCCCGTAAGAAATCGTTTAGCCTTTTCTTGGAAGTGGTTATTGTCTGGCAGCCCCTAATCTTCTGAGGTAGAGAATTCCATTCACAGGGAATTGAGACAGTAAAAGAAGATGAATAGTGGGTTGTTCTATGGGCAGGAATTGCTAGGTTTGGCTCTCCTGTGACCTGGTGTTTAGATTGTGATTGGAGGATAAGTAGTTAAACCTGGAACGAAGATAATTTGGAGTAGAAGTGTGGAGAACTCGAAACAGAAGAGAGAGCGAATGAAGTGTTCTACGGTTACTAAGTTGCAGCCAGGATAAAGATTTGAACGAGGGTGTAATGTGGTCAAATTTGTGAGCATTGCACTGTCTAACCTACGGTAAAGACGTTGCTAAGTTTTAAGTTTATCCCTCAATTCCTGACAGATCATTCCAACACAACAGAATAATGATAGACGACCACATGTGGCACACTAGAAAGAAATAAGAGTTATTTATTTAATTAAATAATAATATGTAGTGAAAGATAATATATCAGGGCGTGTTTTCTTGAATAATAAACGAGTTTAAATGTTTGATAAAACGTGAACACGGTGTTGAACAATACTAATCAATACGCTGAGTAAAATTTTTGTAATTACTGTACAAAATTTAGCTTTCTTTGCACTATGATAAACTGTGGGATGCCGTTTAAAATTTTGCGCTTACGAGTAAACATTCTGACGAGGGGCAGATAAAAAAAATATATTTTTTTTCACCATGTTAAAGATGTCAAAAGAAGTGCATATAGAAATTTTTACCACTCGACCGCAATTACGAGACCGTCCAGAAAGTGAATTTCCCTGAGGCCGTTTACAATAAAAAATCACAATTAAGTGGAAAGATTTATTGGAGCAAATACAGCAATTATTGCGCTATTTGTCAACATACCCACCATTGGAATTGAGACATATGTCATACGATGGGATCAATTTCTGTATCCTTGTGTCGTAGAAGTCAGCCCCCTGGGATCGGAACCAGCGTTTGACAGCCGTCTGCACCTCTCTGTCGATCCCAAGATATGCTAAATGTCTCAATTCCGATGGGGAATAGGTTTAAAAATAGCTCAACAATTTCTGCATCTGTTCCAATAATGTTGTGTTTTCTTTCTGTTAACGGCCCCTGGCGAACTTTACTTATGGCCTATATAATTGCAGACGATTGGCCAAAATTTGTATTTTGCAATTCATTTTTAATTTTCAGAGAAGTCTATAGTGTATCTTAAAAGTATTTAATACTTTTAAGATACAAAATTTGTATACTCACTTGTTATAACATTATTAACATTGTGAAAAAAAAAAATTTATCTGCCCCCATCAGAATGTTTGCTTGTTAGATTTATCTTATTTACTTAGATTCGTCTTCCTGTCTCACTCTTGCAACTGTGAAACAAATTACTTTCAATAAAGTTAAGTACCAGACATCCAGAGAAAAACGCTAGCATGACTTTCCAGCAAATTTTATAATAGACAATTCCTAACATCGAATATAACAGCAGCTCCTACATCGAAAACAGGTTTCATAGGGTCATGTCATCGAAATTTCTCCAGGACGATTTTCTTTTAATTTGTCCTTCGTTGAATTCCAAAATTGGCATTCGGGTTTAGAACAATATTCCTCACGGAAGCAGTGTAGGAAGATCGAGGACAGCGTGGTAAATCCGGAAGGTACCTTCATATCCTGATCCTTGAAACATAAAACTAAAGGATGAACACATCACCACAGTCTAGTATATACAGTCGCGAAGCTCAATACGTAGTAAATATGCAAACATTAGATAGTTGCTCACCACTAGGATCGCTAATATCGCCTCATTAAAGGCAATGCAAAATAGAACCGTCACAGTCTATTGTTTCTAGCACCCTCAAAACTCAAGCTTCGTGACTGTATATAGTAGACTGTGATATCACCAAGGCTCGACTCTTCTGTAACAATTTGTGGCACATATCTGATTTCCTTGGGATTCCTGTTTCTTGTCATACTTGTTTTCAAGGAATATAATAATCACATTTAATTGACGCATTGTACAATAACGACTGTATTTACCTGCAACGTTTATTTTTAAACAGATCGCTGTATGATTTATAATCTATGTTTCAGGTATAACGCATCATCCATCACATTATACGCAGGATCGATTTATCTCAGCAGTGGAGGTACAACACATAACGTGTCTGAAATCATCATCCATGAAAACTACGACGGGTCTGACTCCCTTGTAAACGACATTGCTGTTCTTAAGGTAAGATTCCGACTACTTATTGATATTTTTGATTAACTTAAAGGTCAACAGAGACTCACTAGAGAGAAACGCTTTCTATAAAATTGCCAAGAGTGAATCAGTACTCATCGACACAGTCTCTTGCTCAAGTTCAAGTCATTTACTGCAAACCCAGCACTGTCCAATCTTTTCTATGTTCTGCCTTCCTCTTTGTCTTCGCATACGATCCCTATATCTTAATGTCATCTCACCTTCTTCTGCCCCAACTTTTCTTCCGTTCACCATTACATCTAGTCCAGCGGTCATCAGCACAGTGCATCTTCGGGCTAGCGTCTCTTACCCGCGGATAAGACATTGCCATGAATAAATATATAACAGGATGCGAAACTGCGGTCAGCATCATCTGGCGGCAGGGGGCTCAAATAAGCTGATAAGCGCCCAAAATCGTAGGTGGTGAACATTAGAACTATGTGTTGGGTACATTACCCAGAGTTCTCTATTTATCCGTTCGAGATATTGCTCAAGGAGACAAGATGCTAATAAGTGAACATAAAGTGATACTACGTGTGTGTATAAACAGTGATGCTTATGGACCTTGTAAAAATAGTATTGTTGAATGTATTGTAAAGTAATAGTAATATAATAAATTGAACTATCTAAGTAGTTCTTGCAGACTTTTCCATTGCGCTGTACAATAAATACCCAAAGAATACAATCCCAATTATCTAACCTTTTGCTTTATTCTTTGTCTCTGTCTGGTTATATTTTAATTGGGTAATGTAAAATAGATCGTCTCTTTTATCTTCCTGTTGGCTCCGGTAAGACTTTTCAGTATAAGCTGCTGTGAGGAATAAAAATGTAAATTTTTTTTTTTTAATTGGGTTAGTTTTGAATATCGATGAGGGTAGGGAGGCAATACTTTCTGCACAGTTTAACATTTTCGTCACCAGGTGCGCTGCTAAATGCATAGAGTAATTAGTTACTCTTTTCGCTACTTGGTGCGCTGCTAGATGTAATAACGCCCCTCCTCCCAACAGGTGGCAGCAAGATCAATTTCCACAACAGCGCCTCTAGTATGTGTTACGGGAAACTCAGTAAGTTTCGCATCCTATTATATATTCATCCATGACATTGCACTGTCGTTCATCCGTGGCTGCTGGCAGGTATGCTTTCTCTCTCAAACTTCTGGACGACGGTGCATATTCCAAGACACTCCTTACCCTTACCCATTTCAGCGCATGCTGACGACCAGTGATCTCTGTATATTTAAGCAGGAAGATTCTTCACTCCCAATGACCCAGCCAATTTCTTCTTCTCTTCCTGATTAGTTTCGCATCATTCTTTCTTCACCAACCCTTTTTAGCAGAGTCTCATCAATGTGACTGATAATTAGATTAATCCTCATTCATGAGCAGTTCGATATTATTAGGGGAGAGTTGGGTAGTATCGGACATCGGGTAATATCGGACAGTGAGTTTCTTTCATCTACAAACAGATGATAGTACCTGAAAGACATGGTTACATACAGTTACGTAACCACGTCATTTAGATACTACGATCTGTGGTAGATGAAAGAAACGCACTGTCCGATATTACCGATGTCCGATACTACCCATCTCTCCCCTAATGCTTTCATATTTTTGCAACGACTTGACTTTAATTCAATATCTGTTATATTTATATGAAATGGTACATTAATTTCCAGGTGTCGAACCCCTTCCAAATCGATGGCGTGGATGTGAAACCCATTTCTCTGCCACCTCCTGATCAAAATCCTCCTGACGGCATGCTAGCCGAGGTCATTGGTTGGGGTGAACTCGGGGTAAGTTAGAGTAGATTTTTAAGTTCCTTTAATTATATTAACGGTATTTCAATGTTGCAATAACCATAGGAGATGATCTACATCTCCTTTTGTAATTACACATTATAATTTCAAATACTGGTAATACCTAAGTTATTAATAAAGCTCGGAACGTGGGCGCTTGGGTCTTTGCACGTGGCTAAGCGACCGGACTTCAAGGCAACAACCTTCCCCTTCCGCTCTCGTGTACTCCTCCATTTCACTAGGACTGATCGACTGGACACTGCAACTTGTACAGTCGATCAGTCCAGTCCTAGAGAGCGGAATAAGCAGACCTGATCTTCGAATACGGATGAGCCAATGGGAACAGTAGACAAGCTCACAGATTGTATCTGGTCAAGTATCCACGTAGGAGACATCCGCCCCATACCATCTTTCCACGACTGTTCCAAAGGTTAAGGGAAGGAGGGCAAGTGGTGTGAAATTACAATTCCATTTCCACACAACTATTTTTGCTTATAACTTTCGACTCAGTCATTTCCGGACCAGGGTTCCTTATCTTAAATTGATACATGTGCCCTTCACCATCATCCCTGAAAGTTTGTAACACCTCTTCGGAAACATCCTGTATATTCCATATTATTATTGAATTTCAATACGCTCAGAATTTAAGAATTTTATATCAACCAGTGAAATGTGTTGTGATTGTCATAAAAACATTTACTGAATCTAAAATCTAAACATGCAGTTGCTACGCGTATAAATAAAATTAGAATCGGATAATAATACGAAAAAGAATTTAATTATTGGTGTATATTGTGAAGGTCATTCTCACGTTTTCACTAAAATTTTACACTTCTCTCAATGGAGAATGTTGTAGGCCTATACATTCAAATTCCACATTTTTCATCACGGGACGTCATAAGTATCCGAACATTTAAGTAACAGAAGAGTAAGTTTATGAAATATACAGTAGTGGCAAAAAAACCGGACCGACCCTTGTAGCTGATTTCAGAGCCTTGTTCGCTCCAGAGCACTATAGACTGGTAACTAAGATTTTCGTGGTTCGAATCCTGCCTGGGAAGGAAACTTTTTTTGTCCCTCATTTAAATTTATTCCCAATACTTTTCGATTGCAGCGATATTTTACTACTTAATTAACTTATTATTCCCAGAACATGAATTTTACCAGGAATCGAAACGTATTTGGAATAAATTTGAATAAGGAACAAAAAAGTTTCCTTCCCAAGCAGGATTCGAACCACGAAAGTCTTAGTTACCAGTCTATCATGGTCTGGAGTGAACAAGGACCTGAAATCAGCTACAAGGGTCGGTCCGGTTTTTTTTTTTTTTTTGCCACTGCTGTACGTTATCCATCAAGTACGATTATTATTAACACTATTGCGCTCTTTTCCCAATAGTCACTGCCGTAAACAAATAATTGCTCTTTCTATTAATACATTATGATCTTTAACAAGAAAAACACATTATCAATAAAATAGATACATGTATGTGTTATGTGATTTCCTGTGTGTCTAATTACATACGTCCTTAATTTTTTACAACTGCAAGCTTACTTGTTCATAACATTCGAAGAAAAATTACTATATCAAGATGATAAAAAATGTACTTCTTCCTGCAGGAACATGGGGATTCTTCTGACACCCTCCAGAAAGTTAATCTCGCCATCATAAATCAAGCCGAATGCAGGCGTATCTATGTTGCTGAGCAAGAGCATGTATACGACAGTCAGATCTGTGCTGGTTTGCCTGTAGGGATCGGGGGTTCGTGTCGGGTAAGTACATTAATGTGACATTCACAGCACGATTTGTATAAATTCCTATCAAATTTAACCACCTGAAACCACATTCATTTGGAATCTTTTCTGATGTACGTAGGGGAGAAGTGGGTACAGTAAGACAGGGAGAACAGTGAGTCATTTTTTATTGGATGGTAAATTTTGATGTTGAAATGTTGGTAACAGTGGAGTTGTATGTTGCATGAGTAAAGTAACAGTATTTTCATACTCGATTTGATTCTAGTTATAAAGGTGAGTGATGAAAAAATAATTCGTAATTTTTCACTCTAGAAGTAAAATTTTGGCTTGTGTTTAATGAAGTTTATATTGGATATAGAAATTAAATTGAAATATGAATGTTTTGTTACCTAATACTATGGTATTTGAGATTATGTTTGGCAAAGTTTCGTCTTTCTTGTTTTAATTTTGAAGTGATGGCGTCATTTTTAAATGGACTATGCGTAAAGGGAACAGTGAGACATGCCATTGAAGGGTACACTGAGACGTCTCACTGTTACCATGTACCAATGATTTGCAAAAACAAATTGTAATTATATTACATTTACCAGTAACTAACATTAAAAATGAACATACTAGTAACCAATTTAGAAACTGTAGCTTAAATTAATGGATACATTACATTTTAATGATTTCATAAATAAAACATTATTCACAAAATTTAAGAAAATATTAAAAAATAATAAAGAATTACATTAAATTCTTATAATCATAAGCTTTGTTGTCTCCAAAAATTCATTTCATTTTTTCACAAAAGTTTGAAATATCATGGAAAATTCACTTTTCCAAATGTTCCAGATGTTTCAATGGTTTCGAAGTCAGACATCAAAATGATTCTAAATAAGTCTACAGAACATGGCAAGATATAGAGACAACAATTTTTTGTTTTCTTTTGAAATAACTGTAAATCATTTCATTGTCCGCTAATAGACACTGTGTTGTCTCACTGTACCCTCCTGAATGGGAAAAGTGAGACATTTGCATTTTTTTTACAAGCACGTATTGTATATTGTCCTTCAACTATTAACATTTTTGTTTATGTATTATTATACTCCATGTTTTAATGTCTATTTCTATTGCACTTGATTTTAAAAATACTTCAATTATCACTTGCATACATATGTCTTAATATTTTGTGTCTCACTGTACCCACTACTCCCCTACTTGTGGACGCTTATTTTTTTTTTTATAAATTTTAGTTGAGAAGTAGTTTTCTGGGTGGCTTTGAGTCACTGGAAACAGTGCTCGCCCAAGGATATCGGATTATCATGTACTGTAAAGAATTTAGATGTAGACGTTCTTAGTGGAACTAAGTATTTTTTGGTACAACCTTCGACTGAAAAAAATTATTCAGCGTCAAAATTCAACCCGACTGAGAAATGGCGGCAATTTTTTCCTGTAGTTCTCTATCATCAACATGGTTCTTTTATGTACCGTAAATTTACAACATAATACCCTCAACTCAACTTCACTCATATACAAAGAATTTTATAACCATTTATAACCAACACCGTAAGCAGGATTTGAATTTTCGAACTTCGAATTCAACGGCTAAAAGCTCACCAAATACGACGAGGCCTAAGATATAAGAACGAGTACAAAAAGAGCACCAAAATATCAATTCAATATCCGACTAGTTCAAAATACTTCATGCCCTACAGAAGCTCCCGACATAGTTACAAGTATCAGCTGCACAAATGAAACATGGAAATGCTTATCTATTCAACAGAACCTGCCGACAGTTACAAGTATCAGCTGCACAAATGAAACATGGACATGCTTATCTATTCAACAGAGCCTGCCGGCATAGTTACAAGTATCAGCTGCACAAATGAAACATGGACATGCTTATCTATTCAACAGAACCTGCCGACATAGTTACAAGAAACAGCTGCACAAATTAAACATGGACATGCTTATCTATTCAGCATAACCTGCCGACATAGTTACAAGTATCAGCTGCAAAAAATGAAACATGGACATGCTTATCTATTCAACAGAACCTGCCGACATAGTTACAAGTATCAGCTGCACAAATGGAACATGGACATGCTTATCTATTCAACAGAACCTGCCGACATAGTTACAAGTATCAGCTGCACAAATGAAACATGGACATGCTTATCTATTCAACAGAACCTGCCGGCATAGTTACAAGCATCAGATGCACAAATGAAACATGGACATGCTTATCTATTCAACAGAGCCTGCCAACATAGTTACAAGTATCAGCTGCACAAATGAAACATGGACATGCTTATCTATTCAACAGAACCTGCCGACATAGTTACAAGAATCAGCTGCACAAATGAAACATGGACATGCTTATCTATTCAACAGAACCTGCCGACATAGTTACAAGAATCAGCTGCACAAATGAAACATGGACATGCTTATCTATTCAACAGAACCTGCCGACATAGTTACAAGTATCAGCTGCAAAAAATGAAACATGGACATGCTTATCTATTCAACAGAACTTGCCGACATAGTTACAAGTATCAGCTGCACAAATGGAACATGGACATGCTTATCTATTCAACAGAACCTGCCGACATAGTTACAAGTATCAGCTGCACAAATGAAACATGGACATGCTTATCTATTCAACAGAACCTGCCGGCATAGTTACAAGCATCAGATGCACAAATGAAACATGGACATGCTTATCTATTCAACAGAACCTGCCGTCATAGTTACAAGCATCAGATGCACAAATGAAACATGGACATGCTTATCTATTCAACAGAACCTGCCGGCATAGTTACAAGCATCTGATGCACAAATGAAACATGGACATGCTTATCTATTCAACAGAACCTGCCGGCATAGTTACAAGCATCAGATGCACAAATGAAACATGCACATGCTTATCTATTCAACAGAACCTGCCGGCATAGTTACAAGTATCAGCTGCACAAATAAAACATGTAGATGCTTACCTATTCAACAGAAACTGCCGACATAGTTACAAGTATCAGCTGCACAAATGAAACATGTATTTGCTTATCTATTCAACAGAACCTGCCGACATAGTTACAAGTATCAGCTGCACAAATGAAACATGTACATGCTTATCTATTCAACAGAACCTGCCGACATAGTTACAAGCATCAGATGCACAAATGAAACATGGACATGCTTATCTATTCAACAGAACCTGCCGACATAGTTACAAGTATCAGCTGCACAAATGAAACATGGACATGCTTATCTATTCAGCATAACCTGCCGACATAGTTACAAGTATCAGCTGCACAAATGAAACATGTACATGCTTATCTATTCAACAGAACCTGCCGACATAGTTACAAGTATCAGCTGCACAAATGAAACATGGACATGCTTATCTATTCAACAGAACCTGCCGACATAGTTACAAGTATCAGCTGCACAAATGAAACATGGACATGCTTATCTATTCAACAGAACCTGCCGACATAGTTACAAGTATCAGCTGCACAAATGAAACATGGACATGCTTATCTATTCAACAGAACCTGCCGACATAGTTACAAGTATCAGCTGCACAAATGAAACATGGACATGCTTATCTATTCAACAGAACTTGCCAACATAGTTACAAGAATCAGCTGCACAAAATCCCTCACAAGTACTAACATTGTAACTTATTTTCTTGCATTTTTCAGGAGATGAAAATGAAGTTTTAAAATGATCGTGTAAATCAGTGTATACAGATATGTAGAGTAACAATAAGATTTTACATACAATTGGGGAGGTTTAGAGTTACAATGATAATACTGGAAGAAAAAGAAACAATTTAAGAAAATATTAACTAGGATAACTCAAAACCATAAAAAATTGAGTTACAATGTTAGTACTTGGGGGAGTCGGAAACATGGACATGCTTATCTATTCAATAGAACCTGCCAACATAGTTACAAGTAACAGCTGCACAAATGAAACATGAACAGGCTTATCTATTCAACAGCAACTAATCAATAAGTGCAAACTAATTGTTTGCTTTAATACAAACATATCAGAAAACCGCAGTAGGTGTTCTGGTGAAGGTACAACTCCTTCCTGCTCTAAAGAGGAATATAAATGGTCAGCGTTCAATACAAATCAAGCCATTATTCGGCAAGTGTAAAAGTCTAAAGAATGAATTCGGAGAAATTTGAAATTTAGTGAAAAAATCTTATGATGTTGTATCCCACTGTGTCTTTATGTTACATGTAGTCATCACCATGACATTCTTTTTCTAAAAATGAATTAATATATCGAGCCATGAAAATATTCTCGTAGGACAATGTAAACTGATTATATTTTAAAATCTTAGACGTGTTACAACAAGCGCCTTCTAAATGTACTAGCATCCTACCTTCTGTCCTCAATTTAACAGACGCGTAATCCTTAATTTTTGAACGTACGCCATCTTGTAATAAACAATCAAGATTTTTCAAATCTCCTTTTTATCATGATTACAATTAACCAAAAACTTACATCCAACATTTGAGCTCTACCAAGTGAAAATAAAAGCTTTCCTAGTAATGTCCATATTACTGATCAGGTGCAGATATACTATAACGTTATTCTATGATTCACAGGGTGATGATGGCGGCCCACTGATTGTGGAAGGAAATGTTGTCGGACTGGTATCTTGGTCGTATCATTGTGCTCTACCAGAATATCCAACCGTCTACACCAGAGTCCCTGTATACGTTGATTGGATAAAACAGAACACAGGAGTATAAGGAAACTACTGTGTCTACTATTCAACTTCGCTTCCTAAACGGACTTTGTTTCATATTTTGATGTGCAATCAATTACATAGCTATGTATTTGTTTTAAGGGGAAAGTTATTAATCTGTATAAATCTGTAAAACAATAAAACAAGATATTATCTGAAAGTACTGGCCTTGTTATTATCCAGATGTTGTTTACTGTTCTTTACCATGTCCTCAGATTAACCTAAACGATAATCATTCTACTAGATAAATGGAATATAACGTTCTCATAAGTTATGTATGCACACAACCAAACATTGGTATTCGCCGTAATTCAGTTCCAACTACTGTACATAAGCATTTGTAAATGCCATAAATGTATATTCAAACATTTCAACAATATTGCACTCTTTGATGAAAAAACATATTAAACGTAATGACCAATTAAGATATAATACAAGAATACTATATAAAACTACAATCTTTATTAATGATGCTTAAGATTTCAACACATTTCTATGAACACCCTTCCTACATACTTCAAACCAATTTCTTTCCAATATCTTCACATTCAAAGGAAATGATAATACGTTTAAAAGAAATGCAACTGTTTCTCTCGGATCCGTCACATTCACTACATTTCTTTTTTTTTTACCAATATAATACCGTAAAATAAATGATTGATTAAATGGCAAACTTACTAGTGTTAAATTATATAACCACGTTTGGCTTACAGCTGTTTCGGTGTATCCTTCACACCATCATCAGAGCCTACTAGATCCCGGCGTCATCTCGACATCGCTGCCTGCTGTTGTAGGGGTGCGTTTGCGTATTGAAAAGTGCTGAAAAGTGGAGTCGAATAGTGTGTGTATTCTGAAATTGATCTGTGTGTTGAGGATTTGATGAGGGTGTGTTTTAGTGTGTCTGTATATTTCATATTGTTCTAGTGTGTTGAGGTTTGGTTTTTGGGTTGTTTGTGTAGGATTTCCATGTCTGTATTTATGTTATTGTATGTATGGTTAGCATTAGTTATGTGTTCATGTGTGTGACATGGAAATCCTACACATACAACCCAAAAACCAAAAACTCAACACACTAGAACAATATGAAATATATAGACACACTAACACACACCCTAATCAAATTCTCAACACACAGATCAATTTCAGAACACACACACTATTCGACTCCACTTTCCAACACGCAAACGCACCTCTACAACAGCCAACGATTTCGAGATGACGCTGGGATCTAGTAGGCTCTGATGATGGTGTACAGCAGGTATGCTCATTCTCTGACTCCCGATTACGTTCTGTAATCACAACCTTCGAATGTAGCGCGTGCTGTTCCCCGTTCGAAGCTCGACGGATGGCTGCAGAAGGCAGTTCAAGTACTTAGTAAACGTACGAACAGTGAGTGCGGGACAATGACACAGTCAAAACCTTCTGTAAGCAAACGACCATTCCGTATAGTGTGGGAGGAAGACTATTTTTGTTGTACGTTCGGTGAAAACGGAAAGTGATTACTATATTGTAAGGTACTGTACTGTCAGAATACTACTGAGCAACATAAAACTACATTATAGGCTCTGCTGCCCGGAACATGCTGAAGTGACAGAGAAGCTGTTTTCTGTAATATAGCCTATTTTCAAATACCAACGTTATTATTATTATTATTATTATTATTATTATTATTATTATTATTATTAGACCTATTATTATTATTATTATTATTACTATTATTAGTTATTGTGGTGATTTTATTCCAGCAGAAATAGATATTTTGATAAAATACTTTTTCAGGGGTGCAACGTGCACTACAGCTTCAAGAATTGAAAGCACTTCATGAAAGGCCAAACATTGAAGAGAGTCGAACAATTCAGAGTCTATGTTTTGGAGCAAGTTAGCCTATGTAGTATGTTGGGAATTAGCTAAGGCACTAAAACCCTTCACGGATGGTGAACTTGTAAAGAGATGTATGGTGCCTGAACAAAATATAGTTAATTATGTCTCTGTACTGCAACAGTTCAAATGTGAATTCACAGAACATAGATTTAGTGATTTTAGACGTATGGAGAGTGATATTAGTATTTTTGTTAATCTTTTCATAAATTTAGTACAATCCGTGAGAGTGCAGTTCCAGAACGAGTTAATTGATTTAAGTAACGTAGAATTCAGAACTAAATACAGAGAATATGACTTGACAAGTATAGAATTATTTAAAAAATGAACAAAACTAAATATTACAAGATGAGCTTATTCGTTGCCACTATGTTAGCTACCTTCGCCTCGACATATGTGTGCGAACAATTATTTTCGAGAATGAAGGTTACTAAATCCAAACATAGGTCCCGATTAACAGATGAGCATCTTTAGCGCATTGCAGTAAATTCGTTGGAAATAGATTCCCGATTACTTTCAGAAAAGAATGCAGATGTTGAATAGACGCAAAGTAGACTGTATGGTGGAATATGAAAATAATATTATCTATGATATTATTATATAACTATATTACATACTGTATAATAAATAATGTAATAACTGAATATTGCAGTGTATACTTTTCCCTTTTTCAAATTCAGTTTATTATCCGTATTTGTAAGAGTGTAAGAACTATGCCACGGATGGTGCTGCAATGTAGTTGCGGAGCCCAGTCCGTACACTGTGTGTGTGATGCAGTGCAGCATCATCCGTGTAATCGGGGCTTTTACAATTTTGAGCATACCTGGTGTACAGTATACACCGAAACGGCTGTAAGCCACACGTGGTTATATAATTTAACACTAGTAAGTTTTCATGTAATAAATCATTTACTGTATATTTAAGTGTTAAAAGTAGTGTACGCAAGATTCAAGATGGATAATAATATAGCTATTTATATAGGATGCTGGAAAAAATATTTCATATTTTGAGAGGGGGGGGTTGCAGCAAAACAAGAAAAGAAGTATAAAAAAAAACATCGGTCCTAAAACTCATACTTTAAGAGCTATGAACACTTGTTCGCCATCGCTATAGGATATTCATTCATAGTAATTACTGTTGTGGAATTCAATCGATTAATCGATCGATTTCTGTTGTAAGATTAATCGATCAAAAATGTTTAATCGAATAATCGAGCCAATTAAAATTAATCGGTTGTACTTGATATTTATTATTATTGTTATTATTATTATTATTATTATTATTATTATTATTATTATTATTATTATTAAATAAAATTTTTGTTAATACAAAAACTCAGACTAAAAATTCCGACAATATTCGTCTCTCAGAAATTGCTTACTTCAAGGCATTATAGTACAGTTATTTTCTAAGTGCAAAGCAGATAACAGGTAACATAGGGCAAATCTTTGCGCAAATACTTCAGAAAGAGACGGAGATAAGAGGACAGTGACCTGATCTACCGCTATTGAAAGTTGAAACACAATGCGAAACCCTTATTAAGTTTTATGGTTTTCCAAGAAAGCTTCCATCTTCTTGTTAACTCATCATCCTAGCATATGAAATGCATGGTTTTCTGGGATTCGCTCCCTCATCCCTTAGCCATGACTGCATTATGTAATTTTGTAATCCGGTTACAATAGGGACCAGTCTGCTGTTTTGACCGCTTCACTGTTGCAGTTTCATTACTAAGTTTGTAGATGAAGCTTGTGTGTTTAGTTTGCTAAGGAAACAAATCAGATTTCTGTGATCTGTGAAAAGTGAAAACTGCATTATGTCATATGAGAATTTGAGAGGTAAACTCAGTTATACATTTGGATTTGAATTGAACGATCGTGGAGAAGTGCTTGGCAGAAAAAAAGTGTCAATAATTTCAAGGCAAAAATTGTTCCGGGATCGATACCCGGCCCCGGAACAATTTTTCCCTTGAAATTATTCAAATCTGCTTCACCTGAAAGCCAGATTTGCAGAAAAAAGGATTTTTCGTGTTTAGGGATGTAGCAAACATTGTTACTAAACGTAGAACAGCATTAAATTCGCTGTATGTGAATGCTTTCACATGTTCCAAATCATGGATGAAGCGTACTAACTAGGTGAGTGTTCATACTTTTTTTATTTGTGTTTGTCTCAAAAAAAAATCCTCGGAGAAATATACACAATAAGTTGTAAGCCTACATATTATTCAATATGTCAGTAAATAACTAAAATAGTATTTTTTGTAATATATACAGGATACCAGTATACACATATATACAACATTTTATACCTATGTTTATCAACGAACATAAATTAAATGGATTGATGATTGGAGCTGAAGAGAATAAAGCTACAAAAACTTATTGAGTATTTCATATAATAGTTGTGTTTGTGTATTAAATTATTTGGAAATGATGTATATCCTTCAAGAGAGAACATGAATCATTCTTACTGATTAAAATTAGGATATTAAACAAAATAAGCTGTGTTTTCATCCTGGAATCAACTGATGATAACAAAATTACAGGTTGCCAGGCAACGATAGAAAACAAAAAATGAAAAAACAAATGAATGAGGTGTATAAACAATTGAATGCTCTTTCATATTTAAGTAAAATAATATAGGGGTACCATATGAAATTTAAAAGTGGGGGTAGTTTTTTTTTTCAGAGAAAATTTTCCTTTTTCCCCAAATGTATAACAATTTATTATTCGGTAACTATTGCGAGTAGGATCGTGAATTATGTCCATATCGAAAGGAAACATAATAAAGAATAATTTACCCCTCTGGCGTTTATCAATATTGTGCACGGTTTTCGTGTAAATTTAATTTTGAAAACCCTTAAATTCAAACCATTTTATGAAGTGAACGCGTGGCAAAGTCTTGGCAGTTTGACAGCTTTCGTAAGGAACCTCACCGAGTTCGTTGAACTCTTACATCTGTATACGAGTACAGTGTTTTAGCGACGATGTTGCCGGAGTGCTGAAACTTCAAACTTAATATTCTAATTAACCGTGCATTTAATCACAAAACTTAATATAGGTTTTCTATCCATTTACGTATACCATATCGTCTCTTTCAATCTGCAAGATTATTTCACTTCCATCCTGTGTATCACCGCATAATTACATTTTTATTGCGCTAAAGCCGGTAATTTATATATAAATGAACAATAAAATGTTAGAAACCAATGTTCAATTAACAATATTATAAACAAAGTATGTATCCATTTATTTTATCATACACAATTTTCATAGAGTACATGAAAAAATATAGGGTGTACCTAATTTCTGAATTTATTTCTATGGCTTTTCTTTTGGAACTAATAGGTATAATGTTCTCAAATTTGTATTTATTTTGTTAAAAGAAACTCTCTTAAGAGGTGAAATGAAGTTACTTCGTGTTGAAGTGAAAGTACCGCCAGAGAACAGAAATGCTCAGGTCTTATAAAAGGAGGGAAAGTGTATCCATATACAATTTATCAGAGGTCTGCATCGGACGTTTTCGCTCGAGCGCCAAGTAGTTCATAGCATAATCCGATAGGTAGCGCACATGCATGATGGTTAAAATTGTCACGAGCGATAAATCCTCGAACGGTATAAGCCGAGCGTTAGACATTCGTTCTTGTTACAGTGATGAACTGTGTAGTAACATCATAGATGTTTATCATTTCAAAACTTTGCAGTGTTTAACTAACCCCTCCATAGTACAACTACAAAACTTGCTTTAAAATGTAATATAAAAGTTATAGGTAATTCCCCCCCCACACACACACACAAGAGTGATTCTGTTTTTGCCACATCTGATAGATGTTATTGGAGGTAAATGTAATTACTATAAACGGAGAACACAATCACGATAATGCAAGAACTGTATCAAGTTTTCTAGTAATAATAATAATAATAATAATAATAATAATAATAATAATAATAATCTCTGATAATAATTAGTGTATCAATCTTTGCGTCTGTAACAGTTGTGCAGCATGATTATTCGTTTTATTATATTTTTGTGACGTTATCCCTGTACTAATATTGTTATTAATCTACTGCTATATCAATAATATTTTGTAAAACGTTTCTACATTGTCGCAGTATATAGGCGGAACACTATGTATGGACCTATCATATTATATATGTGGTAAATCAAATACTGAATAATTATTAATTAGCAATAATAACTGTATATCGAAGTTTTTCATACTATTTTATTTATAACTTCTTGTTCCTGTTTTGGTACGTTCCATTGACTGTTCCATTAAACGTTTGTCATAAACGCAGAAAATAAAGCCTTACTTTTACCGTGTGAGCAAAACATATGTGTATCTTATCTGTCGCCTTCCATACAAGATAGGACATGTCGGTGAGATGACCTTGTACTGTGCTTCTATTTATTACGAGCGTATCACGACGATCGTATCTCACTCGAGGGTGCGACACTCGACCGAGTTCAAGCGAGCGATTTAACTCCAATGCAGCACTCTGCAATTTATCATTAAACAGAGTGTTCTTTTCCTCCCACTCTGTATCTTAAGCTTAGAATTATTAAACACGTTTTACCAGCCTTGGAGTAAATCCAATGTAATTCCATATTTAAAAACGAAATTCCCTATGAAAACGATGCAGAATTTAAAGCTGTAATATTTGATGGACCACAAATATGCGGTCTTATACAATCGTCCTTTCTCCATGAAGTAAACGGAAAAATCTTCTTGTTTTCATTTACCTGAAAAAGTCTAGGTAACAGAACAGTTAAAAATTACAAGGAAATTTCCGAGGAAATGCGATCGAGTGTCATACGAAAGGATGGAACCAAGTAGGATCACAGAACAAGCCGTACAACATCGACCAAAAGGTCTCCGCTCAATACGACATTCCACACTCAAAGGGAAGATATTTTTTGCTTCGGAATAGACTTATATAGCCAAGCATGCTGTGGAAGGAGAAGATAAAAAAATTAAATCCAATTTTTACAGCGCGTGAGTACTCCAATGAAGCAAATCCGGCGAACTCCCATTTGAAAATATTCTGACCTTCGAATATTAGGCAGGAAGTGTTCACTGATATTATCAGAAAACATTAATTAACTTATCAGTATTCGTTATCTTAAGCGGCAGCATGGTCCACTACTTTGTAATAATAGATTAATCAGGTCAAGATTTCATGAGATTTGAAGATGAAGCAGAGAGAATCGTAGAAGTTTTAACCAGAATAGAGCGATATTGATCACGAGTAATCCTTGAAACTGTAACACGTAAACCAGAAAAAGTAGCAAAAGGATAAGTGAAGTGGTATTACTATAGACTTTATGTATGGCGTAATGTGAAGAGGCGTTTAATTGATATCGAGAGGCAAGAGATTGAGCTCCAATGTTCGGAAAAGTCCTCACTACATTTACAATCAGATCTCATGCTTAGCTGGGGGAGGTGTGAATACATAAATTCTTGTAACAAAGACAGCAGAGCAGGTTTAGCGTGGCTAAGATTGGGGGCATGGAAGGGTAATAAAATTGTCAACGAAGAAGGGGAGCGTCTTTGTCCGCTTTGCAAAGAAAAGGATTCTTATATGCATATTTTATTACTGTGTGTTGAATTGGAACTTATACGGAGAAAATATTTACCACCCTCGATGCTAAGTCAGAGTAGGAGTTCGCTTGCATGTCTTGACCTCATGGGGAATAGAGAATTCGATCAAAGGACTGGATTGTTCCTCTTAAAGGCGAGAAAGATTAGAACTGCAGCTGTTGAAGTTTGTGACGCGAACTGAGGAAGGGATAATAGTATCCACCCAACTGTACACTTTTAGATCTTTTAGGTTAGGATATATTATATAATGTGTTTTTTTGTGCCATTTCCATTTTAATGTGTGTGTTCTTGGAGAGAGTAGTTGGATGTAATCATAGGTGGAGGGGGAGGGAACCTACAAAGGAGAACTTGTTTCGGGTACAAAGCACGAACGGTCAGAAGACCCGTGCATTGGATTAGACAAAATTATGATAATATAAAATTTGTATGTAGGGGAGAGTCGGGTAGTATCGGACATCGGGTAATATCGGACAGTGAGTTTCTTTCATCTACCACACGATGATAGTACCTGATTGACATGGTTACGTTTCTGTGATGTCGCATAGAGAAACGTAACCATGTCATTCAGGTACTACCATATGGAGGTAGATGAAAGAAACGCACTGTCCGATACTACCCGATGTCCGATACTAACCGACTCTCCCCTATAATATTACTCAATAAATCCATCTATCTACCTAAAAAACTTACATGAGAGAAGTAAAAGACAAGCAGAAATGAAGAGTGCATTGCATACGGTTTAAACGGCAAAGAAGAAAGAACAGCAAAGAAATTGAAAATAAAACCTGTGAAAAGAATGAGGCAAGACAAAAATAATAATAAAAAGTTATGAATTTTCACAAAATCTTCCCTCGATACACTCTTTTACTTGCACATTCTTTTCAAAGGTTTTCCTAACTGTAAAAGAATGTCAGGTAATTCCATGGACACCACTCGCCTTCATTTCGTCACACACCAACTCCAAGTCAACAATAAAATTCCATCAACGCTGTTGATACCGTGTCGTTAAATAGCAGTGTACAAAATTAAAAGCAGTTGTGGCAATCATTTTATTGAACAAAATATCATGGAACTATACACGGCATCATATACAACAATAAAGGGATGATGATGATGATAATGATGATGATGATAATGATTATATAGGGGAGAGTCGGGTAGTATCGGACATCGAGTAATATTGGACAGTGAGTTTCTTTCATCTACCACACGATGATAATACCTGATTGACATGGTTACGTTTCTGTGATCTCGCATAGAGAAACGTAACCATGTCTTTCAAGTACTACCATATGGTGGTAGATGAAAGAAATGCACTGTCCGATATTACCCGATGTCTGATACTACCCGACACTCCCCTAAATTTAGTATTTATGGCATAGACTTTGCATTGGTTTTTGTGCCGATCTTCTCAAAGTTTCCCCACTTCTCCAATTTTGCACAACAAAATCACTGTTATATCCCCTACAAATTAAACCAATCTCAATATTAACGCCTTTGAAAGAATTAAATATTTATGGAGCTGGAGTAGAAACTACGGTTAGATTGCTATTTTTCATGTTGTTAGAAAATTCTCTATAATTCTTCGTCTATAAGTTCCATTATTGATCAGTTTATTGGTTCTCAGATTAAGAAAAAAATAGCGCAGCAGGCCTACTTCCTAGGGAGAGGAAGAAAGAGCGATACGTTTGTTTAAACAAGCGGCAAAGATCGCTGACAAGTTCCGGCGCTCAACTATAATGTTGAGAATAAACATAAACAACTATAATAAAGTTTTCCTGGATAAAAAAAACACGTTGCGGCGTGTGAACAATGATAAGTGTAACGTTTCATATCAATCATTGAATTGGATTAGCGATGTAACAGCAATGGACTACCGTAGAAGAGGGTAAAGTCGATCATAATTTTGCAATTTTTAATGATATTGAGGTTATGCAATGGAGCGAAGTTCCTCAGAAAATAGCATTTTGTCGTCATATCCTTCACTTATGAAAACACGTTACAAGAATTGAATTACAACCTATAAAAAACAGTTATTTTATTTGACTTGTGATCGAAGTTACCTGCTTAAATAGGGTAAAGTCGATCACCATTGAATTTTTAGTTTAAGATCGATTTTAAAATATTGCGGAGTAAAGTCGATCACTGTTTATGTTTTTAAAACACAAATTAAGTGTATTGCATATATTTTATTTGTTATAAGTGGTGTGAAAACAATAATAATCTTCAAAATATTCCTATAGCATTATATAGTGTATCTTTTGTTACTGTGATCATACTATTCGATACAATTAGGCCTATAGGTCTCCACTGTACAATCGTGACTATGATTGCCAACTTATAAAACATAAAAATACATTTTAATACTTCACATACCAACGAACAAAGATTTAAGAATTCAAAATTTACATTGAAATACCACCCTTCAATTATAATATAAAATGCAATTCAACATTGCTTAGGTTTATATCAGATGTTATTTGAAATCTTCCCCTCCTCATGTCACTTTAGAAACTACTTTGTTCCCATAGTCAGGTACAGAGGGGTGTACAAAATACGTTCCTTTGGCAGTGCTTCTCTTAAGCAAGAAATTCACCATAATTTCATCTTCCTCTTTCCTCACTATCCCATCAATATAAGCTATACTATGACACTTTTCTGTTTATAAGTGTTAGTTGGCGGTATTTCGGTGAAAAAATTTATTCTTTCTTCTGGTCCTATCTGCTTCGAGTAGGTCGATGGCATGATCGACTTAACCCTACAAAGGTACAAGTTTTCTTAAAATAATAAGTTTCAATATTAACATTTACGAACTGCAAAACTATTATTTCAGGATACAATCTCAACGAAAAGTACTTACGTATACTTCCTGTCTCCTTGCACTGCTGACTATAATTTAGAGTTTGTAAGACTTTGTTTTCATTTAAGAGAAAAAGATGAAAATAACAATTTTCACTTCAACGGTAATTACACAGTGTTCCCATTGTTGGCATTCGCAGGCTTTTTGTTGTCCCTCTCGCTTACATTTACAATGTAAGGCAATGAAGTCAGCATAACAAAATTTTAACAAGTAACTGAGAAAATATATAATTTTCAATAAAAATCGCAAATGATCGATTTTACACCCACTTTTTGACTTTACCCACTTCTACGTTACTCAATAAAATGAAATTAATAAACGATTAAGTGATTTTTCCTATGCCGCCCAAATTTCGCAAAATTCCGTGCGAAAGTCGACCAAAGGGCGTCAGTCGAAATTCTTTAAAATATATATAGGTCGCTAAATCTCTGTTTATGTAGCCCAAACGGCGAAATATCGAACAATCTGGCAACCCTGCTTGCTACGAACAGAGTTAAGACTCATTCACAATGAAAATTAAACATAACGTAAGCGTTAACTTAAAAATGTAAACGTTACGGTAAGATCAAGAGCATTTACGATGGGAACATAAACATAACCGCTAAGATACTTTGTAACCATGGAAACATAACAACAACGCCATTTCCTCATATTCTGTCGTATACATCATCGCGCCACGATTGTGTACTGTTTGCAAATCACGTAAGCATAAGCATGAAAGTTTGGAGTTTGCAAAACTTTCATGTTAACGTCTAACGGTAATGTTTATGTGAATCATTGTGAATGATCCCATTTGATAACCTGGCCGCAAACTTCTGTATTTATGTTACAGTTATGTTTAATTTTGATTGTGAATGGGCCTTTAGTAACCTTAACGCTATAACATGTTGTTCAAGCCCGGTCACGTAATGCACCGCTCGGCAACACGATAATGAACCAAATGTGGGACATTTCACAACATTGCCAGTTCGAACAGGCTCAACTGGTAGTGGTCATTCATGACTCGTTTGATCTGGGGCCCGTTTCACAATCCTTACAAATTACAAATTAACAATTTACAAATAACAAGTAAAGGATTACAAATGCTTGTAAATTGTGTTTCACAATGCTACCTTATTAATTTGTAAAGTTTGACGACCTTTACAAAATCAGCTAAAGAAATTTACAAATACGCTTTATTGGTTACACAATATCGCCAACGACAGTTTACAAAAATCGCTAAGGAGCAGAGCTGAAGTCGCTGTATTTTTACTACTATCGAAACATATGTTTATATTTTGTACTAAAATAGATTATTCTAAGCTTGCTGATTCATATTTCACCAACAGAAAATGTAAAGTATTGTCTAAAAAAATTAAAAGTATTTAGATTTGTATATATTGGCGACAATGGAGTTTCATGTGATGTGATTGGTCGAGTATACCAATACGTCTATTACTTAACTGACCAAAGTAAGCGCCAAATTCAGTCGCAAAAGTAATTAACAGATATGTTCCGCGTACAAATATGCAATTGATAAACTAATTACAATATCTACCACAAAATCAGGTTCTTTTTTGTGTTGATCTATCAGTATTTATTAATGTTGCATCCATAACCTCACAAACATTAGTGACCCCAGCTGCAGCATAAAAATAATGTGCTGCAGTAAATAACATTTTGGTAATCAAAAACCTGCCTCGAATTTAACTCTTTTAACAACATCAACTACCCTGTGGGCACTTTTGCACACATATCTTAGAAATTCCGTGCTTATCTACTAACGCACGGAACTGACAGCTAGTATATTAAACCAATGCAAAACAATACAGTTCTCGCTTTGAGGTTAGGGCACCACTTTTCCATGTTGGATGTGATGTCCCATATCTTGAACGAGAGATTCCACCGAAACGGGAACTCGAAACGACTTCAGAATACCGCGTAAGTAGTGTCGTTATCATATATTATTGAATTAATTTATTTTTGGTGCGGGGAACTTCTTTTTTAAGTGCGATTATTTATTAAATAGAGTATTCGTATATAAATACGAATGCGGTATTCTGAAGTATAGCGCGGGACTCATTCGAAACCTCTCATTAAATTCATAAAATGATACGAACGTATTATTAATTCTTGGCCGGAAAATTTTACGTATACGTCTTTGTTTGATTAGGCCTAAATTCAATATTCTTCGTCTGAGTCATTAGAACTACTTAATAACATCAAAACTGTTTTACTTTAATTCTTAATATTACCCAGTTACTCAAAAATTAATTTAATAAATATATCTTTATTGTATTTATTCAGAATTTGTTGCAATATCAAACTTTACACATCTCAGAGCTATTGTAGAAAAATGTGCTAACTTTACAAGTAAAGTTTACACGTTTGTAAAATTACCCTTCATTGTGAAACAGAATGCTTGTAAAGTGAGCAAATTTTAATTTCTAAAGATTTGATTTCCTTTGTAAAGTTCAACATTACAAACAAAGATTGTGAAACAGAAGTTTACAATTTACAAGCAAAGTTTACAATTTACAAAGCTTGTAAACATTGTGAAACAGGCCCCTGGTCTTACTTCTTCTATCCGACGGTATAAATGCATTATCTCTGTTTCTTTCCATTGCCGAGAGGAACTTGTATTTTCATGTAATGATTAATTACCAAGTAAGAAGAAGAAAGTAGTTCTACGTCAAATGACTACTAGATCAACAAATTACACACACATTAACTAATCCCTCCCGTCAACTTCAAAGAAGCTATCTTCGAAGTTATATAAATTTCAGATATAAAATGGCTCATGTGACCAATCCAACTCTGTGCAATTCTAATCAGATACGAACTAACTTAATTACCGTGGACAATATCAGACTCAGCGCTGTGACAGAACTTATCAACAAATCTCGTGATACTGGAAGTGTCTCTGATAAAACCAAATGTGAACATATTATGAGATTAGTAGCGGATGTACAGTCTTGTAGAAATATATTAGTTACAGCTGCAAATACCTCATAAACACTCGACATTTATCAAAAGGAAATGACAAATATCAAATTTTCATTCAAAGTGTGCGTGATCAAAACAAATGACATCCTTCAAAACAACTAATTAACTCATTTAATCTACCCTTATTTAATCTAACTTCTGCAAAAATTAAAATAGTCTTATAGGCTCAAAAGATGTATTCGAGATATTACAGCTTTCCGTTGATGATAAAGGAAAAGTTTGAGGATTCTGACCCCATGCCTATAAAATACTCTTCCAGGGCTGAGACAGGAAGGGTTACCTGTCAGCGTCAGATTCACGAATGTCATCCAATGCACTTGTCAGACCTAGGTATAGCCGGTATCACCAAGCTTCACTATGTTTTTAATTCTTCATTAATTTATTTACAGAGCTGTTAAATAAATGTTATAGCTCACCAAGCATCTTTAGCACTAATGAACCAGTAAAGCTATCATTAGTTTATTGATATAAATTTCTGTCTTTAAATTTTTAATGGTTCACTAATTGCAATACGTAATGACGGAACGTTTCGACGCAGAATTTTTACATCTGAAACTGGTCGAAAATCAAAATCCAGATGGAGTTAATGTTCACCATTTAAGAAACGACAATTTTGAAAATTTGAATGACACAAAATTTCACGAAATATACCGCGTCACGAAGATCGTGTTACTGAAAATTTTAGAACTGAAACTGCAGTTTAGAATATCATTAGAATGGCTGAGAGAAAGCTGAGTCAACTGAGCAATATAAAACTTAGTTGTATTTTAACACATGAAAATGATTATAACTATATACCTAAGAAAAATTAGTACATTAACACACAACGTACTTTCAAACATAACAAAACTTAATTGGTATATTAATTCCATTTATAAGAATTAAATTTAGGCCTATGCACACAATGAACGTATACCTTGAAAATTGTTACTTAGTCCACTGGATCAAGGTTTTACTTTCTTTCAGCTCTGTAACTATATTTCACAGCACAGTAAATTCGTAAGTCTTTAATGTTTTTCATTCCTTATGTACGGGCTACTCCATATGAAATCGATCAGTAAAAAACCTCGCATTTTTATACTCTAATTTGTTACCTATTTATACAAGGTGCTGAGGACAGTGCATTTTCAAAAATATACTATCGAAAGTCAAACGGTTTTCGTACTATTGAGCGACAAATTTAGAATATTTTATAAAAACAAGCCTCTTTCAGCGCTCAGAACTCTGGAACCATTTACTGCAGAACATTGAACAAGAGCTCATTTTGAAGCTGACATTTGGTAGGTTATGTTAAGAAGTAATCCTTATTTTTATTGTATACAGAGAGACAGATAATCTGGGTTTAGGCTTTTTGCCCATTTGTAAAAATGTAAAAAAATATTGAGAAAAACCTTGCATTATTAAGAGGAATTCGGCATTGTTTGCTTAGTGGCTCGACAATAAGTTTCGGGGTATTAAATGGATTATTTTCACACGCCTAGACTTGAACGGCGCAGTAACGCACGCACTGGGCGAGAGCTGAAGATAAGCGAGCGTTGGGCGTCATTTTACTCCTGTGTTTATGAAAACTTGTGATAAAGCTAGCCCAGCTATGCGTTGCTAGACGAAATATCACGTGTTTATGTCTCCTGGCCTTGTTTGTCTCGGCTAGCTCCCGCCTCACAGTCAGCTGGTTAGTTCATGCGCGTACTATTTATTTTCTTTATTTGATATTTTCAATACTTTCTTATCAACGGTGCACCAGTAAAAATGTGTTTATTTGTACTTTCAATGCGGAATCTAACCATGTATTTTAAAAATATTTTTCGTGGGCAAAGGTGTCTTAATGAAGAAAATCTAAATTTCTCCATTTTCATAAAAATGTAAGAAAAACTGTTTACATGTCAATATAAACTTTAATTTCTCAGCATCAAAATAAACCATGATTTTGATCATTGGATGAAAGGGTTTCGGAGCCACAACAGTTTAAAGTTGCTAATTTTATGAAAAGACGATGAATTTAAATATTTTCAATTTAAACACTATGAAGTTCTGATGCCTCAAACTTTGCACAAAGCTTTGTATCACAGTTGTCTACGGACAGAAAAGTTTCAGTGTATTTAAAAATTTCAAGGTCAATTTTCTCTATATTTCTGGTTTCGATTTGAGATGGAATGGCCCATACACATACAGTTCTATATATAATTATATCGTCCTCTCTCAAATGTGATGACCACTAGAATCAGGAATGCAATAATTATAACATCTATAAATTTTTTGCAGCAGATAATAATAATAATAATAATAATAATAATAATAATAATAATAATAATAATTTTTCCTCAATTTATTATATTGTTGCTTCATTGTTGGCCTGCATGCAAATGATATACAAGTCTGTGGTTTCATAAAAGTGTTATATAGTTGTGAACAGCTTGCATTTTACTGAATTGTTAAATAATTTAATGTTCACTAGTTAATGTTTCATTTGAATTGATATATTGAAGCTTGGTGAAACCGGTAATTAACAAGTAAGTTATCTTACGTAAAGGCCGCATAACGGGCCAGTGTAAGCCTACGTGCATGAAATCAATTTTGGCCCGGACCTCCAAAATCCAAGCAGGTAGTTCACGTATGCATGCACCACTGAACAACAGAACACGGTAACGATACGGTCTCAGGGTAAGAAATAATTTTGTTAACAAAACTGATTGTAAATATATACAGGACATTGAATGATGGTAATGAAAATTTCGGCAGATAAAGATCTTATTATTTCAGGTTTCCTTATAATATTGAAAAGTGTTCTGTACATTGCATATAATTATATTTACAAATTTCTTTATTTACAGGCTAAATTTTAAAATCTTCTATTAGGCTATATCCTCATTTCTAATATGATCGTGTTATGAGTATATTTTTATACGTATTTAAAAATTCGTTTTTTGAAACACCCATTTTCAAATCTTTTGTTATATCTTATTTCAAATGTGATTGAGTCGTTAATTATTTTAATTTTTCCCACGTTTATTTAATCTCCATTTTTATTAATATTTTAATTCATAAAATTAATTTTTAATTACCTCCTACATTCCCATTACAAATATGATCGAGACGTGAACATTTTAAATGTTTACTCCTTTCTTTATATGATTATTCATTTGTTTATTGATAGACTAGATTTTTTAATGCCTTGGCCACAGCTTTCAAGGTAGGCAATGATTAAAGGAAACACAGTGATTATTTTAGTGATAACCTAATTGTTATCGCGGTACTTCAGTACGGCCCACGATATATCTTCACAAGTGTGAGATACAATATCACTGAGATTATCAGAATTACAATCGTGGAGGAGTGTTTAAAGTATAAAAGGCTCGGGGAGAATAGAATGAAATCAGTTCGTTCAGAGGCGAAAATAAGAACGCTACAATGATGCGAAGCCTGATACTTCTTGCCATCTTAGTGGCTGCTGGAACTCAAGGTAAGTGACAGTCGAGATTTATGGGGCATTGGGACACATTCGCTTGCCTTATTAACTCTATTTTGTTATTTCGTTTGTTTACGAGTTTGAAGGTACCTATATGTTCCCACACAATACGTTACTTTCACCTCAGTCAATTGTTCACAGGTAGCTTGACACTATTTAAGAAATCAGAGTTTTTTAAGGAAGATTTATCAACATCTTTTCATCGAATAAACAGAACTGGTATATATGATAGAAATAGTAGCAGTGGTAGCTGCAGTAGTACCAGCAGCTGTACTGATTGAAGTAACATCAGTTCAGTAGTCTGATTACAATTAATTCACTTCACTTCTAATTGAAACTTTCAACTCTGATAACAATCTCTGTTTTACGTCTCATTAAACCTGACAAACTTACGTCTTCTTTTTATTCATTGTAATTATCCTCCAGGTCACATGGTCCAATATTAATCAAATCACTTTTCACATTTTAAAAGAAACTGACTCATATTTCTTTTCACAGGGAAAACTGTTCCAAGAATCCCAATCACCAGAGGCAGCCGCATCATCAATGGTTACGATGCTGCTCGGACACAATTCCCGGGAATGGTACACTAAACATTTCCTCTCATAAGAACTGCCACTGTAACTTCTTGCTTTATTAATGTTTTCGTTCCAGGCATGCAAACGTTTACTACTCAAACGTCACAAAATATTACACGTTCTAAGAACAATGTGATACATTATAACAGTAATTTTCATATCAAATCTGAAGGAGGAACAATATCAGTTGCTTAGTTGGACTTATTGCTTTAAATTCACCTGTATAATATATTACTTAAAGTGAATGGTTAATAAATAAAATTTTACTGTTAAAGTATCTTTATACCGTATACGTCACAAAAGCATTATACAAAATCTTTGCTGGAATAGAGAACACTAATGTAAAGACATTTATGATATCTATATTTCTGCATGTGTATAAAAGATGATTTATTCCAAATTTATCTTGTAAAATAATTAGTTTTGGGAAATCTAAGCGCAAAAGAACAAATTGGCTGAGTTCTTTTCCATTCGTTATACGCTCACGATTCATTTCTAAAATGGGCTGACGTAGAGCCTAGTTACTATTATTTTATGAGGCGAAATACGTAGCAATATGTAATGATTATAATTAATGAATCAATTATGAAATATGGTATGGAAAACGGCATTACCCGTGACAACCTTCCACCAAACACCGTTTATCTTCACAACATATTTAGACACTCCGGTATTCGAAACGGTATTAGTAGCGTGGAAAGCTCTAGTTCTATTGTTCGATTAACGGTGGGACAATTATTGTGAATATATTAACATTATTATTATTATTATTATTATTATTATTATTATTATTATTATTATTATTATTATTATTAGTAGTAGTAGTAGTAGTAGTAGTAGTAGTAGTAGTAGTAGTAGTAGTAGTAGTAGTAGTAGTCCCATCGTTATTATTTTCATCATCATTATCACTTACTTACTTACAAATGGCTTTTAAGGAACCCGAAGGTTCATTGCCGCCCTCACATAAGCCCGCCATCGGTCCCTATCCTGTGTAAGATTAAGCCAGTCTCTATCATCATACCCCACCTCCCTCAAATCCATTTTAATATTATCCTCCCATCTACGTCTCGGCCTCCCTAAAGGTCTTTTTCCCTCCGGTCTCCCAACTAACACTCTATATGCATTTCTGGATTCGCCCATACGTGCTACATGCCCTGCCCATCTCAAACGTCTGGATTTCAAGTTCCTAATTATGTCAGGTGAAGAATACAATGCAGTGCAGTTCTGTGTTGTGTAACTTTCTCCATTCTCCTGTAACTTCATCCCTCTTAGCCCCAAATGTTTTCCTAAGCACCTTATTCTCAAACACCCTGAACCTATGTTCCTCTCTCAGAGTGAGAGTCCAAGTTTCATAGCCATATAGAAGAACCGGTAATATAACTGTTTTATAAATTCTAACTTTCAGATTTTTGGACAGCAGACTGGATGATAAAAGCTTCTCAACCGAATAATAACAGGCATTTCCCATATTTATTCTGCGTTTAATTTCCTCCCGAGTGTCATTTATATTTGTTACTGTTGCTCCAAGATATTTGAATTTTTCCACCTCTTCGAAGGATAAATCTCCAATATTTATATTTCCATTTCGTACAATATTCCCGTCACGAGACATAATCATATACTTTGTCTTTTCGGGATTTACTTCAAACCGATCGCTTTACTTGCTTCAAGTAAAATTTCCGTGTTTTCCCTAACCGTTTGTATATTTTCTCCTAACATATTCACGTCATCTGCATAGACAAGAAGCTGATGTAACCCGTTCAATTCCAAACCCTGCCTGTTATCCTGAATTTTCCTAATGGCATATTCTAAAGCGAAGTTAAAAAGTAAAGGTGATAGTGCATCTCCTGCTTTAGCCCGCAGTGAATTGGAAAAGGATCAGATAGAAACTGACCTATACGCATCATTATCACTACTATTATTATTATTATTATTATTATTATTATTATTATTATTATTATTATTATTATTACTACTATTACATTTAAATTATAAATGTAAATCCTACTTATTTTATTAAATTACACATTCATTTTCATTTCAATGTTACAGCTCTCTCTTCAGATATCATCAAGTCACAAATGTGGAGCCTCCATTCTGAATGAGAATTGGGCCCTCACAGCAGCGCATTGTGTGGAAAGGTATGTATCAAAAAAGACAAAATAAAACAATTCACTAATATATATTTATCATTATTTATTTATTTATTTTTGTGCACGGAGGCTACAGAAAAATTTCTGCATTCACTATCTGACTGTAGTTGACCATAGTTGATGCATTTCGCGCACAGTCATCAATACGAAGAGATAAGACGACAGTATTCCACATCAGTTCACAGCCCCGAAGGTACCAAGGGATGGTTTATGTAGTTCCAAAATATTACAGATATATCCTACCGAGTCTCGCCAACAGGGCGTCTAACATCAAGAAATAGTAACATACTAAATATCAACGAATCTCAGTTGCACGTCCGTGGCGGTTTTACAGGAAACAAGCTATCTGGTCATGAAACCAGAAGTAGGCTACACATCATCCTGCACCCATGCTGTCCCTTTTTTGAGATGACAAGAAATTATAAGAAAAAGCGTCGATGGGAACGTTAAATGCAGAAATCTTGTGAGATATAATTTTTACTACTGAGGAAGACAAAAAACAAAGATCTCATGCTCCGATCTCTTCCATTACCTGCATCACTCCATGCTAAAATGGGAACAGAACTCAAGTTTATAGAATCATAAGATCACTCTCTGGCACTGAGCTACTGGAAGGCGGTTTCATTTTCGTCTACCAATGGTTGTGTTCTTCCCATTTTACAATAAAAATTTTTCTTCATTGCATAACAAAGAAGGAGATTCTTTCTCCATGTGATCAATATTATGCTAAAAGTATTTCAGACAACACAACATTAAAACATGGAATACAAAACTGTCATGGAAGGACGATAGATTTTTATACTGCACTTGCTTTCAAGGAATCCTGCCCGGATCAATAGAAGCTTAAAATAACAATATTTGAGCAGTAATTGCAAGACTACTGACATTTTCAATGACGAATACGCATTTAAAATCTGTGAGACACATCGAAACAATTTTTTCTTATTCTACAAGACACTAAATGAATGTAATACGGACAAATATTTCTCACTGTGGAAGAGTAATGACGACGATTTTACATACCACAGTGTCGTAAGCCATCCTTCCCCCTAGAAACATCAAACACAGTACCAAAAGTGGCAAACTGAATTCACCTCAATGCAATGTAGTCTCAAACCTACAGTAAAGACATTGCCAAGTTCAAAGTTTATCCCTTAATTCATGGCAGATCATTCGAATACAACAGAATAATAGTAGACGACAGCACCTGGCATTCTGTAAAGGAATACGAGATAATATTTATTAATTAAATATTTGTAGTCTGCGATAATACACCAGTGTGTGTTTTCTTGAATAAAAACGAGATTAATTGTTTGATACAACGTGTAGGCCTACATGGTGTTGAAAAACACAACTCAACATGCTGAGTAACAACTTTTGTGATTACTATACAAAGTTTGCTTTCAATACACTAAGATAAACTGTGAGATCCGGTTTAAATCTTCGCGCGTACTGTTCTCTTTATCTTTACGTACTTACATTCGCCTTCCTGTCTCACTCTTGTAACTGCGAAACAAGTTATTTCCGATAAAGGTATATATCAGACAGACATCCTGAGCAAAATGATAACATGATTTTCCAGTTAATGTTGTAGCCGACAAATTCCCAACATCGAATATAACGCAGGCGCGACATCGAAAAAGGTTGTATACGGTGAAGAGATCGAATTTTGTCCCATTCCTGTGTCTTTCGTAGAATTATAAAATTAACACTCGAGTTTAGAACAATATTCCTCACGGAAGCAGTGTAAGAAGATCGAGGACAACGTTGTGAATCCGTAAGGTACCTTCATAGCCTGATGCTTGAAACATAAAACTAGAGGATGAACACATCACCAAAGCTCGACTCTTCTGTAATAATTTGTGGCACGTATCTCATAACCTTAGGATTCCTGTTTCTTGTCATACTTGATTTCAAGGAATATACTAATCACATTTTATTGGCGTATTGTACAACAACGACTGTATTTACGTGCAACATTAATTTTTAAACAATTACTCTACAATTTGTAATCTGCATTTCAGGAATAACGCATCATCCATCACACTTTATGCAGGATCGATTTATCTCAGCAGTGGAGGTACAACACACAACGTGTCTGAAATTATCATCCATGAAAGCTACGACGCGTTTGACTCCTATATAAACGACATTGCTGTTCTTAAGGTAAGATTCCAACTACTTACTGATATTTTGTACGACTTAATGGTCAACAGATTCTCATTACAGGGACACGTTTTGTACAAAACAGCAAAATGTGAATCAATCCTCATCAATATAGTTTCCTGCTCAAGTGCAGGTCATTTACTGCAAATCCAGCACTGTCCAATTTTTCCTATTTTTAGCCTTCTTGTTAGTCTACGCATACGATTCATATATCTTAATGTCATCTATCATCTCTTATCTTATTCTGCCCAACGTTTCTTTCGTTCATCATTCCTTCCATTAAATATTTAAGCAGGCGGTTTCTTCACTCCCAATGACCCAGTTAATTTCTCTTTTAGTCAGTTTCGTATTATTCTTTCTTCACCCACTCTTATTAGCATAGTCTCAAAAATGTAAGTCACTGAAAATTAGATTAACCCTCATTCACTAGCACTTAGATATTATGAATGTTCTCATACTTGCAACGACTCAAATTTATTTCAGTATCAGTTATGTATTTACATGAAATGGAACATTAATTTCCAGGTGTCGAACCCATTCCAAATCGATGGAGTGGATGTGAAACCCATTTCTCTGCCAGCCCAAGGACAAAATCCTCCTGACGAAATGCTTGCCGAAGTCATTGGTTGGGGTGAACTTGGTGTAAGTTAAAGAAGATTTTTTTTTTTCGATTAAATGTTACGTTTCACTTTACGTTATCCAAGTGGATAAACAAATTGCACATTTTACATCACGTGTGTATAACATTAGAAGAAAAATTAATATATGATTTTTATAAAAGAATGTACTTGTTCTTACAGGAACATGGGGATTTTTCTGACACCCTCCAGAAAGTTAATCTCATGATCGTGAATCAAGACCAATGCAGGAGTATCTATGAATTTTATAGTGAGCATGTATACGACAGTCAGATCTGTGCTGGTTTGCCTGTAGGAATCGGGGGCTCATGTAGGGTAAGTATATTAATGTACTCGCCCAAGGAAATCGGGTATCAGGTTCTTAGTGGAACTAATTATTTTTTGGTGCCATATCCAACTGCAGAAATTATTCATCGTCAAAATTCAACCTGGCTGAGAAAAAGCCGACAAATCTTTCCTGGAGTTCTCTATCATCGACATGGTTCTTTTAGGTACCGTAAATCTAAGATATAGCACCCGCAGCTTAACTTCACTCACATAATAAAAATTTTGCAAAGTCATAGGCATGACTTGAACTCTCGAATCTCGACTAGGCCTAAGGTACAAAAAGGAGTAAGCCTTAATAATTACCAATTCAAAATCTGACTACTTCAAAACACTACATGTCCAACAAAATCTTCTGACATAGCTACAAGTATCAGCAGCACAAATGAAACATAGACAGGGCTATATATTCAACAGAAATTAATCAATAAATGAAAATGATTTGCTTGTTTTATTACGAAGCATATCAGAAAGGCGTTGTTAGTGTTCTTGTAAAGACATTTCAATGTTATCACACCACAAATCCTTCCCACTGGAAAGAGGAATATAAATGCTCTGCGTTGAAAACAAATCAAGCCTTTATTCGGTAAATTGACAATTCCGAAGGATGAATTCTGAAATTTCACAGACTTAATTTAAAAGTAGTGAAAAATCTTATAAAGTTGTATCCAACTGTGTTTTTCTTATATTTAGTCATTACCATAATGTTATTTTCGTTTGAATATGAATTAGTAACACTTTGAGCGATGAAAATATTCTCCTAGCACATTGTATGGTACTAATAATATTTTAAAATGTGAAACGTGTTAAAACATACTCTTTCTATTGTATCAATATCCTGTCTCCTTTCTTAAAATTAACAGACGTGTAATCCCCAATTCTGGGACGTATGCCCTCTTCTAATAAACAATAATTTTTTTTTTCAATTCTCTTTCTATCGTTATTAAAATTAACAAAATAGTTACATACAACTTTTGAGCTGTATCTACTGAAAATAAAAACGTTTGTAATAATGTTCATATTACTGACCATGTGCAGGATATGTTAACTATAACGTTATTCTATGATTCACAGGGTGATGACGGCGGCCCACTGTTTGTGGATGGAAATGTTGTTGGACTGGTATCTTGGTCCCGTTACTGTGCTAGACCAGAGTACCCAACCGTCTACACCAGAGTCTCTGTTTACGTTGATTGGATAAAACAGAAGACAGGAGCATAAGGAAACTACTGTGGCAACTATTCCACTGCGCTTACTTGAACGGGTTTTGTTTCATATTTTAATGCACAATCAATTGCATAGCTATGTATTTGTCTTATGGAGAAATTATTAATCTCTATAAATCTGTGAAATAATAAAAATTATCATGAAAATATAACACACAAAATCATCTGTGATTTCATAAGCCAGGCTAAGTGGCCTGTTACCTCTCCGTATTCCTCCAATTTCCAGGTCCTTCTATATTCCTTCATGTAACACATAAAATATAGTTCTGTGTGAAAATGGTGCGCGGTGTGCAATTTTTTTATTTAATTTCTTGGTTCAGCACATAAAATATATGAAGGAGAGCAAAAATTGTTTAGAAGGTTTTTTCATCACAGGCTTGTGTTATAAGTACATCCTGGATGTTTGGGCTTTTATAACAGTTAAAATAGGCAGATAAAAAAGGCAATAAAAACGTAAAAAAGGCACAATAAATTTTGAAAAAGGCATTATAAATTTAAAAAAAGGATAATCTATTTAGCAATAAATTTAAATTTTACCAACATAACTCACGTTTGTACTTCGTAGTTGACACATGTTGACTTATAAAATAATTTTCTTTCATAAACTTTACATATCAAAACTGTTCCATCGGCTGGAAACACATGGGCACCAAATTCACTAGCATAAGAGTTTGTTTTTCAATGGTTCACTGAATTTAGGCATTCTATCTAACCGATCTTATAACTTCTGTCACTCAATTTTTTCTCCTACATTAATAAACACGTGTAGCACAAAATTGTAACAGTAAGATTTGAAAATATGAAGGCAAACAATTCAAAATGCTACGTAACAACTTCTATGAGAACGGGCTTAATATTTAAAATTACAAAGCTGATTGTTGGTACCGTCAAGCCATGACATATTTGTAACTGTAGATTGTCGATCATTATTCATATTACACCAATAGTATTAAAGCACGATGATTAGCAGATTAAGCACGGAAATAAATTACTTTTATATTTTACTATTGTTAGTAGAGTGAGTTATTTTTTCATATACTTCAATTTCATATAAATGACATTACAATTGACTGAACATTGTAAATAAACAAGAAATATTGCTTTAAAATTACAAGAAGAAAAGCATAAGAAATACGTTAAAAGGCGAAATAAAAATTGTCCCATCACTTTGATTTATCCCAAATCATATTTAAATCTATGAAAATAATGATTTAATTCCACCCAGTTAAAAGGCATTTTCCCAAACATGCGGGCTCTTGTTATAAGAGATAGCTTTGCTCTGTGACTTACAATAATTCTCTACACGAACATCCCAAGTTATGGCCTTTGAGGGAAAATTTCTAATGAGATACAAGATACGGCAGTCCTCAATAAAGTTATAATCGAACAGATTACTTGTTTTAAATGTTTAGGCCGTTTGATTTCTTACGAACAGGTAAAAGGTCTTCACATAAAATTAAAAAAATTTCCAATATATGCGACACTATCCAAAGAACTTAAAAATGAAACAAGCATGGATACAAAAGTCCGATTTTGTAAGGTATTAACATTGGCACTTCTAATATATGGCGGCGAAAACCGTATCCTTATGAGAACAGCTGAAATAAGAATAGAAACTGGAGAAATGCGAATCCTTAAACCAGGATCAGAGCAATAGATCACACATCAAACGAAAAAATACGCCAAGAATTAAATACTGCTATATATAAAGTAGGACATTAGAGATTTATATAAGGGTATAAAGGAATTTAAGAACACATATCAGCCAAGGGCAAACGTGATCAAGGATGAGAATGGTGACTTGCTTGCAGACTCTTCATCAATCCTAAACAGATGGAAAAACTATTTTGCGAACTACTAAATGTACATAGGCCAAATAGAAATGATCGGGACGAAATTGAAATACAAACTGCTGAGCCATTTAGACCCGAACCCACGCTTTCAGAAGTCGAAATTGCGATAGAAAATCTGAAAAAACACAAGTCTCCAGGTATCGATCAAATTCCAGCAGAATTAATACAAGAGGGTGGAAGTGCATTATATAGCGAAATTTATAAACTTTTACTTGCTATTTTGGAAAAGGAAATTGTACCAGAACAATGGAAGGAGTCCATAATTGTACCTATTTTTAAGAAGGGGGACAAAACCAACTGTGGTAACTTTCGAGGAATATCACTTTTGTTGACGTCGTACAAAATGTTGTCCAATATTCTTTTGAGAAGATTAACTCCGTACGTAGATGAAAATATTGGGGATCATCAGTGTGGCTTTAGGCGTAATAGATCGACTATTGATCAGACTTTTTGTATTCGACAAATAATGGAGAAAAAATGGGAGTATAAGGGTACAATGCATCAGTTATTTATAGATTTCAAAAAGGCATATGATTCGGTTAAGAGGGAAGTATTATATGATATTCTTATTGAATTTTGTATTCCCAAGAAACTAGTTCGATTAATTAAAATGTGTCTCAGTGAAACATACAGCACAGTCCGTATAGGTCAGTTTATATCTGATGATTTTCCAATTCACTGCGGGGTAAAGCAGGGAGATGCACTATCACCTTCACTTTTTAACTTCGCTTTTTAAATATGCCATTAGGAAAGTTCAGGATAACACAGAGTATTTGGAATTGAATGGGTTACATCAGCTTTTTGTCTATGCGGATGACGTGAATATGTTAGGAGAAAATCCACAAACGATTAGGGAAAACGCGGAAATTCTAGTTGAAGCAAGTAAAGCGATCGGTTTGGAAGTAAATCCCGAAAAGACAAAGTATATGATTATGTCTCGTGACCAGAATATTGTATGAAATGGAAATATAAATATTGGAGATTTATCCTTTGAAGGGGTGGAAAAATTCAAATATCTTGGAGCAACAGTAACAAATATAAATGGCACTCGGGAGGAAATTAAACGCAGAATAAATATGGGAAATTCCTGTTATTATTCGGTTGAGAAGCTTTTATCGTCTAGTCTTCTGTCAAAAATTCTGAAAGTTAGAATTTATAAAACAGTTATATTACCGGTTGTTCTGTATGGTTGTGAAACTTGGACTCTCACTCTGAGAGAGGAACATAGGTTAAGGGTGTTTGAGAATAAGGTGCTTAGGAAAATATTTGGGGCTAAAAGGGATGAAGTTACAGGAGAATGGAGAAAGTTACACAACGCAGAACTGCACGCATTGTATTCTTCACCTGACATAATTAGGAACATTAAATCCAGACGTTTGCGATGGGCAGAGCATGTAGCACGTATGGGCGAATCCAGAAATGCATATAGAGTGTTAGTTGGGAGACCGGAGGGAAAAGGACCTTTGGGGAGGCCGAGACGTAGATGGGAGGATAATATTAAAATGGATTTGAGGGAGGTGGGATATGATGATAGAGACTGGATTAATCTTGCAGAGGATAGGGACCGATGGCGGGCTTATGTGAGGGCGGCAATGAACCTTCGGGTTCCTTAAAAGCCATTTGTAAGTAAGTAAGTACGGTATATATAAATTAGAAGAAAAATTAACAGTATGAAATTTCAAATGTTCAACGTATACAAAAGGATGAATGGAACACAAGTAGGATCATAGATCAAGTCTTACAATATCGACCACAAGGTCGCACTCAATAGAACGTCTCAGTGCCCGACAGGAAAGATTATTTTGCGTCAGAACAGACTTATATAGCCTAGCCTTGCAGTGGAAGAAGAAGATTAAAAATTCATGAAATCGATTTTTATATCGTTCCAATTAGACACTATGTACTTCCATGATATCCCGCGAACTTCCACTTCAAGATATTCTAACCTGTCATTATTAGACAGGAAGTGAGGCAGAATTTGAACACTGATCTTATCTGAAAACATTAATTAACTTATCAGCATTAGTTATCTTGAGAGTCTGTACGATCCTTTAATTTGTTATACTGTCAGACCAATAAGGTCAAGATTTTACGAGATTTCATGTTAATCCAGAAAGATTCGTAGACGCTAGAACAGAGCGGATATTAATCACATGCAGTCCTTGAAATAGTAAAACGTATACCAGCAAATGTAGCAAAATAATAAATGAAGTGGTGTAATTATAAACTTTAATTTATACGACAAAAATGAAAGATAAGTATAAATTAAGAATGTTCTGTAAACGATTTAAACGCCAAAGACACAATAATGCCAAGGCGAATGAAAGAAAAACCTGTGGAAAGAATGAAAGAAGACACAAACCTAAACATTTTATTAAACAGTATGTGTAATTTAGATAAAGTACTATAAGAGTAGGACGCTTAATTGAACATGGGACTCCTGGAAGATTGACGGCCCTTGCTTGAAAGATGTGTAGGTTTTCGTTAGCCCAGTACACACAATTGTGCCGGTTAATTGTGCCATTAAGTTTAAATTTGGCTTCAACTGACCACACAATTAAGTCTTGAAAACCTTCCCTTTCATCACACATGTTCAAGAACCACTCACAAAATTCCAGTCGTCTATTTGGGTCGTCCTCATTTAGTGCGTGGACAAGTCTCGGAATGTAAGGATTCCATTTTTGAGCTCGCAAAATTCGATGAACACTGGATTTGCTGATACCAATCTCACCAGAACATTGCCTAATTGACTTCTTTGGAGATTGTGCAAAAGCCTGCATGACTGCACCAACACTCTCGTTATCTGTGGAACTTCTCTTTCTTCCGCACCGCCATTTCAACACATCTTGCACCGTTCCGTCGACTTCAAACTTGCCTCGGATTCTTGTGATAGTTAACCTTGTTGTTGGTTGTGTTCCAAATTCAACCCTCTAACGTAGTTGAACTTGAATATCATTCTACACTTTCAATAACATTTCAGTATCCACTTACGTTGATCAAACGATAATTGCACCGTCATGTTTGTTTATAAACATATGAACATGTTTCCATATTTTCCACTGCCTTCTGAATCATAAACCGCAAAATTCGTATTTGTCTCATTTCTTTACTGTGAAATAGTATTTCAAAGGGTTTATACATCAATTTGGGACACCCCGTATAATAAAATTAATGGAAATTAATTCATCTTATGTTGCAGGATATTTAAATAAGAATATCTCTAATTAAAACAAAATGATCTGACCGTCTAACCCGTATTCGCAATGCCAGAGGGGCTGAAACATTCACAATCACGTACCTATCATGACGTAATGAAATATTGTCTATGATTCAAAAATGAATTAAAACCTGACTTCAAATCAAAATAACCCACTGCTGGAGAGATTTCAGAAAGAGTTTCTATCAAAACTAAGGAAATCCAGGCAAAGGCATTATTTCAACAATCTGTCATACAAGAATATTACAACTGACTCGTGCTTTCCATGACCAATACACAAACTTAATGAAGCCTTATAAGAAACGACAGAGTGACAACTAAAATGACAACATTGAAAAATTCAAAGAAGAAACAAACTAGTTGATATACGCAGTTGCAAATGCAAAAAATTAAAAGGTACTGTAATTGTGATAAAAACCTCCGTGTTGCAAAACAAGAAAGAATGTTTTACTAGATTAAAGAACAGAAAAAGATATGATAACTGGATCTGTTGATTTAGATACCACTAAAAATAAATGGAAAATAAAACAGAACAAATTCTAACTAAAAAAATTAAAGGGCTGAAATGGAATTTTTATCATATTTTATGTAAAATACCAACACTCTTTATACATTCTAGATCCACCAATACGTGCTACATGTCTTGCCCATCTCAAACGTCTGGATTTAATGTTCCTAATCATGTCAGGTGAAGAATACGTTGTGTAACTTTATCCATTCTCCTGTAACTTATTCCATCTTAGCCCCAAATATTTTCCTAACCACTTTATTCTCGAACCTCTGTTCCTTTCTTAAAGTGAGAATCTAAGTTTCACAACCATACAGGACTACCGGTAATATAACTGTTTTATAAATTCTAACTTTCAGTTTTTTCCAGAGCAGATTGAGTGATTAAAGCTGCTCAACCGAACAGTAACAGACATTTACCATATTTATTCTTCGTTTCATTTCTTCTAGAGTGTCATTTATATTTTGTTGCACCAAGGTACTTGAATTTTTCCACATTTTCAAAGGATAAAATTTCCAGTTTTTATATTTCCATTTCGTACTATGTTCTGGTCACGAGACATAATCATACAGTTTGTTTTTCGGGGTTTTAAGCCATTAAAATATTGCTGAAAACTTAACACAAGCGTACTTAAATCGTCATCACAGTGAACATGCACTTATCAAACATAGCGCTTTGACAAGATTTGTCTCGTGATACTTGAAGTGTATCTGATAAAACGGTAAGTGGATGTATGAAAACAGTAATAACGGACGTACAGTCTTATAAAATTATGATATTAGCTACAGCTGCAAATGACTCAAAAAAGCACTCGACAGTTATCAAAAGGATATGACGCAAATCAAACCTACATCGCAAAGATACTTCATCAAAACAAATGACTTCCTTACAACAAATAATTGCTATGACACCTACTGTAAGTGAACATAATCCTGACAAACAAATCGCTTTTTCTTCAGTGGATGTAGAACAAAATTTTTCCCTTCAAATTATTCAAATCTGCTTTACAGGGAGCGTTACCTGAAAGACTAGATTTGCATAATATATACGTCACTGTGCACGTTAACAGAAAACCACAATTCCAAGTCACACAGAGTTCGTGTGCACTCGATGTGGGAGTCTGGTGTTTCGTCAGCCCACGCGAGTTGCGTGGATATAAAGGGAAAATTTGAGACGGTGTCGGGTGGAGTTCCCGGGTAGCTCAGTTGGGAAGAGCGCTGGTACGTTCAACCAGAGGTCCCAGGATCGATACACGGCCCCGGAACAATTTTTCCCTGGAAATTATTCAAATCTGCTTTACAGGGAACGTTACCTGAAAGACTACATTTGCAAAATTATAGAGATCCGACACTTCTATTGAAAGATAGACTTTACTGATAAAGAAAATTTTATAATGGACAAATAAATCGGCAAAATACAGGCACTTACTGATCTTAAACAAACCCAAGTTTTATTTAATATTTAAAGAGAAAAATTCGCTCCGGCGCCGGGGATCGAACCGGGTCCTTGGTTCTACGTACCAAGCGCTCTGACCACTGAGCTACGCCGAATTCAATCCACAGCGCCGGATCGAATATAATCTATAATAAATCCACATTACTTTCATTCAGCCAAAATTGAAACTCATTCCTGGTCCTTTATTCAATGGCGGGGAAATTAGAAGTCAATACATAATTGGATATTGGAGTTCCACAAGGAACGTTGTAGGACCTATTTTATTTTTATTGTACATTAATGACATTAAATCTAGTATTGAAAAATATTAACGGCTCCATATATTCAGATGCAGATAATACAATGGTGATATTTAGGTGGTTATTCCTGTAATGACGTTTATAAAAATGCTGGTAAGATTTATTTAAGGGGAGTGGGTATTGATGCCTGTGCAATTAAAAAATTTCAGTACACAAGTTTAGTTCAATATTTCTAGGTTTTCAAGGTTTATAGTGTTCAGAATGGAATAAATATTTCCATGCTTATAGAATCAATCATTTTGAATTCAGTGGTATAGAAGACAATTAATTAGTTTCGTATCCAAATGCAAAAGAAAGGCCCTAACTGAAAACCTGTTTTCCCACTTTGCTAAGTGTACCTCATTCTTCAGGTGCACATTACTTGCTACAATCTTCACTCATGTACCTTGTATTCTTTTAAGTTATCTAGTAATGTATATTGTAAATTCTAAAGCAAAATTTAGTTAAAGATTACACCCCTAGTGAAACGGAAAAAATATTGAACTTTATTTAACATTCTTTGAAATTTTTCAATGCATATATATTTTTTTCTCGTGTTATGTGTGTGATATTCTTAAACCCGTATGTCTGCTATGTAGAACACAGGCTGAAGAATTGTTTATGCCTTTGGCGAGTCCTCGGCCTCAATTCATTTCACTCCTTTGGTCTGAATACCTGGTTGGGTTTTTCCGAGGTTTTCCCCATCCAAAAGGCAAATGTCGGGTAATCTTTTGGCGAATCCTCGGACCTCACCTCATCTCACTACTTCTCGCAAAAATATTGTAAAAAATTGCAGAAAATTCTAAAAAAATTGTAGAAAATTACAAAATTGTAAAACAGTGAAAATTGTAAAACATTGTAAAAATTTGTAAATATTGTAATTGTATTATTATAAAATTTTGACTTGTTCCACATCTTAAAGCTTCATTACTCATGTAACATCTATGGAATATAACAAATGAAATGAGAAAACACTGTAAAGACTTTATGTAAATTGATTCAGTTGTTTCAGAGAAAGTGCACTTAAGTTTGAAAAATGTCAACTTATGGAAAACTGCAGGAATGTATGAATTACATGCAGTGCCAAATTTAAAGAGGCTATTTAAAGGGCTTATCTGCAAAAATACACCCCACAATATTTATATTGTTTTCAAGAGCAAGTTTTGTACTTTTTTAAAACACAAAATAAAAAATTGGATTTTTTACCCCTAATCACTACCTGGTTCCCTTAAAATCATTCGTCATCAAGAGAGGTTGACCATTGGAATCCGGAATTACAAACAGCAAAAAATAAAGATAAATGTAACGAGTAAAATAATTATTCTATTTGTACATTAAAAAAAATATATATGGCATACAAATGATAATGTAGAATTTGAAGAGAGGCCAGATTTTCCATCACTATCTTGTGAACCTCATAAAAGGGAATTTTAAAAGATTTAAGGATATTATATGTAACATCCCAGTTGTAAAGCGAAATTCCATATTTTTCACTGAGGTATGGAAGGCAAGGTACATATTTAGCTCGCTTTTAATCATTTATCTGCAGTACCTGATTCGTGTCTCTTTCAAAGCATATCGTAGGGTCTAAGACCATTGCTTTCTGGGTTCTTCTATTGATGGCAATTATATCCAACCTTCTAAGAGAACCGTCTTCAGATACACAATTAATCTCTTCATGTACTTCCCATCCTCTGTTTCTTAGCAGGTTGGCAATTGCTTTACGGGCACGATGGTGTCTGTTGTTACTCAGTAACTCCCCTTCTTTTTTTTTAATTGGGTTATTTTACGACGCTGTATCAACATCTAGGTTATTTAGCGTCTGAATGATATGAAGGTGATAATGCCGGTGAAATGAGTCCGGGGTCCAGCACCGAAAGTTACCCAACATTTGCTCGTATTGGGTTGAGGGAAAACCCGGAAAAACCACAACCAGGTAACTCCCCAACCGAGAACCCGGGCCACCTGGTTTCGCAGCCAGACACGCTGACCGTTACTCCACAGGTGTGGACTCCCCCTTCTTTTTTTCATTTTAGTAGGTTATTTTACGACGCTTTATCAACAGCTTTGATTATTTAGCGTCTGAGTGATATGAAGGTGATAATGCCGGTGAAATGAGTCCGGGGTCCAACACCGTAAGTTACCCAGCATTTACTCATATTGGGTTGAGGGAAAACACCGGAAAAAACCTCAACCAGGTAACTTGTCCCGACCGGGAATCGAACCCGAGCCACCTGGTTTCGCGGTCCCCTTCTTACAGGACCCCAGTATGTGACCAAGTGTTTCAGTCTCGCTGCAGCCAGGATAGCAACAACGGTTAGTACTCAAGGTTCTGACAAGGACAGACCACACTGCCGTGACGTTGCAAGACATATTGATGGCATTGATGTATTCCAAGGACGAAAGACATTTTTAGAGGAGATCCAGGAGTTGGCTTTGGGACATTCTTCATATATACAAACTTCTTTACCTTTATGTGGGAGCTGGAACCATGAATGGAATTTTGTTTTCTGGGAACTTCTCTGAGATATTTTCCTGTAGTTTGAGGAGTGACGCTGTTTGGATCAAACACAGTCATAAATATAATCAAAGATTGGCTGTTCTTTATACATTAAAATCTACTTCGTTACATCGACAATGTTTTACCAATTTGTAGAATTTCTAAAAACATTTTATCACACATTTTTGAAATTTCATACAAGTTAACTAAGTAAAATTAATCCAAATTTAAATAAAGGGAATATAGATAAAAATGAGTAGTAAGAAAGATGTTGGTGTAAAGCCAGAACAGGCCGACAGCCAATCCTTGAGAGTCTGATAATGACTATGTTGATGAAGATAATGACAGCATTATCTCATGTAGCAAATTATTTTACAATAACAAGATAACACTAAATTTACGGATGCAGCGACAACAGCTTCGAGTGTACAATCAGAACAAACTCAGTAGCTACGTTTGTGAAAAGCTAATTGTTATCTCGGCACTTCAGTACGACCCACGATACATCTCCACAAGTGAGAGATAAAATATGAATGAGATTAGCAGAATTATAATCATGTAGGAGTTTTTAAGGTATAAAAGACTCGGAGAGACCAGAATGAAATCAGTTCGTTCAGAGGTGAAAATACCAACGCTACAATGATGCGAAGCCTGATACTTCTTGCCATCTTAGTGGCTGCTGGAACTCAAGGTAAGGTGATAGTTGTATAGAAAAATTGGGACACATTTTCTGCCCTTATTAACTCTATTGCGTTTCTTGTGTCCATAAGTTTCCACATGTGTTAATTTCTCCTCAGACAGTTGTTAATAGGCAGCTTCAAAATAAGAAAACAGTTCTTTAAAAAAAAAAGCTTTCATTAACCTCTTTTCTTCGAATTAACAGATGTTATAGTAGTTACAGTAGAAACGGTATAATTAGCAGTAGTATTAGTTATAGTTGTAGTGATAACAGCAACAGCAATACAGCTGTTTCATCAATTTTAATTTCCTTCACTTCTAAATCAAGGCCAGAGTTTCTATGGAATTTTGGCCTCTTTCCAAACATTCATTTCACGTCTCATTAAAAATCTTCTATTTAAGTTGTTTTTATATCATTTGCTGTTATCCTCCAGGTCATATTGTCCAATATTAATCAAACTACTTTTCACTTTTTAAAGAAACTGAATCACGACAATATTTCTTCACACAGGCAAAACAATTCCAAGAATCCCAGTGGACAGAGGCAGCCGCATCATCAATGGCGACAATGCTGTTCGATCACAATTCCCCGGACAGGTAGACTAAACAAAAACATAATATTCTAATATCAAATGTTAGATTTTATTTATGAATGATTTCGTCTTTTATAATCACTAGAATCTTGCGTTTGGTTACCTAAAGCCTCTAAGCGAACAGCGACGGTGTAGTTATATATGGAGTATACCTTGACGGCATCCAACACTACTTAGTTCAGATCTGCTGTTCTGTGAACATACGAAAACAAAGCAAAGCTGGGCACTTGGAGATCAGTGACCTAATATAAGAATTTGGTACCAAGTACTTCATTAGGAAAGAAGAATATGTGCTTTATCAGAAAGTGGGAGATTTTTTTTTTTCATTTAGAACACACAGAATGTTTGCAGTCATTCATCGTAATGTGTAGAGACTCACAAACCACGCAGCCATACCCGGTAATTTCTTTATTTTAAGTTTGTGCTGACATTTATGTTTTTTTTGTTGGAATTAATAAATGCATAGATATTTAATATTATTTAATAAATTTCAGTAAATGTATCATCTTACAGTAGCTCGAATGGTTTTCTAATTGCGTGTGTGAGTAAAATGTGGTGGCTCCCGAAAATTAAGGTGATGGTTCCTGAAAATTTTTAATTTTGTCTAACTGTAGTAAAAACGTATTCTATTGCAAATAACCTGAACTGAAATAAATACTTTGTTATCACTGTTATTAAAATCAAGTGGTATTTTGTACATGAGTACCATTGCTCTTCTTTACCGACTGTGGATTGTCGATCATTATTCATATTACACCAATAGTATTAAAGGATGAGTATTAGCAGATTAAGCACCGAAATAAATTAATTTTCTTTTCTATTGTTAGTGAAGTGAGTCATTGTTTCATATAGCCTATTTAAATTTCAAACACATTACATCACAATTAATTAGAAAATTGCAAATAAACAAGAAATATTGATTTAAAGTGACAAAAAAGGCATTTACTATTCAATTTGTAAGAAACACATTAAAAAGGCAAAATAGGCAAAATAAAAATTGGCCCTATCACTTCATTTACCCCAGTCACATTCATGTCTATCAAAATAATGATTTACTTCCACCCATTAAAAAATTCATTTTGCCAAACATCCAGGCCCTAATTATAACTATTTGTCTTTTAAATTATCGCCAAGAAATATAACATAAGTTGTACACAATCACAGCATTGAATTGTCATGTCGGAGACCCGCGCTTAAATTCCAAACAGTCCAGGTATGAGATTAAGTGTATTGAAGCTAGGCTCGGGTGAGATTATTATGTTTTATTCAAATCGCAAACAGAAGTAGGGGAATATAGGGCAGGGCGGGGAAGGGGGGCAGGACGGGGTATAGCCTCTATTTTCCCAACAAGTATTGCAATCTACCGACATTTTTTTTTTTTTTTAGAACTTCGTTAACTCATGTAAATATGTCATCACACAACACTTACTGCCATTCCTTGCATCTGTTGTATGTTATTCGGTTGCTGCATCATATCGTATCATTCATTTGCAACTTTAAAGTGTTCTCTTGTCACACGTAAGTAGAAATTAGATTTATTTAGATAATCTATTTTAATGGCATATTATAGAGTGCTTACCTGCCTTTTAATTCCGAAACTTTCTTAAATTTTGTGCGTTAGTTTTCCTGCCAATACGTCATAACTTAGAAATTGTGACTGTAAGGGCAAAATCAAAAGTAGGGCATAACAGGGCAGTACCCCGTCCTGCCCCACGTCATATTTAATTAAATTTCACCTCCTGTAATGGGTTGTTCGTTCTGTTGTTTGTCAGAAGAAGGTTGGATTAGATGCGTTTCATGTCTGAAATGGGCTCACAATTGTTGCGCAGGAGTAGACAGTGAAGACGAGGATGCCACGCACATTTGCGTATTTTGCGAATTACTTTTTCTCAAGTAAACTTGTAAAATGTTGTAGTATTCACACTTTCAGTATATAATTTTTGTCATTTTTGCCTTTTGATTATTACAAAAAAAAATAGATACCCCATTTTGCCCCATACGTGGGGCAGAACGGGGCAAAACATACATTTCGAAACACTAATTTATTTTAAGGTTATAATGACCGGATTTCACTCGAAGTGCATATTCTTTTACTTGTTTACAGTGTAATAAAAGCATATATGTCATAAAACCCATACATTTACATTATTGGTACCAAATAAAAGCATTCAAACATTAACTACCCCGTCCTGCCCCATGTTCCCCTACTACATACATTATTAAATTACACATTCATTTTGATTTCAATGTTACAGCTCTCTCTTCAGATATCATCAAGTCATAAATGTGGAGCCTCCATTTTGAATGAGAATTGGGCCCTCACAGCAGCACATTGTGTGCAATGGTATGTATTCAAAAAGACAAAATAAACAAATAATTAAATACATTTAGCATCATTCATTATGTTATGATTTGTGGACGGAGGCAACGGAAAAATTTCTGTATTCGCTGTCATACCAGAGTTCACATATTTTGCGCACAATCATCAGGAGGAAGGGGTGATACGAGTAAAAATCTTTGATATTTATTTTTAAACACACTACTTTCTAATTTGTAATCTACGTTTCAGGAATAACGCATCATCCATGACACTTTACGCAGGATCGATTAATCTCAGCAGTGGAGGTACAATACATAACGTATCAGAAATTGTTATCCATGAAAGCTACGATGCGTATGACTCCTACATAAACGACATTGCTGTTCTTAAGGTAAGATTCCGATTATTTATTGAAATTTTGACTTTTATGGTTAACAGATTCTTAGTAGATAGGAAAGTTTATTATGAAACTTGCTGAAAAGTAATTTATAGTAAACATATGTCATATTATTGAATATATAGATCAATAAACTATAGTATCAATAAAAACTAGTAAATGATACATACTTTCTGATAACATAGGGTGATTCATGAAGAGTTACCGCCACTTACAGGGCTTATTTCTGAAGACATTCTTAGCAAAAACTGTCATGTAAACATGTATCCTATTCTCAATATTTACAGAGTTACACTAATTTTAAATTGTTAAAAATACCTTTTCTTCTTTACTTTTAAGAGCAAAAAAAGTATTACAATTAGAGAATGAACTATTCAGAAGTATAATTTCTTTAATTGGCTAGCACAGCCTCAATAATAAAGATCATTAAAAAGTACAAAAATCCTCTTTCATCAGCACTTAGCTATCGTTAAAGTTTTCATACGTATTTTTCATCGACTTGAATTTAATTCAATATCGGATATAATTTTATTAATTTTCAGGTATCGAACCCCTTCCAAATCGATGGAGTGGATGTGAAGCCCATTTCACTGCCACCTCAAGGACAAACTCCCGCTGATAACACAGTCGCCACTGTCGTTGGTTGGGGTGAACTTGGCGTAAGTTAAACTACATTTTATAATTGATTTAAAGTTCTTACATTAATTTATTCTTGTCGCTACATAAGAGTTGATTTTCAGTTCTTTTATAATTAGAAATAATAATTTTTCAATACAGATAATACCTAAGCAATTATAATTCATAAATCAGGAAGATCTCCTTGAATCCTATGCCTACGCATTATTATGTAATATTAAAGGATTTTTCACTTCTTCTTCTTCTTCATTCTGGTTTATCCAAATGGCCTTTTCTAAAAATGAAATTTCAAATTATTTGGAACATTTTCCCGTTTGGACGATATTTTTTGGGATTCTTTGTTGTCGATGCAGATGATTTATCCAGTTGTTCTGATAAATTTTTTTACGTGATTAATTACAGGTTCTAGTTGTAATTTTTTCATTACATCTTCATTGCGTTTGTGATCACATTTCGTATATCCCGCTTATCTTATTATTTCATTTTTAGCCGTTATTCTGCTTTCGTCTTTCTTCCAATGTCCATATCACTGCCGTAACTATTTCTTCCAATCTTTATTTCCTGCCAATCTTTGTACTAAATTTCATAATTATAATTATTCCCATTGTTTTGGTCTATTTTCTTAATTTTCTGTGAAATGTCTACTTCATCGAAAAAAGATAATGGTATCAGATATATAAAATAATTTATCCTTTCTAATATTTTTTAATCTAAACATATTTTGCAAAAAATATTTTTTACTTATTGAAAATACTGAATTATTCTGGTTTATCCTGAAATTCTGACATTTTCTAAAAATAAAACAAGTTCTACTCAGGGGCATTTTTTCTGTATATATTATATTTTATGTTACAATTATTAGCAAAATAATAAATAAATAAATAAATTCAGACCTTCGAAAAAAAATTAGTAACAATTTTCGGATTTGTTACTTTCTTTGTTGTCAGAACGTATATCTACAGTAACAACAAGTTAAAACCAAACTAATATTCGAACAATATAATATAGCCAATACTTCATTCAAAGTGTAAGTCTTATTATTTATTTTAGTAGTTCGCATCATCGTCTACATAGTTATGTATGTCTCTATTTCTTCCACATCTATATTTTCTGCTAGTATATCTGTAAATTTGGGGTTATAAAAACCAGTGAAATCTGCATTTACTTAGTTTAAAATGTAAATATACAGTTACAGTAAGTAAAATTAGATTAGGATAATAGTACTAAAATGAATTCTTTTTACTTATTGCTGAATATTGAAAAATCATTCTGACATTTTCAATAAATCAATTTCTAAAAATAAAATGACCGTTTCTGCTACCGCAACAATTCAGGAATAGAAAAGAGTAAAGACCAATTCACAATGAAAAATAAACATAACGTAAGCATTAACTTACACATAAATATTACCGTAAAATGAAGTCAGACCATCATTCCATTATTCACGACGGGAATATAAACATAGCCGTAGAGAAACTTGGTAACCATGGAAACATAACAATGACGTCATTTCATCATATTCTATTGTATATTATTGCGCTCTACGATTGTATATAGTTTCCAAATCACATAAGCATAAACATTAAAGTTTGTAGTTCATTGCAATTTCCCACTCATGTAACCTTACTCTAATGTTTATGTTAATGCCAATTTTTTGTAAATGATAAGATTGTCAAATTTACAATTTGCACAAAACCTTCTGTGTTTATCATTTTAATTTTAATTTTTCTTTTAATACCTGTCATATTTAAAAAGACACATCACATACACATTTGCATAAAATCAAAGTCTGAATGCATTTTCTCATCCAAATTATTGATGAAGTACAAGTATCAAAATTGCTTTTTATTAGTCATTGAGATCCATAAACAAATTATCTTCTTTTAATGACACTGACGATTTTTGCCAGTAAACTGCAATTTTCACATGATCGCTGTTCATATATACATTTGCATAATCTCTAGCAAACTCTGAATTTGCATTTCTCATTGAAATGCCCTACATGTATTTTCATACTGAACTAACATTTTCAGTTATTCGGAAGATATAATATAGTTGTCATGACTTATGAAATGACCCTCGTACATATATCGATTCCTGATAAAATATGTAGGCCTACATTATCATTAATATATTATACGTATGTTCAAATATTTTCATTTTCTATATTTTCTACAATATCACAAGCATAATAATTTTACAAATATACCAATTTTAGTTCTAATTAATATTAAGGCCCATTCATAATGAAAATTAAACAAAACTAACATAAACACAGAAATTTGCGCCCAGACTACCAAATGGGATTATTCACAATGATTTACATAAGCATTGACATAAACATTACCGAAACGTTAACATGAAAATTTGCAAACTCCAAACTTGTATGCTTATGCTTACGTGATTTGCAAACAGATCACAATCGTGGAGCGCTGAAGTATACGACAGAATATGAGGATATGGCGTCGTTGTTATGTTTCCATGGTTACCAAGTATGTTTGCCGTTATGTTTATGTTCCCATCGTGAAAGATTTTGATTTTACCGTAACGTTTATATTCTTAAGTTAACGCTTACGTTATGTTTAATTTTCTTTGTAAATGAGTCTATATTTCCTTCTAGATATTATCCTGTAATTGTGTGCTTATATCAGTGCCTGTGACACTACGCACATACGTCCTTAATTTTAAGTGATACATAGGTTTGCATAATATGCGAGAAAAAATTAGTTTACGAGAGTGATAAAATAAAATGTGTTTGTTCTTGCAGGAACATGGACCTTTCTCCGACACCCTCCAGAGAGTTAACATCATCATCGTGAATCACGACCAATGCAACAGCATCTATGAGTTTTATAGTTACCATGTATACGACAGTCAGATCTGTGCTGGTGTGCCACAAGGAATCGGGGTTCCTGTCGGGTAAGTACATTCATCTGACCTTTCACACCAGGATTTTTACATTTTCTTATCCAATCTAACCACCTGAAACCACATTCATTTTTAATATTTTCTGATTTACGTACTTCCATACTCCTTCATAACAAAGTTCCCGTTGAGAAGTATTTTTCCCTATGGTTAGAAAATCGTCATTTACGATTCATTGGCTAAAATGCTCGCCCAAGGAAATATCGGGCACTACAAAGTTTTTTGAGGGGAGGTACCAAGTGCCAGCGGTGGCAATGAGAAAGCATACTGTACGCACTATCTTTCTTTCCAGTTCGAGCAAGAGGGAAAATGGTATAGTTTAAGGGCGAGGATGGTATTTTTGGTGAAAAATGAGTAAATTTTCAAAAAAATCTTTAAAATTTTCTGTGATAAGTGTGGAATGCATAGCATAACATTTTGTTTATTTGTGCCGTTATCGGATGTTGAGACGTCATTTTTAAACTTCCTGCGCTATGGATTTTTAATTCCTAAAAGCCCGCTTTTATCGGTTTCCAGTAACTTCATTTTTTTCTACATTGCCAGACAAAAATGGATATAATTTTTCTTCAACTATTAAAGATACATTCATGAAATTTAGAACACACATTCTTTATATTATTAGGAAATGTTCTGTTTAACAGAATTTTGTTAACTGATTTCATTTTAAAAATACGTCCGTTTGTTTGCAAGAAAGGAAATCAGAATATTGTTGTTTTTAAATTTTAATTGTTTATTTTACAAACGTAGGGACTAATATCAAAATTCTGTTTGTAGAACATGCTTTTGCAAATACATTGCAAAAAACTGTTTGAATCTATTTTTAAAAACAGTGTAGATATATCGGTTTTAGTACAATCCTGCATTGGGTATATATTTTTTTAATTTGGGCCCCCAAATATTTTTTTATTTTTATTTCGTTGAGTTGCCACACCAGTAAAATGAGCTCTCTACATACAAAAAATTAATATTTTATACCAAATAGGACAAAAGTTTTAAAAATACCATCCTCTTCCCTCAATTGCGCTGTGCAGAAATAAAGAACTCTTGGGAGTAGCTAAAAAAGTAATTTCAATTCGACCATGTACTGCACAAAAAGCCATACAAACACAAATACGTGTAAAAATAATAATTATTCATAACCATATATTACTTGATGAAGTTTGAAATTGAACTCAAGCCTGCACTTTATCCTCATCTATTTACAGTATTTATGGAAAGTTAATTTTTACATTTCTCTCTCATAATCATAATATTACAAGCTCCCTTCTAATAAAATAAACATTTTTCAACTCTCCTTTATAATAATAATAAAATTATATATAGACCTACATTTTAAATTGTACCAACTGAAAATAAAAGCGTTTCTAGTAATGTCCATATTACTGACCATGTGTAGCATATAACTAAAACGTTATTCTATGATTCACAGGGTGATGATGGCGGCCCGCTGTTTATTGATGGAAATGTAGTTGGGCTGGTGTCTTGGTCGCGTTACTGTGCTAGACCAGAGTACCCAACCGTCTACACCAGAGTCTCTGATTACGTTGATTGGATAAAACAGAGGACGGGAACGTAAGGAGAACCTACTGTGGCTACTATTCAAATTCCTTTCCTTAAACGAATTTTATTTCATACCTTAATATAAAACGAATTCCATAGCTATATACCTGTTTTATGTAGAGAATTATTTATATCTATAAATTTGTAAAACCATAAAAGCGTTTTATCTGAAAATTCTGGTGTTGTTATTTCTTAAGATCTGGTTTGCTGTCCCTTACAATATTCCGATAATGTCATAAAAGAAACAGTATATTGTACTGTATTTATAAATGTCATAAATAAACCTTCAAAACATTTCAACGATATTGCACATTTTGATAAAAAAAATCATAACGACAAATGAAGAGATAATACAAGAAGAGTAAATAAAAATACAATCTTTATGAATGATGCTTACCATTTCAACTTATACCCCTAAACACTTTTTTTTCCTGTCCTATATATTTCAATTCATTTCCTTTGCACTATCTCCATGTAAATAGAATGGTAATACTTTTGATACAAGTACAAGTTGTTCTCTCGTATTCTATCATATCCGTTACATCTTTTTATTTTGAAGGAATATTATAGGAGAGTTGTGTACACTTATATATTATGTAGTCTACATACATTAATATGTAACTCAGATTATAAGGGAGGAAATAACTCTTCTCTTATACATGATCTTGAAGATAGGCTACGACTATATTTTGTCTTTTCTGTCTTAATACTAGAATAGTATAGCAGTTTCAACAAAGATTTCTATGCCCTTCTTTTAATTTTCTGGGCGGTTACTTATTCTATATAAAATCGTTCGAAAATAGGATGGCTTACAATGATAAGATTTGTGTTCACATATTACATTCCTATCAGTTACTTTACATCTGAACATCTAGATTTCTAGAACACGAGGTATCCGCTTCTTTTCCAATCTCCACATACACAGGATGAGTCAAAAGTATGTTTGGAAAACGTGTGAGTGGATAAAATACAAAAACAATTCCATATAGAGAAATGTTATGGAAAATGCTTAGTTTCTGAAAAAATGAACAATCCCAAGAGCAATGGATTGGACGCGGTGGTCCAGTGTCTTGACCACCCAGATCACCCGACCTCACCTCATTAGATTTTTATCTTTGGAGGTCATTTGGACACTGTCGTCTATGCAACACTAACGAATGATGCAGAGGAGCTATTGCAACTTGTGCAAAATGTATGCCAGTTGATCAGTGATGACAACTTGGTGTTTGATCGAATTCGTCAGTCGTATGTACTTCGTGTGCTCAGGGATGTATAAACATTAGACGGGAACACAGTGATCATCTTTTATAAACATTAAATGGCGATGCCATACATCTTTCAATCAGAGTATTGTGTCAATTAATTTTATTTAATGCAAGAACACGCTCATCAAGTTTCCAAACATGTACTGAAGACAGAATCAAAACAAAACGAACAAAATTACTCTGTTCACATACTTATGACATAAAGTCACTATTTATAATATCTTTGTCCATTTTCCCAGAAACTAAGCATTTTCCGTAATATTATCCTGTAAAGAATTGTTCTTGTGTTTTATTCAGGAGCACGCTCACGCGTTTTCCAAACATCACCCTGTATACATAGACTACTTTAACACAGGCATGCCAAATATGCGCTCCCTAGAGCACAAATATTACCATGTCTATTTCCTCCACCTTCTGTCCGCGACACTGTTTCATTGTGTTCTAGTCAGTCTTTAGCTGAAGAACGAAAACATTCAGTGGCGAGCAGTTTGCAGAATATTTCAAAAGGACACTGTCTAAAGTACCAAGATGCAGCCACAGTAAGGACTGGGAATATGATTATTTCTTGTTGAAAAATATAATAAAGCTAATTGCCTATTACATTCCCTTCAATTTCGCTATATAGTCTACGGCATTATAATACAAGACCATTTCAATGATGGCCGTGGTAAAGTTTATGGAAATAACATTTCCCTGCTTCTTAGAATTAGAGGTTAGTATTCAACTACTTCAAGTCTTCAAAGTTTGAACTTCACACTTTAATAAGTGTAGTAAGTTATAACTAAGGGGACTTAGTTATATATATATATTTTTTAGTAGGTTATTTTACGACGCTTTATCAACATCTTTGGTTATTTAGCGTTTGAATGAGGTGAAGGTGATTATGCCGGCGAAATGAGTCCGGGGTCCAGCACCGAAAGTTACCCAGCTTTTGCTCATATTGGGTTGAGGGAAACCCCCGAAAAAAACCTCAACCAGGTAACTTGCCCCGACCGGGAATCGAACACGGGCCACCTGGTTTCTCGGCCAGACGCGCTAACCGTTACGCCACAGGTGTGGACCTTAGTTATATTTTCACAGGGAACTACTATAGATAAATTGTCAGATCTAAAATGGATTAGTGACGTTGCATTTTTAAATGATCTGACATGTCATTTTAACACGCTCAATATTGAACTGCAAAGCAAAGACGATCTCATAGTAACTATGATCGATAACATAAAGACATTCATGGCTAAATTAAATTTATGGAAATCTCAACTGAATACTCGTAGTGTCCACACCTGTGGAGTAACGGTCAGCACGTCTGGCCGCGAAACCAGGTGGCCTGGGTTCGAATCCCGGTCGGGACAAGTTACCTGGTTGAGGTTTTTCCGGGTTTTCCTTCAACCCAATACGAGCAAATTCTGGGTAACTTTCGGTGCTGGACCCCGGATTCATTTCACCGGCATTATCACCTTCATTTCATTCAGACGCTAAATAATCTAGATGTTGATAAAGCGTCGTAAAATAACCCAATAAAATAAAAAAATATACTCGTAGCACATCACTTCTCTTCTCTGGGTACTTTGGAAAATAAAGGACCAGCTTTGAATCTTAATTGCAGTATGTCTCCATTCTGGAAAACTTATATACAAAATTTGAGATCATATTTTCAGATATTAATTGCATTAAACAAATATATCCTTCTCTTTGCAAACCATTAACTTTCAATCCAATAGAAGATCCTGTACTGTTGCAACTAGAATTGCTTATAATGCAGAGCAATACGTTCATAAAATCTTCAAGCAAAAGTAATCGAGATTTATATCAGTTATTGTCAATAGAAATGTATTGTAACATGAAACATATTCCAAGGTTTTATAATTTCAATACTGTGATCGACATAATTACATTAGTGAACAGTTTTCTTTTGCGAATCAGTGTAAATCAATTGAATGATTATCACCTTGTCTTTCCTATGAGTCTATGTACTAACACAATTCAGTCGAATATTGATACATTAGTGGAAAACAAGAGGTGACAGTGATCAGTTAATCAGTAAATAGATTAATATTCAATAGTTTGTGTGTGGAATTATCAATATTATCCTAATTTATAGAGTGGTGATTGTGTTTACAACATGAGTTTATGTACTATCCGCCACTGCAGCACATTTGAGATTAAGAACGATGCATGAACGTCAATAGTGTCTAAAAGATTCTGAGTGACATTGAACTCATACTTTCCCTTTCAACTGAGTTAGGCAACGCTGCCTTAACAACCCATGCACTAGATGGCAGTGAATGTTTAGCACGGAGCATCCGGTATTTCACTTCCAGAGAGAGAGACTTTACCTCATTTAATACGAGACAGTGAATCCCTTAGTATTCTTTGAATTAAGATTAAGAAAAAGATTGTTTCCCTTCATTTGGAATCAAACCTTCCCATTCTAAAGCGAGTTTAAAGAAAGGAAGAAACCTGATATATTCATTAATACAGGACCGCCATATGCAACTCATTTCGTGGGTAAAGAACAAGAGACCAAGTTATGGACAGACGAGAAGATACAAATGTAGTCCCTAATTAGAGCTGGGACGGAGCGAATAGAACTGTTGAGTTACTCGGTTCTATCGGTTTATGTGCTTGGCAGCGGAGCACCGAAGTTACTCCGTTAACCGTAGCCGTTACCGGTCAGTTCAAACGTTCAAACAGAGTTCGCGTGTTTTACTTAATTCTAGCAGAAAACAACGTAGGTACTGTTGTATTTAAATATTTTCTGCTGCAGGAAAGGCGGGCTGAAAGGCCTCTAGTATTGAAGAGGAGTTCATCCTATTATATGACCTGTCAAGTGGGCCTAATGAACATTGACAGTCTTAACATATTACTATACATACTAATAATAATAATAATAATAATAATATATTATTATTATTATTATTATTATTATATTATAATATAATAATATTATTACTATTATTATCATCATCATCATCATCATATTAGAGTGTTTGATTAATATTAAAATACTTAAAAAAGAAGTGCAGTATATTTTACTTCTATTTGGATTTGTGTTACCTCATCAGTCATAATTTTATTTGTATTTATTTCTACGAATTATGTTACCTAATTACTTTAATTTATCAATAATATTCACCAAAGAGAACATGGTTATATTGAAGGCTAGTAATGTTATAAAACAAATAAGCATTATGTTCTTCAGTTTAAGATTCCACGTTTTATTGATTATTTTATCCACTTTCCGTAATAGTAAATAATTCTGTGTGTTATTTTTAAGTGTTCTAGGCAGCGCTTCATGGACCCCGTTTCTTTCTATCTTCTTTTTTAATTGGCTGCAGCGTTTAACGTTTACATCACATGTTAATTTATTCGCTGTTACTATTATAAATTATTTTATCAATTTTATTTCGTCTGTCATATATAACAACACTGAAAGTTAAATAGGCCTTTCATACAGAATAACTCCGCAAATAGTTGTGATCACGCAAATGAAATTTGCAACCGCCATTTTGCATTGAAGCGAAGCACTTTTTCTCGTCAATCGGCAAAGCGAAAGCGTTTTACTACAACGCTTTTAAAACACGCTTGGTTTCACTTCGAAAATACGTTCTAAAATCGACTCAATCTATCTAAATTTTAAATCTGCCGCCACAAATTTGTACTCGGTACTGTACTCGGTTTAACAGAGTAATGACGTCACAGTAACTGCTCCGAACCGAACCGCTCCGTCCCCAGCCCTATCCCTAATCAACACATATAGGAGTCACTGTTCGTCGACCCTGTAAAGACTGCAGAAGGAATGTATGAACTCTAACTCACTCCATGTTTACTTGAAGATACGCCCTAATTCGCCAGCTTCGAAATGATAACGCACACAGCACTACAGATTACAGCGTGTATCACAAACATAATATGTCTCACGATTAATTTTGGACGTGGAAGGAATTTATTTGGGAATAATTCCCGACTGAAAATTTTTTTACTAAACTCAATTTCCTTAATTTTGGTAAATGTTACAAAATACAATCCAAGGCAAACAGCATGTAGCGAGTATTGACAATAATCACACGATTACTACCAAATTCGAATATCAGACCGTTGAACTGACAACCCTGTTGGCTTGTTCAGCAATGAAAGAGTCAGTTATTTGGAAGAAATGGATTTACACACTACACATTTGAAAACACTGTGCAATCATTTATCAGGGTTAGATTTATTTAAAATAGTACTTCCGACAGTAAAATAAACATCTCTTTGTTTATTTTCTGCCAACATAACAGCTATGTTTGCATTTGTGAACATTTTTTTCAAAACTTGAAGTTGTAAAATCCAAAAAAAAATTTCTCGCTAAACAAACAAAACCTTAGACCTACTTGCTAATGGAGCAATAGTATAGGTCATTCATTATCTCGTGAAACTTACCTGTGAGTAAGGGAAGAAGAACGTGGACTGAGAAGCTTTCCTCTCTTGTTATGTTTCTACTTAGAACTAGCTACATCACTTACCCCCACCATAAATCTCCTACTATAAAAACGGCGAACGAATGCATTTGGTCTCACGAGATAATGAATGGTCTACAGCCGTTTGTGGAAATGCGTTAGACATTTATGGCACAGTAAAAATTGAGATAAAATGAAATAAATATTGTTCATCAACAGTAATATCAATATATGTTCTAATTTATCTTAATAAAATGAAAACTGGAGTGAGATTTAATTGACTATCACACGATTAGAAGAAAGTATGCAAAGATTAGGACAAATAAAGTACTCTAATACAATAAAATATTAATTGATTTACTAACTATCTTATGTATTATTGTACTATCTTATCACTACAAATATTCCGCTAGATGGCAGTAGTGTGTTATGATTAAGGCCGTGACGCCTGTTCATCTATCTGTCTGTCTGTCTGTCTGCCTGCCTGCCTACCTACCTATCTCTCTGTCTGTCTGTCTGTCTGTCTGTATGTCTGTCTGTCTGTCTATCTATCTATTTATTTATGTCCTGGTGAACAGTCATAGCTCAGCACAATAAATTTAGAAATCTCACCATCCCTGAGCTGCCACAAGGGACAAAGAGTGCTTAAGCATATAAATGTTTACAAGTTCATTGAACCCTTGATTTTGTTTTTACAAATGAAACTCCTATAAGTACAGAGCTGCAAATACATTTGTAGATTAGTGGAAGTATACCTAGTTTTAGAGAGAGAGTAAGCATTACGAAAAGTAAAGTGTGCTAATGAACTTAGTTTTATTTCGAATTTAGCTGATGCTTCAGGAGGGCAACAAAATTGATGCTTTCAATGCATCTAAGGTTACAATCGGAATAATAGATGTAGGTATTCCAAGCCTCTTAAACTCATCTTTCATGAAGAGAGTAGCGGTACCTATTGCTCCAATCGGAAGTCCGATTACTTCAAGCTCTTTTAGCCGGTAGTTTTGGAGGCAATATGGAATGGTGGGATTGTAGATATTCTTTTTTATCCACTTCTGCCAGCTGTTCCTCATTCGTTTCGAATCGCACAGTGGGATCAATTATGAATCCAGATCTTATAAATTTCTTGAAACCTATTATATCTATGCGTCAAGTACTGTATTGTAATCGGCATCTTTAAGGGAGTACTTGGTGGTGTCTAGCGTTTCGCAGAGCTTCGCTGTGCGGACAGGATGTCAGGACGTGTGCAAGAGTTTCAATCTCGTTGTGACAATGCCTGCAATGGTTGTCCTGGGATCTTGCCGACACAGCATTAAAATTATTATTATTATTATTATTATTATTATTATTATTATTATTATTATTATTATTATTATTATTATTATTATTATTTTGCCAAACTTTCAGAACGGCCCCGAGGTTCACTCAGCCTCCTATAAAATTGAGTACCGGGTCCTTCCTGGGGTAAAAGGCGGCCAGAGCGTGGTGCCGACCACACCACCTCATTCTAGTGCCGAGGTCATTTAAAGCATGGGGCTCTACCTCCATGCCCCCAAGTGCCTTAATGGCATGTTACGGGGATACCTTTCATTATTATTATTATTATTATTATTATTATTATTATTATTATTATTATTAAAATACAAATGGAGACAAAGGCTAAATGGGATTTCCTGGTCTCTGATCGGGTAAAGAACCCTGATATAACTGATATTTAACCCTTGCGGTAAATTTCGGTGAAGTCTGGAAGTCCTAATTAGTCAAATCCACTATCCTTACCTCCACGCTGGGGCCCCTGGGATCTTTTAAGATGCGAAAGAAAGAGTCGTGTGCGGAAAGCAACGGGAAGCTACCGCATTTATCTTTCCCAAAAAAATTGCAAACTGGGAAAGTTTTGCAGTGAAAAACCTCCACTTAGGCAGAACATTATGAATGAAAATGAATACACAATTAAAAATACCGATAATGTGAATTGTAAACAATTTTAATAATAACTCATCCTTTGCAAAATTCTGCGTACGCCACTGTGGTGAATTAAGCCACTAAAATATTGCTGAAAACTTAAAATACTTGTATATCAATCGTTATCACCGTGAACACGCACCTATCAAACATAGCGCTGTGACAGAACTTATCAATAAATCTCGTGGTACTTGAAGTGTAGCTCATAAAACGATAAGTGGACGTATGAAAACAGTAACAACGGATGTACAGTCTTATAAAATTAAGATATTAGTAGCAGCTGCAAATGAGTCAAAAAAGCACTCGACAGTTATCAAAAGGATATGACGCAAATCACACCTCCATCCCAAATACGCTTCATCAAAACAAATGACTTCCTTACAACAATTAATTGCTACAACACCTATGTGAAGATAATTTTGACAGACGAATTGATTTTTTCGTGAGTGTGTGAAAAGCAAAATTACTGTATGAAGATCCAACATTTCCATCGAAGATAAACTTTACTGATGAAGCAAAATTTTATGATGGACAAGTAAACCGACAAAATGCAGACACTTACTGGTCTTAAACAAACCCACATTGCTTTTATTTAGTCAAAATCCAAATTCATTCTTGGTCCGTTAATCATTGGCGGGGAAATTAGAAGTCAATACATAATTGGATATTGGAGTTCCACAAGGAACGATTTTTGGACGTATTTTATTTTATAATATACGTTAATATCGTATTTAACCTAGATTTGTAAAATAGTAACGGCTTCATATATTCATAAGCAGATGATACAGTGGTGATTATTTAGTGGTTATACCTGGGATGAAGTTTATAAAAATAATGACATAGGCATAAATATAGTCAAAGATTTGGATGTAATTTCCTTTCGTTAAATATAAAAAACAACATCAATCCTTTTTTCTTAACATCTATTGGTCAACAATCTTTTAATCATCATAGTAATTAAAGCTGGCCAATGTATAATTGTAGTTATGTTTCTAATTATAAATGTCTTCCTTTGAAAGAAGCTGCAGTTATGAAATATCTGGGCATCATCATTGATCAACTTCTGAAATGATATTCTCATCTTTCTTATCTAAGCAGCAGATGACGTAAAATAATTTATAAAGTTATCATTCTTCGCCGTATTTTACCAATCAGTATCTTGCGTACAGTCCACCATCCAATATGGCATTATTGAGTGAGGTGGAACTTCAAAAATTTCTTTATATCCTCGAAAAAGAATAGTTAAAATATGCTTAAGAACGTATCGATTACCGTTCTAAATTAATTTTTTCCGAATTTAAAGTCTTTAAAATCGAACAATTGTTATATAAACAGGCCTACATATTATTGAAATACTATCATAATAGTACTTTATGCAACGAGCCTATAATGGTAGTAATTAAGACGCAGGTACGATAGTTTATGAAACGAGCGCAAGCAAGTTTCATAATTTTCATACGAGCGTCTTAATTACCATTATAGGCAAGTTTCATACGACTTTTATGCTCGACCATATTTCTAACTTGAAATTATTTAAAATTAGTCTTCTTATGGTCATGTGCGAACTGACCTGAATTGTGAGACGTGCGCAGACGCGAAAGTATTGATTTTTCCGAGGCCGAAAGTCATTGACCTTGGCACAGAATAAGATGAAGATTACTCTGACATAACCTGAAAATTGATTTAGAATTGAAAAACGAGATGACAAATTGAATTTATTTGAATATTATTTACAATTAACGCTAATTATTATAGTAACAGAACATAACCTTCTGCGACAGTATTGGATTTCCAGCCTCCGTGACATTTCGCTAATTGTCTTTCGATTGCATATCCGAGAATAATCGATATAACGGTACAAAGCTGACTTGTCATTGGCTGAACATCTGAACTTTAATGAGTAGGTGTACTTTAATGACATGCACTAAACGACTGTGTATAATTACTACATTTCGGCATGGTCGAGCATAAAAATAGTAAAGATTATTAGCCTATATACCATTTTCTTTTATCTACAGTTCTAGACGGAGTCCTGATTTACCCTTAAGAGAGCAAACATTTTCACAACAGCAGGTTTAAAACACAGTATTAATATAGGTCCAAGGTTGTATAATTCCATAATTAAAACCCACCCTGAGAAAGTAATGTCCAGTAATGTAAAGAGGCGTTACTCATAATAAACGAGTTTTTATTCATAATGCACTACAGTAGGGAATTGAATTAAAAAAAAACGTTATCGTTCAGTACTGTATATACGAGGCGTGTTCTTAAAGTAAGTTCCAAAAGGGTGTAGAAAGTAAACGGGAAAATATTTACAAACCATTTTTGTAGCATTGTATTCCCCACACTTCAATTACTTCTCACCATAATCTCCACCATTATTGAGGCATTTATCGAGTCGTGGCACAAGTCTTTCTATCCCCTCATTGTAGAATTCACCCGCCTGCGAACCACTCCGCAACATTTGTGGAAAATTCAAGGAAAGCGAAGAAATTGTGAACCTCCTGTCCTCATGAATTTTTTCATCAACAGCACGCACCAAATCGTCATTGATCAAAGATGGCCGACCGGTATGCTGCTCGTCATGCACAGAGATTCGGCCCTCGTTGAACTTTCTAACCCATCTCCTGACCATTCCATCACTAATGGCATCATCACCATACACCTCACAAAGTTGATGATGAATGTCAGCTGGTTTGATGTTTCTCGCATTCAAAAACGGATAACAGACCGCATCTCACAGTCGGCGGGGTGCTCGATCACTTTAAACATTTAAACTGATCACAACTAACCACACACACGGACTGAAGCTCTGGAACTGCATGCACAGCTTGCCTGAGGACTGAAGAAGAAAACACGCATGCACAAAATAACGATTGCAGCGATGCGACAGCTATAATTGAAAATGAAACTTACTTTATGAACACGCCTCGTATGTACACTACTGTAATTAAAAAATGGGATCCGGATAACACGGCAGTCCGCATAATCGGGATTATATTGTATTTACAAATATGTTTACTGGTGAGCTAAATTTTTAATCTTCTGTTATATCCTCATTTCAAATGTGATCGTGGCATAAACATTTCGTTGCATTAATAACAGAATGATAAGGTTCTAAATTATCAAGTGCTTGTTTCGAGAAAAACTGCCTGAAAGTTTTAAGTTTGCTATATTTGTTATCTAGATACAACTTTGGCATTCTTCTATTTCGCATACTAGTCAACAAATGGCAGTTACATTGCTACATGCAGAAGATCTTCCTAATCTAAGCCCAATTTACAAATATTTTTTTTAGAATCTTGTCAACGATTTCTAAATACGTATTTACTACATATACTTTCACAGATAGAAATTTGTTTATTGATAGGCTAAATGTGTTAATCTTCTGTTATATCCTCATCTCAAATATAATCGATTAGTAAATATTTTAAAATGTTTTCTTACTTTATTATATTTACAAATTTAATAAATAATACATCCACTTATCAAGTCTTTATTCTTTCTTTATTATTCAAATATGATCGAGACGCGAATATTCTTAAATGCTTATTTACAACGTTGATTTTTAAATTGACAAATTTATGTTTACTCATAGATTCAATTTTAACATCTTGTATTATTTATTATACTTCAATTAATATGATCGAGTCGTTAACATTATTTAAAATATTCACTCCCCTTATTTTTATATTTACAAATTTATTTACGGATAGACTCAACTTCTAAATCTTCCACTATTTCCTCATTTCAGATATGACACAGGATTGAGTATACTTTTGCTTCTGTCTTTTTTTTTGTTCCATTTTCAAACTTTCAATTCAACACAAATTTGAGGCACTGATGCGGATTTCTAAAATTTTAAATTTGTATTTTTCTAATTCTTATAGTTATTATAATAATTGTAACATATATTTTCTGAATTTAATGCTATACTTTAACGAGTATAATAGTCAAAAGATAAATTGAATCAAAATATGCAGTATATTTTAAGACAGTCATAAATTAATTACAAATTTTTTAATTTGTGTTTCTTTCATTAAAAACTTTTAACCTTGAGATGTAACAATCATAATGCTGTGCCGCTTCGAGTAGTTTATGGGTTATAGCATTACAAACCATTTTTGTACTGTGATTTCTCTTTACGATCATCAGCGAAAAATATTTGTTCAGATTATGACATTTCTTTGTTAGTTCATTTTATTTCATTCGTCGAAACATTTGGTCCAAGTATATATGAAATTATGATGAATAAGATAAGACATCTTATTCAGCGAGGTGGCTCATTTAATCATTGCATTCGAGTTTCAAACCCCGGACCGATTGACTGTTGTGTTTTCTGGGTCTTCCATGTTGTTAGGCAAATGTCGAGTTGAAATAGTATATACGTTATTAAGATTTTATTTGACGTTTTCATGTTAGTATTCGAGGTAAGATTGAAAAACCACTGAAACGTAGTTGAGCTTTTTTAATTTCCGAGAACATGAAAAAACATACCGCTACAAATTATTATTTTGTGCGAAATGATTTTATTACATACCTGAAAGAGGAATTTCTAATCAGTTGCAATGAAATCTTCCATCTTTGTTTCTGTTCAATGACGGAAAATTTGCAAAACAAAAATATCTATCTTCAACATTGTTGCTTTAAAATGTTTTCTGTGTTTACATATTCCACATGATATATTCTTTTTCCTCCCCCAGTCTATAAATGCGAACTTAAAACAAACGGTAAGGTTATGTAATGACTTATTTTTCATTTAATATTTTAAAAATATTATTTATATAATATTTTGCAGTAATAACATCGGCATCTGGATCTTGTTGAAATTTTTTTGTTCCTTCATTTAATGGTTGCATCATAATGCAGTAACTTTGTTCAGTTATAGAACATTTTTGCAAATATTTAAAAACAATAATTAACAGTGCAATTTAGGTGAAATTGCAATGGTAAGTTTCATTTATAATTATTACTATATTGAACGTCTCTAAAAATAATATGTTAAAAGTTTATTTGCAGTTAGATCAATATGTCACTAAAATTGTAAGAAGAGGGAAATTGTTATGTGTGTTAGGTTTACTGACAAGTGGAGTTTTAGATTCCTGGACAGTTGGTTTTGTGCAAACCAAGCAAATACGCACCATCTGAAAATTTCATTACCACGGCCCATTTTCCTTCCTCTTCCCTGTAGAAAAAGAATTTAGATTTCATATCACTCATCTTCATCATCTCATTCCATGGGCATATTCAGGTCATGATGCACGTTTTCGTCCGCTTGAAGGAGGAGCGTCAACTCCAAAACAGTCTCTGGGTTCCAAGCCTTTCGCAATATTTCTGCCAGGTTTCATTTCTTATGAGAACTTTCGAGGGTGTTTCGACACCTTAGAAGGGCTGTCGGAATTTATATTGTATTGCTTGGTCACCTTGGTGGTATGAACTTAAGGGGGTGTAAGGAGCTCATTGGATTAGTCTCATGCGGCCGGTGGACTGGTACACCTCATTCTCATTCATTCCATACTTCGGGGTGCACAATATGCCACTGTAGAGCCGACGTGATGAATAGTCGTCCACAACCCCCCCTAGCCACTACTATTGCTGCTGCTACTACTGCCACTACTATCACTACCTCTACCAAACTATACCTTTATCGAACTGTTTGTTTCATTTCCATAGCATCTTTAAATTTTTTGACACTATTATCAATGCATATTAATTTATTTTTCATAAACTCGAAGGAATCAAGGCCATCTTTCTTAGATTATAGTTACAGATCACATGGTCTAAAACGATGATGATGATGATGATGATGATGATGATGATGATGATCCACATTAATAGTATTAGATCAATTCGAATATCACGCGTTAGTAAAATATCCCATAATGCTTTCTTGTTGAAAAGCATTGGGCAGAGTTAATTTCTATGAACACAACATTCCACTTCCTAAATAATAATCACGTATTTTATCCCTTAACGTTTTAAGGTGAAAACAACAATAGTAAAAGCTCTTCCTCTTATACATCTAATTACTTTTTCTATAAGTTATTGTCATTACAATCCGATTGAATTTCTAAAACAAATTTGGCATAAATTTCATAACCTGCCGTTCGTAGCATTATTCTTCTGTTGTTTATACACTCAGGTCTACTTCGTTAAACCGACAGTGTTTTTACCATTACGTATGACCATTCTATAGCAATTGAATTTTTAAGAAACATACTTTCTAAGTGTCATATACGTAAACTAAGTGAAATTAATCCAAAATTAAATAAAAAAATTAGATAAAAATTAGATGGCGCAATAAGAAATGTGATGGTGTAAAGCCGGAACAGGCCGACAACCAATCTTTGATAGTCTGATAATTATTATGTTCATTAAGATAATGACAGCATTGTCTCATGTAACAAATTATTTTACAATAACAAGATAACACTGAATTTACGGATGCAGCGCCAACAGCTTCGAGTGTACAATCAGAACAAACTCAGTGGCACCGTTTGTGAAAGGCTAATTGTTATCGCGGTACTTCAGTACGACCCACGATACATCTCCACAAGTGAGAGATAAAATATCAATGAGATTATCACAATAAAATCGTGTAGGAGTGTTTAAGGTATAAAAGACACGGAGAGACTAGAATGAAATCAGTTCGTTAAGAGGTGAAAATAAGAACGCTACAATGATGCGAAGCCTGATACTTCTTGCCATCTTAGTGGCTGCTGGAACTCAAGGTAAGGTGACAGTTTTATGGAACAATTGGGACACATTTTCAGCCCTTATTAACTCTATTGCGTTTCTTGTGTTCATAAGTTTCCACATGTGTTAATTTCACCTCAGACAGTTGTTAATAGGCAGCTTCTAAATAAGAAAACCGTTCTTTAAAAAGAGTTTTCATTAACCTCTTTTCTTCGAATTAACAGATGTTATAGTAGTTACAGAAGAAACGGTATAATTAGCAGTAGTGTTAGTTATAGTTGTAGTGATAACAGCAACAGCAATACAGCAGTTTCATTCATTACAATTTCATTCACTTCAAAATCAAGGCCAGAGCTTCTATGGAACATTCATTTTATTCTTCTATTTATGTTGTTTTTATATCATTTGCTGTTATCCTTCAGGTCATCTTGTTCATTATTAATTTAATCAAACTACTTTTCACGTTTTAAAAGCAACTGAATCATAACACAATATTTCTTCACACAGGCAAAACAATTCCAAGAATCCCAGTGGACAGAGGCAGCCGCATCATCAATGGCGATAATGCTGTTCGATCACAATTTCCTGGACAGGTAGACTAAACAAAAACATGATATTCTAATACCAAATGTTATATTTTAATTTATGAATGATTTTGTCCTTTACTAATCACTAGACCAGACGTCTCCAAAAGCGTACTCGCGAGTAAGCCCCTGAACAGAACCGAAGCCAGTACATAATGAGCGCGCTCCGCCTCACCCATCCCCACCTGTACTGTACTCAATGTTTATGCGCAAACGAAGAGCAGTGGCGGACTGCCATTATCATTGTGTTGGTTGGAGTGTTCCACCGTTTCACAATGTCTTCTAATCATGGACGTAGTACATTCAAGGATGAATAGGAAGAGAATTTTTTTTGTGTTAGTGGGGAGAATGTGAAATGCTTAATTTCTTCGAAAATTCTTAAGGGTCTGTTAAAATTGAACATGCGATGACAATACTCGACACTTCACAAAGAATATCATACAATTACAGGCATGTTGGACATGTGAAAATAATTTATTTTGGGGCTATCTCTATAATTGTCGGTTATACATAATAATCGGTATATTACAATACGTTAACACTCAGTTCCGCTTGACAAACATATAGTTTTTCGTTTAATTTTAGGTGAAATGCGTAGGCCTACAAATATTTTGATAAACATAAAACAAGAAAATACAGACACAAATCACACACGTGTCCTCAGTCTTAGACAAAAAAAAAGCTTTTTGCTAGCTATGTTTTAGCTTGGAATATTGGACAATCAATGAAGCCCTTTACAGAAGCATCATGTGTAAAATCGTGCATACAGGACGTTGCTAAAATACTGTGTCCAGAACAAAGTCAAAGTTTAAGAAAATTAAAATGTTTCCAATTACAGTTCAGAGAAGAAATTTCAAGATTGTAAATGTAATTGAATCTGAAGTCGAAACCAAAATTAACCAGTTTGTAGCTTACTCACTTGCATTGGACGAAAGCACAGATACAAATGACAAAGCTAACCTAACCATTTTCATCCGAGGAGTTAATGGACATTTTACTGTGTCTGAATGTCTTCTAGATGTAATTACAAAATACAACTGGAGAAGATCTTTTCCAGGCACTGAAAGGCACCATAGAACAGAAGAGGATGAATTTGCAATGGCTTGTGTCAATAGCAGGGCTCCAGCTTCATAGTATGTCAAAATAATACACAAACGTATGATATTTCTTATTCTTTTGATGTTATTTGTAAACATAAGCAGACCGTTCTCGCGATCCCCCACTGATCGCTTCCATCTGTTGAGGTACGAATCTCTCCCCCTTCTCTAGTCTTACAGCACATTGTGTTCGGCGGGCAGCATCGACAGCACGAATGACGATACGCTTTTTGGAGACTTCTGCACTAGAGTCTTGCGTTTGGTTACCTAAAGCCTCTAAGCGAACCACGAGGTGTAGATATATATGGAGTAAACTGCAATTTGACAACATCCAACGCTGCTTATTTAGATCTACTGTTCAGTGAACATACGAAAGAAAAAAAAAAAAAAGCATAGCTGGGCGCTTGGAGATCAGTGACCTAATAGAAGAATTTGGTAGCCAGCACTTCATTAGGAAAGAACATGTATTTTATCAAAAATTAGGAGAATTTTTTCCATTTGAAACACTTAAAATATTTATAGACATTCATCGTAATGTGTAGAGACTCACAAACCACGCAGTCATAGCCGCTAATTTGTTTTATTTTAAGTTTGTGCTGACATTTATGTTTTTATGCTCGACCATGCCGAAATGTAGTAATTATACACCTGGTAGCAGCCCTTTAATGGACCTCATTAAAGTACACATATTCATTAAAGTACAGGTGTTCCACCAATCAGAAAACACCATTGTAGCAATATGAAAGCGCAAGTATCGATTATTCTCGGATATGCAATCGAAAGACAACTAGCGAAACGTCACGCAGGCTGGAAATCCAATACTGTCGCAGAAAGTTATGTTCTGTTACTATAATAATTAGCGTTAATTGTAAATAATATTCAAATAAATACAATTTGTCATCTCGTTTTTCAATGTCTAAATCAATTTCAAGGTAATATCAAGATTAATGTTTATTTTACTCTCTAGATTATATCAAGGGCAATGACATTCGTTTCTCGGAAAAAATCAATACTTTCGCGTCTGCGCATATCTCACAATTTGCGAGATATTGCACAAGGTCAGTTCCGCTCCTAAGTCAGATAAGAATAACATGAATACTTATGAATAATTTCAAGTTAGAAATATGGTCGAGCATAAAAAGTCGTATGAAACTTGCCTATAATGGTAATTAAGACGCTCGTATTAAAAATTATGAAACTCGCTTTCGCTCGTTTCATAAACATACTCGCGTCTTAATTACTACCATTATAGGCTCGTTGCAAATTCCAACCTGTAATCAAAACTAAAGTATCTTAATGCGTACTACCACAGTATAAAGAAGATACAGTAAGGTCAACTAGCCCATTTCGTGGGAACAAATTCTGTTGCGCATGTCACGAAACCGTATGTATTGTCTGGAACCTCCACCAGATGGTTCTCCATCTACGACAGGCTGGCATAATTTAATATTAACTGAAAAGATTTATTACTCATCTTTTAACAATATGAAAGACATGAGGCAAAGGAATGGCAACATAATCATAATAATAATTACTTCCGTATATAAACATCATGAAAATATTTACTAATTGACGCTAATTTTAAAGTCACTGGCAGATGCTTATGTTGGTAACGTAATGTTCAATCATTAGCTACATAGATCATGACATTCGTTTCGATGAAGTTACGTCAACAATGGCTATAATAAAATTTTGTTGACTAGCTAATAACATTATATGGAAAGAAATGCAATGGATATGAAGAAACAGAATAAAACGGTAAGCACTTCGCTAATAGTATCTATGTTTTACTTCAATCATAAACACTGCAATTTTATATGTATTTTGAAGAGAAAAAGTAATTTTCCTTCAAATATCACTACAGAACAAAGGGATAATTACAACAGTTAATACAAAATTTCATCTGAAAGTTTAGCATGTCTGAACAGCTGATCGCTAAAATCAGCTTTAGCGCTAATACTAGCGACATGGTTGGATTCATTGAGAACTACACCTATTTTAGTACCAACAACATCAAAGGTGCCGACAAGAGTTGTCTCTACTGTATCTTCTTTATACTGTGGTACTACTTCTTGTAAGAATTAGGAGTAGAGAAATTACGTTGATCGTGTTGCCATGACAACTAAATATTATTATGTGGTGCCGGAATTATTTATTGGGTTCAAAATTGTTTAAGACTTTGATTCCTTTTATGTCACTAGTACTAATACATAATGTTAACAAAGCGTTTGAAGGAAGAAATTTGATTAGGCCTATGCTTCTCAGGTTAATATTGTTACATTTGTTGCTCATCTCAAGATAGGCCTTTTGTAACTATATATCTTCAGTGGCGACCACCAGAGTGTCTGTGAGAGAGTGTGTCTGCATTGCATACATATTTAATATTACTTAATAAATTTCAGTAAATGTATCATCTTAGCTCGAATGGTTTTCTAATTGCATGTGAGGGCAAGATGTGGTGGCTCCCGAAAATTAAGGGGATGGTTCCTGAAAAATTGTTAATTTTGTCTAACTGTAGTAAAAAAATATTTTATTGCAAATAATCTGAATTTAAATAAATAATTTGTTATCACTGTTATAAAACCAAGTGGTATTTTGTACATGAGTGTTATTTGCTCTTCTTTACCGACTTACATACAGACAGGTAAATGAACAGATGTAAACACATAGTACCAGAACGTGAAGGAAGAGACCGCAGCGTGAAGCTAGTATGATCGAGGTACACCTAACTTGTATTCAAAGTAACCAAATACAGGATTCTACTAATAGCAAAAAACAACTCAAAATATGTTGAACTTCTAACAACAATGACATAAATAACAATAACTTTCATCTGAAACTTGATAGAGAAACACTAATAGTTTTGCTTAGTTGTAGTCTACACACTGTTTAAAAGTCATCATTATCATCATTATAATAATTATAATTAGAGCCCGGTTGTTTACGCATTTATAACAGTTAAAATAGACTGGCAAAGAAAGACAATAAAAACGTAAAAAATTCAAAATAAATTTTGAAAATTCATAATATATTTTAGCAATAAATTTAAATTATATCAACATAACTCAATTTTCACTTCGTAGCTGAAACATGTTGACTTACAAAATACTTTTGTTCGTGATTAACTGTCTTTTCACAAACCTTACATAACAAAACTGTTCCATCGGTTGCAAACACATGGGCACCAAATTCACTAACGTAAGCATGAAGTTTACTTTTCAATGGTTTACTGAATTTAGGCATTCTAGCTAACCGATCTTATACCTTCTGTCACCCAACAATAACTGACTGTTCCTCACTCTAATTTCTTTCTCCTACAATAATAAACACGTGTAGCACAAAATTGTAACAGTAAGATTTCAAAATATGAAAGCAAAAAAGTGAAAATTCTGCGTGACAATTTTTATCAGAACGGGCTTAGGATTTAAAACTATAAAGCTGATTGTTGGTATCGTGAAGACATGACATTATATTTGTAACTGTGGATTGTCGATCATTATTCATATTACACCAATAGTATTAAAGTATGAGTATTAGCAGATTAAGCCCCGAAATAAATTACTTTTGTTTACTGTTGTTAGTAAAGTGAGTCATTGTTTCATATATTTAAATTTCATACACATTACTTCACAATTAATTAGAAAATTGCAAATAAACAAGAAATATTGCTCTAAAATGACAAAAAAAGGCGTTTACTATCGAATTAGTAAGAAACACCTTAAAATGGAAAATAGGCCAAATAAAAATTTGCCCTATCACTTTATTTACTCCAAGTCACATTCATATCTATCAAAATAATGATTTACTTCCACCCATTAAAAAATGCATTTTGCCTAACATCCGGGCTCTAATTATAACTATTTGTCTTTTAAATTATCGCCAAGAAATATAACATAAGTTGTGCACAATCACAGCATCGAATTGTCATGTCGGAGACCCGCCTTTGAATTCCAAAGAATCCAGATGTACGATGAATAATGTATTGAAGCTAGACTTGAGTGAAATTATTATACATCATTCAAATTGCAAATAGAAGTAGCCACTACTTATATTATTAAATTACATATACATATTCATTTCAATGTTACAGCTCTCCCTACAGATATCATCAAGTCATAGTTGTGGAGCCTCCATTCTGAATGAGAATTGGGCCCTCACGGCAGCACATTGTGTGCAATGGTATGTATTCAAAAAGAAAAAAATAAATCAAATAATTAAATATATTTAACATCATTCATTATATATATTATATATATTATTTTAATGTACCGAAGTACATATGATATTTCCATGCAGATATTCTGCGTCATCATACGATGAAAGAGTAATGGAACTGAGAAAATTCTCTCCATTACTCTTTCATCGTATGATGACGCAGAATATCTGCATGGAAATATCATATGTACTTCGGTACATTAAAATAATATATATATATATGATATGCGTAAATCACTTCGTGATTTAAGACGGAGCTTATTCCGTCGGATCCCGGCCAACTAGTCACTCATATCGAGTGCACCTCATCACATGTGTGGACTTCGGTCCTGTGTTCATAGACATCTACGACGTAGTGCAGAGGGCGGCCACTAGAGGGAACCCAAGATTTGGAGCTTAATCTGAGACGATTCTAACCGGCGTCGGGGTTGTATCCGGTGTGGCTTAGTGGATAAAGCATCAGCACGTAGAGCTGAAAACCCGGGTTCAAATCCCGGCGCCGGAGAGAATTTTTCTCCTTTCCATTACTCTTTCATCGTATCATTCATTATGTTATGATTTGTGGACGGAGGCAACGGAACAATTTCTGTATTCACTGTCATACCAGAGTTAACCTGTACTTAAGTGCAACATTTATTTTTAAACAATTACACTATAATTTGTAATCTACGTTTCAGGAATAATGCATCATCCATGACACTTTACGCAGGATCGATTAATCTCAGCAGTGGAGGTACAATACATAACGTATCTGAAATTGTTATCCATGAAAGCTACGATGCGTATGACTCCTACATAAATGATATTGCTGTTCTTAAGGTAAGATTCCGATTATTTATTGAAATTTTGACTTTTTTTATCGTTAACGGATTCTCAATAGATAGAAAAATTTATTATGAAACTTACTGAAAAGTAATTTATAGTAAACATATGTCATATTAGGCCTATTAAATATATAGATCAATAAACTATAGTATCAATAAAAACTAGTAAGTGATTATATAGGGTGATTCATGAGGAGTTACCGCCACTTACGGAGTTTATTTATGAAGACATTCTTAGCAAAAACTGTCATGTAACATGTATCCTATTCTCAATATTTTCAGAGCTACACTAATTTGAAGTCGTTAAAAATACCTTTTCTTCTTTACCTTTAAGAGCAAAAAAATATTACAATTAGAGAATTAACTATTCAGAAGTATAATCTCTTTAATTGGCTAGCACAGTCTCAATAACAAAGATCATTAAAAACTACAAAAATCCTCTTTCATCGGCACTTAGCTATCATTAACGTTTTCATACGTATTTTTCATCGACTTGAATTTAATTCAATATCGGATATAATTTTATTAATTTTCAGGTATCGAACCCCTTCCAAATCGATGGAGTGGATGTGAAACCTATTTCTCTGCCAGCTCAAGGACAAACTCCCGCTGATAACACAGTCGCCACTGTCGTTGGTTGGGGTGAACTTGGAGTAAGTGAAACTACATTTAAAATTTCATTTAAAGTTCTCACATTAATTTATTTTTGTCGCCACATAGGAGTTTGATTTTCAACTTCTTTCATAATTACAAATAATAATTTTCCAATACAGGTAATACCTACGCAATTCGGCTGTAGTTTATAAATCAGGAAGGTCTCCTTCAAACCTATGACTACGCATCATTATGTAATATAAACGGATTTTTTCACAATTACGTGGAAATACTGTAATCATTCTGGTTTATCCTGAAATCTGTTACATTTTCTAAAAATGGAAATAAATTATTAACACTTTGCGGATTTGTTCTCCTCTTTGTTGTCAGAATGTATACATAACAACATGTTAAAAACGTAACTAACATTCGAACAATATAAAATAGTTAATATTTCATACAAATTATAAGCCTTATTATTTATTTTAGTAGTATAATAAAATAAGTATATATAAATTTCAATCATAAGGCACATCTGTTTTGCAAATGTTTATTTGCTATATGAATATGGAATATATTAACGTTTTCGCCTTATTGGGCATCATCAGATATAATAAAATATGTAATCTGAACCTTGATCAAATTGAGCAAATAACAAATGAGCACTGTATTATTCATGGTGTTGGATCTTCATGAGCTTTATGTATAAAAGTATAAATAAAATTAAGGATAATTAATTTCAATGTGGTGCAAACTTTTAAATTGAAATTGAAATTGATTGTGTATACATATAACTCATGTTACAGTATGAATACAAATTGATCAATTAGAATTATACGATTTATCAATGATGTTAAATAATTATGAATAAAATGAATATATTAGCTTAAAATTAATTAAAATTCACATTGTTCGAAGAATGTCTTAGGGTACTATATACAATATTGATGTTGTGTTGTGACTGATGGATCTTATGTTGTCGATTGGTTGTAATTATACGTGTAGAATTTTCAATCGTGTACTGAAAAACAAAGATGGGGGAGAATCAGAGTTGTAAATCGTAATAGTTATACTTGATATAAGCATTAATTAATAGTCGAAATAGAGAAGATGTAAAGTTATTTATTTTAGAGAGGGATGTAATAAATGTTTATAAGATTACTTACGTATACGTTCGATTGTGAACTGAATGTTATCTGACATTGATACAAATAGTGGTTATTATTGATCATTTAGATTTAAATATTCATCTGATTTTAATGACATGACGTTGATAAATCGTATAATTCTAACTGATCAATTTGTATTCATACTGTAACATGAGTTATATGTATACAATCAATCAATTTCAATTTCAATTTAAAAGTTTGCACCACATTGAAATTAATTATCCTTCATTTTATTTATACTTTTATACATAAAGCTCATGAAGATCCAACACCATGAATAATACAGTGCTCATTTGTTATTTGCTCAATTTGATCAAGGTTCAGATTACATATTTTATTATATCTGATGATGCCCATTAAGGCGAAAACGTTAATATATTCCATATTCATATAGCAAATAAACATTTGCAAAACAGATGTGTCTTATGATTGAAATTTATATATACTTATTTTATTATATTACTAGGCATATCTGAAAATATAAAATGAATTGTAAATTATTTTAGTAGGCCGCACCATCGTCTAGTCCACACCTGTGGAGTAACGGTCAGCGCGTCTGGCTGCGAAACCAGGTGGCCCGGGTTCGAATCCCGGTCGGGGCAAGTCACCTGGTTGGGTTTTTTCCGGGGTTTTCCCTCAACCCAATACGAGCAAATGCTGGGTAACTTTCGGTGCTGGACCCCGGACTCATTTCACCGGCATTATCACCTTCATCTCATTCAGACGCTAAATAACCTTGATGTTGATACAGCATCGTAAAATAACCCAATAAAATAAAAAAATAAAAACCATCGTCTATATGTACTGTATCTCTATTTCTTTCACATCTTTATTTCCTGCCAATACATCTGTAAATTTAGAATTATAAAAACCAGTGAAATCTGCATTTTCTTAATTTAAAATGTAAATATAGGTCCTACAGTTACAATAAGTAAAATTAGAATCGAATAATAGCAAAAAAATATTCGTTTTACTTATTGCTGTATATTGAGGAAGTCATTCTGACATTTTCACTACAATCATCCATTTCTATGAACGAAATTCCAAATCTTACATGACGGGACGTTTCTGATACCAGAACATTTCAGGAACAGAAAAGCGTAAAGATTAATTCACAATGAAAATTAAACATAACGTAAGCGTTAACTTAAATATAAACGTTACCGTAAAATGAAGTCAGAGCATCATTCCATCATTCAAGAAGGGAATATAAACATAACCGTAAAGATACTTGGTAACCATGGAAACATAACAACGACGTCATTTATCATGTTCTGTTTCACACTTCTGCGCTCAACGATTGTGTATTGTTTGCAAATCACATAAGCATAAACATTAAAGTTTGTAGTTTGCAACTTTTCATGTTAGCGTCTAATGGTAATGTTAATGTCAGCGTATTGTGAATGATACTACTCGGCAACAATACCGAAATCTTCTGTGTTTATGTTAGGTTTATGTTTCATTTTCATTATAAATGGGGCTTAAGACTGTCAAATTTACGTTGCATGAAGTACAAGTATCAAAATTGTTACGAACTTTTTGTCATTAGTCATTGCCATAAACAAATTACTTCTTTCAATACCTGTGATTTTTAAGAAGTAAACACACATTATCATATATACATTTGCATAACAGCAAAATTTGAATGCATTCTCTCGTCCAAATTCTCTTATGTATATTACGAGGGTCATTTCATAAGTCATGGCAACTATGTCATATCAGATAATAAACCTGCAGGAACAGAAATTCACTATAAGCGATTAAAAGTCGCACTCCTGGTATCAAATTGGGTACGAGTAAAGGAAATTGAAAGATATTTGATTAAACACAAAAAGAAACAAAGTATATTACTCTCAGTTAACATCCTTCAAAATAACCCCCCAAGGCTTCCACACGTCTTTACCAAACGATGATGCAGGTGTTGAATACCATCGACTGTGTGCGATTCGTCTATGTGTACCATCTCTCGTTAAGATGTCCTCCCTGTTTTCAAACCGTTTCCCACATAGCGGGTTGTTCAATTGCAGAATGAGACCAGAGTCGCATGGATCGAGATCAGGCAAGTAGGGAGGATGTTCCAACGCACTATTACCAAATGCTTCTCGTAGCTCAGAATGACACTGACGAGCATTTCTGCCACGTAGAACTGCAATTTTTACATATGACTGCCATTCAACTTTACTTACATCCATCTTGGAGCACAGCCTCTAGCATACTACTCGTATATTTGCGTGTGCCGTCAACTAGCCACCAATACAAATAGACGCAATCTAGCGGTGGCATCCCGTACAGTGTACAACAGGTTTTCATACAGAACTAACATTTTCAGTTATTCGGAAGATATAATTTAGTTGCCATGACTTACGAAATGACCCTCGTACATATACAGATTCGTAATAAAATATATAGGCCTATCTTATTATTAAGAAATTATACGTATGCTCAAAATTTTCATTTTTCTATATTTTCCATAATATCACATGCATATAATTTTACAAGTATACGAATTTTAGTTCTAATTAGTGTTAAGGCCCATTCACAATGAAAATTAAACATAACCGTAACATAAACACAGAAGTTTGCGCCCAGGCTACCAAATGGGATTATTCACAATGATTCACATAACCATTGACATAAACATTACCGTAAGACGTTAACATGAAAGTTTGCAAACTCCAAACTTTCATGCTTATGCTTACGTGATTTGCAAACAGAACACAATCGTGGAGCGCTGAAGTATACGACAGAATATGAGGATATGGGGTCGTTGTTATGTTTCCATGGTTACCAAGTATGTTTGCTGTTATGTTTATGTTCCCATCGTGAATGATCTTGATTTTACCGTAAAGTTTATATTCTTAAGTTAACGCTTACGTTATGTTTAATTTTCATTGTGAATGAGCCTTTATACTTCCTACTAGATATTATCCTGTAATTGTGTGCTTATATCAGTGCCTGTGACACTATGCACATGCGTCCTTAATTTTAAGTGATAGGCTACTTAGGTTTGCATAATATGCGAGAAAAAATTAAGTTTACGAGAGTGATAAAATAAAATGTGCTTGTTCTTGCAGGAACATGGACCTTTCTCCGACACCCTTCAGAGAGTTAACATCCTCATCGTGAATCACGACCAATGCAACAGCATATATGAATTTTATAGTTACCATGTATACGACAGTCAGATCTGTGCTGGTGTGCCACAAGGAATCGGGGGTTCCTGTCGGGTAAGTACATTCATCTGACCTTTCACACCAGGATTTTTACATTTTCTTATCCAATCTAACCACCTGAAACCACATTCATTTGGAATATTTTGTGATTTACGTACTTCTCCATACTCCTTCTTAATAAAGTTTCTGTTGAGAAGTATTTTTCCCTATGGTTAGAAAATCGTCATTTAAGATTCATTGGCTAAAGTGCTCGCCCAAGGAAATATCGGACACTACAAAGTTTTTTAGAGGGGAGGTTCCAAGTGCCAGCGGTGGCACTGAGGAAGCATATGCACTATATATCCTTCCAGTTCGACCAAGAAGGAAAAGGGTACAGATTAATCCCGTAACAGAAATAAAGAACTCTTGGGAGAAGCTAGAAAAGTAATTTCCAGTTCGACTATATACAGCACAAAAAACACACAAGCACTAATACGTGTAAAAATAATAATTTTTGATAGTCATATATTACTTGGTCACTTATTAACTTGATTAAATTGAACTCAAGACTACACCTTATTTGCATCCATTTACAGTATTTATAGTAAGTTAATTTTTGACATTTGTCTCTCATATTCATAATATTGAACAATGCAATTTAACTCTCCAACCATAGTAGAAGTATTTTATTTCGCGACAGTTCCAACTGCAGGGATTATTCAACGTTAAAATTTAACATGGCACAGAATGGCAGACAAATTTTGTCTGGAGTTCTCCATTATCGAGAGGGGTCTTTTACGCAACATAAATCTACGACATACCACTAACAGCTTTACTACTCTTACATACTAATGGCCAGTTTGTCCAAGTAATGTTTAATTTTGCTTAACGAATGTTAAATTAACAGTCTGTTTATTTTTAACGCTTAGTTAATCTATTTTCCATTTGTTCAACATAATTTTGTTTAAGATAACCAACACTTCACTATAACGTCTGTTAGCACTATTTTAACTACTCAACAGCAGTTGGTAATGATTCTACACATGTAAGATAATTTTTGATTGGCTAAAATTAATCTTTAAATTCTACATTATAGAGTGAGTCATGAAACTTGCATAAAATGATAACCTGTTATAGTAGGCCACGCTCCATAAACAAACAGTTGACAAATGAAAGTTGTAGGTGGCGTGCTGAATAATAAATACAAAGTAAGGTTATATTTCCTCATTGCTATTATGGATACGAAATACGAAAGAAATATAATAACACTGATGTATTTAAACAGTCCAAAGTATTTTTTAAATGTTATATTACCAGTCATATGCTAAATATTCCCTAGAGAGAGACACAAAATATTAATTTCGCAACTTCTGTTCGAACAGCTGTGGGGACATCGGCCATATTTAACTAACTATTAAACGAGTTAACTGCCCGAAATCCTACATTTAAAATTAACAAACTGTTAACAATCTGTTAAACAAAACTGGTGTTGAAAACATACAATTTTATTAATTAACAAACTGTTTAGAGTTTAACAGACGTTAAATTTTCTGACAATACTTGAAAAACCGGCCATAACAATTTTATCGCCATTTAAATTCATGGCCTCCTCAGGGGTTTGAACATAAGAACCTCCAATCGAACGACTAGCATAGACACTAGTACGTCACCGAGAACGACGACGCCTACGGTACAAATAGTAGAAGTAAAACATCAATTCAAAACCTATTAGTTCGCAACTCTCGTCCTTAAAATATCTGGCGGCATAGTTACAAGTGTTAGTAGCACAAATTAAACATGACTATACAGGGTGATCCATTTGGGTATGGATAAAATAAAAACACCGTATAACATTTACTACTGAACTTTATTTGTTGAAACTTTGTGCACACAACACTGAAAGATGGGAGATTCCTCACAGTTCAACATGACCCCCATTGCGCACCCTGCACAACTCATAACTAGGGACCGGATTTTTATGTAATTACATATTATATTCCTTTCAACCTAACCGTATATAAATAACAAATCTTTGCGAATCTTGTAATTACCATTAATATATTAAAATTTGATACTACATATTTTTACATTTTACCACACATTACATATAATAATAATAATAATAATAATAATAATAATAATAATAATAATAATAATAATAATAATAATAATGATTTATTTTAGCTGGCAGAGTTAAGGCCGTAAGGCCTTCTCTTCCACACAACCAGCAAAAAGTGTATATACATATGCATGAACTTTTATGGCATGGTATTACATAAATCTACATATTTAGCTGTTTTATTCGTTTTTACTTCTCTGAAAGGAAAAAGAAAACTTCTGCTGGGGAAGTTTACAATTTGAAATACACAGATTTCAAAAACCCTTTTTACCTACCCAAGAAAGGATATATTTCGGGACGAAACATAACGTCCTTAGTTCCAGGAAGTAATACAGGCACTCACTCCATACCGCCCACTGTAAATATGAGTGAATAAAAGGCAACCTTTCTCATACAACCACCTTGTATTGTAAAAATCACTCAGAAAGTAGCGTTGTCTTCATGCGGTGGAGGACGACATGATTTGTCTCGAACTATAATTGTTCTGCACACGTCTCAACAAGCCGTTCCCATGCAATTTGCAACCTTACCCACCCTCTTCCTAATTCTTCCGGGGAAAACCCGTGTCAAGTCTGACATGAGACTTCCAGGTTATTGCTTGACCTCTTTATTTTAAATTCAGTAGACCTATACGGAAATGGGATTTTTTGAGAAATTAGAAAGTATGGTTCTCGACTGGAATAATCCTACCCTTCTGAATAAGACAGGAATGTCACTTTTCAAACAACAGTTTGTAAATGTCTATAGTTTGAGGTTTTAGTAGGTACTTTGTTTCTTAAAGGGAGCAGCTAAAATGCATGTGTCCCATATCTCTTATTTTCTCCTAATCCAGTAAAGCGAAACAGTGCTCGCAGTACTGTTGTGTCATTCATTTCACTCGGTTCTCTAGTTTTAGTACTTACAGTATAAAGTGCAAGTGAGTTTATCTACTGCTTTTAACTAACTAAAATGGCCCCTGTATCTTCAATCCTAACGACAAAAATAAAATCATTGATTGCAATGAACGAAACTTTCACTACAGGTGGAAAAATAGTAATGTGTCAAGTGTGCGGTAAAAAAGTCGGGTGCTCTATGAAATCACAACTGGAGAGTCTTACCTATCCTTTACCTGCCAGATATTGATATTAAATATTTCCATGATTTTACATATTTTGGTACATATTCAGCTTAGCTTCCTTACATAAATATGTACATATTTCACACCTTGATATTACATAAAAATCCGGTGCTTAGATATAACTATAACCTTATTCTATGATTCACAGGGTGATGATGGCGGCCCTCTGTTTATTGATGGAAATGTAGTTGGTCTGGTGTCTTGGTCGCGTTACTGTGCTAGACCAGAGTACCCAACCGTCTACACCAAAGTCTCTGATTACGTTGACTGGATAAAACAGAAGACAGGAGCGTAAGAAAACTATTGCAGCTACTATCCAGCTTCACTCACTTAAAGGGCTTTACTTCACACCTATTTTATGCAATGAATTCCATAGCTATGTATTTGTTTTGTGTAGAAAATTATTTATCTGTATAAATCTGTAAAATCATTAAAAAGTTTTATCTGAAAATTCTGTTCTTGTTATTTTTTAAGGTGTGGTTGGCTATCCTTAACAATATTTTCATAATATCGTAATAGTACATTATGCAACGAGCCTATAATGGTAGTAATTAAGACGCTCATATGAAAATTTATGAAACTCGCTTGCGCTCGTTTCATAAACAAACATACTTGCGTCTTAATTACCATTATAGGCAAGTTTCATACGACTTTTAATGCTCGACCATATTTCTAACTTGAAATTATTCATAAGTACAGTAGAACTTGGTTATAGCGACCTCGTTTTGTGCGACACCTCGCCTATAACGTCAAATATTCTGTGGTCCCGACTAATTCCCCATAAGACATATGCTTTCCTACCTTGCTTAATACGACAAACGTATATGCGTCTACCACGCATATAATGTCACTTTCAACCTCAGTTTGGAATAAGATTTTCTAAGAACCAAAATATTTTAAAAATATTTGTTGAAATCTGACCCTGACAAATTCTTTACAGTCTCCTTCTGTCATAGACCTCTGGAATGCAGGCGGATTCCCACCCCATTGTAACCTGCCCGAATTCATGCGGTATTAGATCAGTTTCGACAGGAAGTTTTCACTAAGTGCACGCATTTTAACGCAGTATGGCCACTAAAAGAAGTGAGTGACGCTTCAGAAGTCATTAGAATTATGAACATGTTCTATAAAGCTAGGGAAGGGAGCAGTGAAATTTCAACTGAAATTATGAACATAGAACGTAATTTAGCCCTAGAAAGTGTGTATTGGGCAAGTAGAAGACAACAGAGTAAATGACTGATTACTTCACTTCTAAGTAAAGTAGTTTGGTGAGTACTGAACAAATTGTTTTAATACAGAATACTGTATTTATAATTCTGGGCCTACGTTTATTTTATTTTTGTTCATTGTAGGCTTAAAAGTCAATACATAAATCTAAAATAAGTCTAATTAAGTTTGTTATTTTTCATTTTCCACCTCACTAGATTGATAATGTGAATCTCGAGAGTTAAACGATACTCGTTTATAACAACATAAGTTTAAGGTCCCTTGGATGTCGTTATGACCAAGTTCCACTGTATTCATGTTATTTATCAAGTGAGGAGCGGAACTGACCTTCTGAATTGTGAGATGTGCCAGACGCGAAAGTAGTGATTTTTTCCGAGAAAGAAATGTCACTGACCTTGATTTAATCTAGATAGTAAAATAAGCATTAAACTTGATATAACCTTGATATTGATTTAGACATTGAAAAACGAGATGACAAATTGAATTTATTTGAATATTATTTACAATTAACGCTAATTATTATAGTAACAGTATCATAACCTTCTGCGACAGTATTGGATTTCCAGCCTCCGTGACGTTTCAAAAGTTATTCTCGATTGCATATCCCAGAATAATCGATACTTGCGCTTTCATATTGCTACAATGGTGTTTTCTGATTGGTGGAACACCTGAACTTTAATGAATAGGTGTACTTTAATGAGGTCCATTAAAGGGCTACTACCAGGTGCATAATTGCTATATTTCGGCATGGTCGCGCATAAAATATATTATATTCTACTGCATTTATAAATGTCATAAATAAACATTCAAAGTATTTCAACAATATTGCACACTTTGATAAAAAATAATTGTAACGATAAATTAATATATAATAAAATAGCAGTAAATAAAACTACAATCTTTATTAATGATGCCTACTATTTCAACAACTCTCTGAACAACACTCTCCTACTGTATACTTCAATTTCTTTGCAGTATATCCAGATAAATAGAGTGATAATCCTTTTAACTCAAATGCAACTGATTTACTCGGATTCTATCATACGCGCTACATCTATTTATTTTAAAGGAATAATATAAGAGAACTGCTTATACAGGGTGTTTCTAAATTAGACTGACAAATTTTTCAATCGGATAGATAAAACCTTCTTTCAAAAAATTTTCGTTAAGGAATCCATTCTTCTGGAACTCTGGAAATCAATGGGCGTGTGTTTCAGCATTTGTTCTAGTAAAGCAACATGATGATGATGATGATGATGATGATGATGATGATGATGATGATGATGATGTCTGAGAGACGAACGTAAATATTACTTTGGCCAGAATACATTCTATTATCGTCTCTAGGGTGTGGAAACCTAATATTTTTCTTAGGTCTATAAACAGTTATACGGAATAATATTTTTTACAAAGAAACTTAACAATTTTCATAATAATACTTACTTCCTTACTACTTTTAAGGAATCCGCAGGTTCATTGCCGCCCTCACATAAGCCCACCATCGATCCCTATCCCTTGCAAGATTAATCCAGTCTCTATCATCACATCCTACCTCTCTCAAATCCATTTTAAATATTATTCTCCCAACTACGTCTCAGCCTCCTCAAAGATCTTTTTCCCTCCGGTCTGCCAACTAACATTCTATATGCATTTCTGGATTCATTCATATGTGCTACATGCCCTGCCCATCTCAAACGTCTGGATTTCATGTTCCTAATTATGTCAGATGAAGAATACAATGCGTGCAGTTCTGCGTTGTGTAACTTTCTCCATTCTCCTGTAACTTCATCCCTCTTAGCCCCAAATATTTTCCTAAACATCTTACTCTCAAATACCCTTAACCTCTGTTCCTTTCTCAAAGTGACAGTCCAAGTTTCACAACCATACAGAACAACCGGTAATATAACTGTTTTATAAATTCTAACTTTCAGATTTTTTGACAGCAGACTAGAAGACAAAAGCTTCTCAACCGAGTAATAACAGGCATTACCCATATTTATTCTGCGTTTAATTTCCTCCCGAGGGTCATTTATATTTGTTACTGTTACTCCAAGATATTTGAATTCTTTCTTCTTTTCGAAGGATAAATTTCCAATTTCGAGATTTCCATTCTGGTCACGAGACATAACCATGTAATTTGACTTTTCGGCATTTACGAGTACTTCAAAACTTAGCTCTTTACTTGTTTCAAGCAAAATTCCCATGTTTTCCCTAATAGTTTCTGGATTTTCGCCTAACATATCCACGTCATCTGCATAAACAAGCAGCTGATGTAACCCGTTCAATTCCAAACCCTCTCTGTTATCCTGCACTTTCCTAATGGCATACTTAGAGCAATGTTTTCCAAATGTTTTATATGGCGACACCCTAGCAAACTATAAAAATTTATTTTGAAACTTGCGTACACTACTTTTAACGCTTAAATATAATTAATTGATTAACTAGTGGACTTACTCGTGTTAATTATGTAAGTTTGTGCGGCTTACAGCTGTTTCAGTGCTTCACGCACCATCCTCAGAACCTACTAGATCACGGCGTCATCTCGAACTTCTCACCCGTTATGTGGGTGTGTTTGATTGTTGAAAGGTGTTGAAGAGTGGAGTCAAATAGTGTGTGTGTACTGAAATTGATCTGTGTGTTGAGAATTTGATCGGGGTGTGTTTTAGTGTGTTTGTAACACACTGTTAACTGTGTGTTCCGGAGCCGGGTATCGAACATCGAACAATTTTTCCCTCGAAATTATTCAAATCAACTTTACAGGGAGTTATACCTGAAATATTGATTTGCATAATACACGTCACTGTTCGTTAACAGAAAACCACAATTTAAGTCACACGGAGTTAGTGTGCACTCGAAGTTGGTTGCTTGACGGTTGTCAGCCCACTTTGAGGTCTGTGGATATAGAGGGAAAAATTGGATCGGTGTCGGTTAGAGTTCCCGGGTAGCTCAGTGGTAGAGCGTTGGTACGTCAAACCAAAGGTCCCGGGTTCGATACCCGGCTCCGGAACAATTTTTCCCTCGAAATTATTCGATATGTAATGTGTTCGAAGGTACAACAGGTTCATGTACCTTGGAATA